>JANZLC010000003.1:15432022-15442556 GCA_026413385.1 Erythroxylum gracilipes
GCTTCTCTTCCTTTGATCGAGGAACTGGCGGGCACAATGAGCCCTTCAGCATTGTCCCGAAATCGGTCCGAAGGGCAGTCTCAGACCAGTGAACATCGGAATGAAACCGATTCATATTCCACTGCACGCTTAATAATTTTGAAATAATGATTAAACAAGGGGTTGAGATGCTAGTTGATAAATGAGGACTAACTACTAAAAAGTCAACATATGCCATGCATTAAGTAACGGTTTGTTTTCATGCGGAAACGTCGGAAGTAAGTTGTATTTGGGCTCATAAGCTTCCATATTCAGTATGTATACTTTGTAACTTTTGCTCGCCATTCATGGCTTAATTCATTATTATTTCCTTAAAAAAGAAACGGTTTGTTTAAGCAGATACATAATTTTGATGATCGAAGACAAATGCCAACTAGAGAATAACAGTTGCATAATGTAGCATTTAAAACTGTAAAATTAATTAGTACCCAGTTTTTTAAAGCAACTTAATAATCGAAAGGTCTTAATGGCTTTAGGTTAGCAAGTTCCACGTGGCTTCTCAAAACATCATACACAGTTCAGTTTGATGATCATTAGAGTGAATTGTAATTTAAATTTTGAATTTTATTTTATTTTATTTTATATTATTAATTAAAATTATTAATGAAATTATCAATTTTCTAATTTATTGTAAAAATATCTCATCATTTTCTTCTCATTTAATAATACTAATATAGACTACATGTGGATTAGTTTTACAAAGATTTTATGAAGAATTTCAATTTCACTCTAATATATGTCAAATTTTAAACACAATAATTAAACTTCCATAATTAAACTTAACATTTCCTTCATGCTTAAAGTGTTTTTCACAATCGCTTAAACATTTCAACATGATTAACTTAGCCAATACAAATTGATTGTAGCAAAGAAGAAAGATGAAAAATGTCAATTTTTATAAACTCTTAATAATAATTATAAAAGGATTACAATACTCTAACTTTCTCAATGATGAAACATTTGCCCAAATGGATATTTATAAGCATTTGGAAATTTGTTGGACAAGAATATAAGAAAGTGAATAGTAAGGTCACTAAGTTACTAACTTAGTGATTGACCCACTTTAGGCACTACTTTAGTAGGTGACTTACATCTTTACCACCTAAGTAAAAGAAACATGTGAAAATGAAGTTAAATATATATCACCACACTTCACCACGTTGTGATTGACGCACTTTAGGCACTACTTTAGTAGGTGGCTTACATCTTTCATGCTTATCTACTACCTAAGTAAAAGAAACATGTGAAAATGAAGCTAAATATATATCACCACACTTCATCACGTTCTTTGTCATGTCCTCCCACTATCCTTATACTTCAATATACTAACTTTATCACGTCACATATAATCTTCATCTAAAGGTAAAGATTAACCAAGTTCCAACTCAATCCATATATGTCCCATGCTTGTGGTTCAATTCGTTTGTCTATGATTCATAATTTAAGCACCATTTCATCCTTAGTCTAACCAAGAATGTCTAAGATAAGATCAACTCACACTAACGAAGTCAATCAATGCACCGTAGTTCATCAAAACCAACTGAAACTTGATCCATGCTTGACCCCACCTAGTTAAGTCAAATTTGATTTTCATGCCTAAATCATGCTAGACTTTAGCAAAGACTCACCAATAACTAGCAAAAAGGTCATATAATGTTAAGAGGTTAAAAAAAATGCTCATACCAAATGAATCTAACAAACTCATTAGAACAAATTGAAGGCAAATGTGTACCTAATCTTCGAATTTCGACAAAGCTATGTCTTCTCCCAAATAAATTCTAAAATAGGCTTGTTCTTCCATTGAATCAATAACTCTATTCTCAAATTCCTCTTACTTTTTCACATTGTCTAATGATTTCCTTGTTTGATCATTGAACGATTTCCTGATAATCAATAGTGCTCTTTCCACACAGATCCTATTTGTGCCTGTTAAATTCTTATTGTAATGTTTAAGAAAACTAATATGGAAAGTCACATGAGTGTACTTTTAACCGTTTAGGTAGTTTCAATCAATATGCTACATTCCTAACTCTTTTAAGGGCTTAAAATGGCTATCATATTTTGACACTAAACCTCAATGCACTCGCTTGCTACAAATTTTCTTACAAATTTAAGGACTATGTTTTAAAAGTACCTTATCCTTAATTTTGAAGTTAAGAAGCCTTGTTTATTGATTTGCAGGCTTATTCATTCTTTTGGAAGCTTTTTAAAGATTATCCCTCACTTCATCCAACAATTCTTATTTCTCTCTCTCAAACTAATAAATAGTTGGACATTTTCAATATGATTTTTGTTGAACAATTTTGATAGGAGTAAGGAGATGTCGTTATAAAATAAGTTCAAATGGACTCTTTTCTTACCTAAGAATTTATGTAAGTTGTGAAAAAATGTGCAACATTAAGTAAACTTAGACAATTTGATTAACTTATACTTATCCTAAATGCTCTTCTAACAAGCCATTGTTCTGCTTCATTTGATCATCTATTTGTGAGTGGTTTGTAGTAGAAATTTTAATAAATACCCTATTATATTGAAAAGAGATGTCTAGAATTGGCTAGTAATTCGGGCATATCTGGCACTTATAATGTCTATTAAAAATCTAAATTGCTTCACCATATTCTTAAAGAATTATACCACCGCAACATTTAACGGACTTGAAGATGGGGTTAATTCAAAGACTATATAATTATAAAACCTATCGACCAATATCATGATTGAATACTTGTTATCCATCTTCAATAATTCACCAATGAAGTACACTAAGATCGACATCCACAGTCTTTCCAAAATGAGCAAGGACTATAAAAGTCATGCCTCCTTCCTTTTATACTTATCTAATTGAAAGATATGAGAAGTTTTAACATGAAACTAAATATCATTTTCCATTTTTGGCTAATAGTAGGAGAAAGAAAGGAGAGCTAACATACATTGTACTTTAGGGTAGCTAACTTATTATAAGTCTTGTGTCTCCTTCATCAATTGCTTTTACAAGGCACAAAGCTTGAAACATACAATTGGTTGCACTTTGTCATCAATAACTAAGTCAAAATTGTCTAACAATACCATCCTTAACTTCTTGTACAAATTGGTAATAAGTGTTATCAAAACAAAGTTGCTATTTTGATTTGCTTTGGTAAGTTCGATTTAACTCAAGTGATGGCATACAAACCTACAAATACTTCCTTCTAACTTAATGCTTCATCCATATTGTTACATCTCACTGATTTATACTCCTACACAAAGTCATAGTTAGTAAGAAATCTTGACACTAAGCTTGTCTTACAAAAAGCTTGTAGGTCCTGCAAAATTCATAGCAACATTATTTGTACGGAAAATGAACCTAGTTCTTGTCAAATAAACACTTAAAGTATCAAGGTAATGCACCATTACAAACATCTTCTTCTTTTAGGTTGAGAATCCCTACTTGGCACTATTGACTTTGCAACTTTTGAACGCAACAGGCTAGCCTTCTTGTACAAAGGCTTTGCTAATGGATTTTTCTAAAGAATTTATGCCTACCTTAAAAGAAAGATCAAAATCAATCATTTTAAAACCAGTTCTATTAAAATGGTAGCTTTCAATTAAAGGCTTCTCGACATAGCTTTAGCTAGTACCACTTTTACTTCTTTTTCAACTAATCAGTCTAAGTATTGCTTTCCTTGTGTAACCCACAATAAATTGGCAGTTAGGTATGTTATTAAAACTAGGACTCGAAAGGAATTTGACAGGCATGGCTCAATTTGACTGGATATTAGATCGGGTTCAAACTCTTTTATAATTTTTGGATTTAGGATTAAAGTCGGACTCTAACTTTTAGACTTGAAACCTAAAAATTTTAAAATTTTATTTCATTTTTAAATTAAATGAAATTCTTTAAAATTAAAAAATAAAAACTTTCAAGTTTGAGTTAAAGGGCCTGAGGCCCAGCTTGGCCCACTACCCTAACGTAATAGTGGTTTGACAATTCAAAAAGCATCAAAGTTCCCACATCATCTTAGGGACTCAATCAATTAACAATTATTTGTAGCTTTTTAGAATCCATTAAAAGTGTCCAAACATTAATTTTGTATTTGGAAAATTCACATTTCTCTATCTTTATGAAGAGTTTGTGCTATCACAATTTCTCAAATACTTTCGTTAAATATTACATATGTTCTGCCAAATTAGTGATATAGACCATGATATCATCTAAGTAAGAAGTTAAAAGTTGTCAAAGGATTCATACATACAACATATCATTCATTAAGTTGTAAAATGTAGCATGGGAATTTATTAAATTGAACAATATAACTAAAAGTTTATATGATCTATACTAGGTTACATAAGTTGTATTTTTTTCTTATCTCCTTTGGTAATCTGCATTTGCTAATGCAAGTCAACCTTTGTGATCACTATGACCCTCAATAATTTGTTCATTAAGTCTTGAACGAAAGGAGCAAGATGTTAATTCTTGACAGTTGCCTTGTTCAAGGCTTAATAATCTACACATATTCATAATACTTTATATTGCCTCTTTAAGGAAAAATATGGGCCACAAAAGGGGCTTTAAATTGTTAGACATATCTTGCTTCTAATAAATCACTAATTTATTTCTATAATTTCTCTAATTTTAATAGAGATATATGATAAAGGGTACAAGTAAAAGGAATGGAATATAACGTCACCTCAATTTTATGAATAGTTTCTTGATAAGGAGGAAGAACCTTTGTCAACTAATTAGGTATCACATCTTTGAATTCCCTCCATATGTTTGCAATAGCATTAGGAACTTCTATCATATAATATTTAGCAATCTGTCACGTGGTTGCAAGGTAACTTTCTATGCCTTTATTAAGGTCTTTTTTCAATGTTCATTCCTAATACATGTGCCATTATTATTATTTTGTCCATCTCTCCTACTCTAAATCTGCAAAAATTTATATAACATAAATTTTGCTCATTTTTAAGCATTATACCTCCAAGATGTGTATACAAAACTACTTTCAATACCTTAAGAAAGGCAATGTCTAAAATCAAGTTGCAATCATCAAAAGGTATCACCATTATGTTACATTTTCCACACTAAATTCTAATAATCATTAGAACATTGTATATAACTCCTAACATCATTTGCGCTTTCTCCATGGCATTTTTCATTTTCATTAGGGTTTTTATTAATTTTAGCCCCAAATTTTATACCATTTATTTTTTCACAAAGAAATTAATGGCACCTATTTCCATCATACTCATGAATTCATTCTCATTGACATATATTCTTATATACATCAATTTCTCGAAGGGATTAGCTTCGGTACTTACCTTATTAAGTAAGCTAATGGGACTAAGTCCAAATTCTGAGTGGTCACTTTCACCTTCACTATCTGTCATTAAAACATTCAATTTCTCATTTGTCATATAATATTTGGCATAATAAGGACCATTGTATAAGAAATAACTATGATTTTTTTCCAAAGTTTTCTTATCTTATTTGGGATGTCTGTTTCAACTTCCTTTTATGATCATCCTTCTTTTGGCCACCACGATGTTTCTTCTTTTTCTCCTCACACTTCGATTGGTAATTATTAACTTTTAATTTTTGAGAATAGGAGGAGGCTTTAGTCTCCTTAGGAACCCTAAAATCTACCAACGCATTCACAACTGCAATATCACCCATAACATCCTTAATATTCTTTTAATGTAACTCCATCTATATCCAAGGTTGTAAGCTAGAGATGAAGTAAAAGAACTTGCCCTTATTTGAAATATTCTCAATATCCAATATTGAAAAACTGAATTGCTTAATGTAATCCTTTACTAAGCCATCTTACTTTAACCACTTTAATGAATCTCTAACATACTAGGAAGCGTTGTTAGGAAAATGTTGAACGTTTAACTCCATCTTCTCCATGTTTCTATACGAGTATGAATAATGTTGATTTTGATGGAGGACCTTTTTCTTTATAATAGTTTTATATCTCTATGAAGATACATTACAGAAGCATTAACTCTTTCTGCATCTAGCACCTAAAAGCAAAGTAGTACCTAATATCCCATAAGAATTTTTCAAGTTCCTTACCATTTCAAAATTCCTTAGAATTTTTGTTTATGAACCTTGATTAAATTTTTATAGGATGAATAACATCCTATTTAGCAATAATGCACTTGATAATTGTTATGTTGAAACTAGTTTCCTCATACACCTTCATCAAGTCAACTACTTGATCTTACAATGCTTAGATTTTCCTCTTTGGAACTTCAAATTATGATGGATAAGAAATGAGTTCTTCCTAACTAATACGCAAAAGACTGATAGGTACTTCTACTTGAGTAACATGCTTATTAAGATTGTTCTCTTACTATTGGCTCACTTATAGAGCTTTGATACCAACTATTATAAAGACTTTGTAGGAAACACTAAGCTCACTCTAAAATGCACCAATGTCTAAATATAGTAGTTGAGCTCTCATAATTTAAGTTAATATTTCTCTCCTGTTTAAAGTGTTTTATATAATAGCTTAAACAAAATAACGTGATTAACTTACCAAAAAAAATATACAATACCAAGAAGAGAAATATTAACAAAGCTTATAGCAAAATCTCAACCTTTATAAAATCTCACATTAGTTATAAAAAGGGTTATAATGTTCCAACTTTCTTAGTGATGAAGCCTTTACTTAAATGAGATATTTATATACATTTGGAGACTTATTGGGTAAGAATACATGAAAGTGGATACTAAGGCCATTAAGTCACTAATTTAGTTGGTGGTTGGTGTATGAGAATACTTTAGGCATTACTTTAAAGAAATATATTAAATTGAAGATAAAGACACATCATTCCAATTCAACATGTAATTTGTCATGTCTTCTCACTATCTTCATACTTCAGCCTATTAACTTTACCACATCACTAATGATCTTCATCTAAAGGTAAAGGTTAGCCAAGTTTTGAATAAATTCATATATAAGCCAACTAATGCACACTCATAGTCCGATTTGTTTATCTATGATTCATCATTTGAGCACCATTTCATTTTTAGTACAACCAAAAATGTCTAAGACAAGTCCAACTCACCATAAGTAAGTTAATCAATGCATTATGGTCTATCGAAGCCAATCAAAGCTCAAACTATACTTGATCTCACTTGATTGAGTCATATTGGTTCATTTGATATGGATTCCTTATGTCTAAATCATGCTAGACATTCATCAAGACACACAAATAAGTAGGAACAAAATTTTGCAATGATAAGGGGTTAATAGATAGTTACTTTACATATCAGCATACACTTGGCATTTTAAATAATTAAAAAATCAAAATGAAGAGGTGTTTTCCATACCCATTTTAAATTCCATCCCCTTTCTTTAATTATTTTAAATTATGAATATTCTCCACATTTGAAAAGTAGTACCTTATAAAAAATTTCTAGTAATTAATGATCCTCAATGTTTATAGTTGAATACTTATAACACTTATGTTCTTCTAGTTCTAACTCTTCTCGTTTATGATTCTTTTTACCCCTAGATCCTTTTTAAGGTCCTCTTGATCTTTAAGTTCTCCTCTCTCACTAACACTTTTAAATACCCTTCCTTCTCTATCATAGATGACATGTTGCTTTTTAGATCAATAACCAGTTACGTACTGTTAGGAATTAACTTTTTAGCTTCCTCTAACCCCTTCTTAAACTATAACACAAATTTCATATAACTGAACATATTTCACAACATCTAACTTTCAGAAGAATTAGTAAGATCATCACTCTCATATGTGAAATTTCTTTAAATTTTTGTATATAATTGAGAATTAAACTAAAAATAGTATTCTCTAGGAAGATATGTTTGTTATGGAGATAGATTCATATCTTGAACATTTCGTTTTGATTTGATCACATCTTGAACATTTCCAACCTAATGAATATCTCCAAAATGTAGGGTATCAACACCAACATTATTTCTAGTGATAGTACTAAAGCCATGATGGTGAATGCTACTAATGAACTATATAGTCTTCATATCTTAGAGAAGTTAAAGGTGAATTAGGAGATAATAAAAATGAATCAAACAATAACCATTATATGTCTCTTAATGTCAATAGATCAAACATAAAAGTCTTGTCCTCTATGTTCTCATCTATAAGCATCTAACTATATAATTAAGAAGAGGATCAAAAGAATCACTACCATTTGAGAAAAGATGGATTCATCCTTTGGAGACAATCCTATTAAAGAACCAGAGAAACTTTCAAGTGAGCTCCAACTTTAAAATAGCTAAGGAATTTTTTTTTCTTTTTTTTGTATCCAATTAGTAGTATGAGTATTAAATGATATTTTTGGCAATTTTGGCTAGTTTTGTTTAAAATTAGGTAAAGTTTAAAATTTATAATATACTTTAGCCTTAAAAATCAACAAATTTTTAAAGAGACTTATTGGTCCTTTTAACAGTAGTTTGGTATGAAATAAAAAAAAGATTGTGTGAAATATTTAAAAGCCACTAACTAAACTCAAATTTCCATTCGCAATATATAACTTTCAAATATTTAAATATAATGCTTCTTCGTGATAAAAAATTTATATGTGAATAACTAAATTTTGTTTTAATTAAGGGTAAGCCTACACAACCCTATGCATTTCAGTAGATTTTGAACTTTGGACAACTTATGCAACCCATGTCAAGCACATTATAGGAAATGGAAGTGATATGAGGTGTTGGGATGATAACTGACATCCTTTGGGCCACTATAACTTACACCATAATTCTGGAACCTAAGAGTTTCAGTGCTTGAGAATACTAAGATTCATATGCTAGTCTAAATGGGAAATAGGGCTAGCCTTTTCAATCAACCAGGACTTAAAGATTGCAATAGCTCACTTTGTCATATTATGGTTAGCATCACTACGAAGGTTGGGAACAAGAGACAAGTTGAAATTTCAGGGACCTGATCCTCAATGTGCACTGTGTGGAGACATTTTGGAGACACTAGATCACTTGTTCTTTAAATGTTCATCACCTAATCAATTTTGGAGATAATTTCTATGGGGATACAATCTAAAGGAGAATAACTAGATATGCATAGATGCTCTTACATAAACAACCAGGGTGAAAGGCAATTTGGAAGGAGATTACAAGTTATTCAAAGCTAATTTTGCTATGCTAGTTCACTATATATGGAGAATGAGGAATGCCAAACTATTTGGGGAAGTTAATTATATCTTGAATTATAACTAGATAGGGTAAATGACCAAACTAAGGATGACTACTTTGACAAGTTCCTAAAGAGAATAGATCACAAGAAAGATGAAAATGGGACTGAACCTGTAAAATATACTACTCATATAAAGATGTTGTAATTCTGTAGAGGTAGCTGGAGTGCCTTCTATAGATTTAGAGTGATTTGAATTGTAATGTTTTGTAATGACTATATTAGTTAAAAATGAAATTCATTATTTACTTTCAAAAAAATAAAATTATATTATTTGGGACTTTAGAGGAATAAGGTAAGAGCTAAATTTAAGTATTTCTTGTTTTTTTTTCACTTAAAGGTTTATCTACAATTAAAATGATTAGTTACCTTCTTTATAAATTAGTTTACTAATAATGATCTTTAGTTTAATTAACTGAACATTATACTTGAAAATACAAAAATTTGAGAAGATTACTTATTGAAGTACTAGTTATGAAGGTTGAAGTGACATAGACATGAGTATATACTAATAGCCTATTCACATCAAAAATAATATATGTTAAGGAGCGAATGCAAAAAATTGTCAAGTTTTAAAAATCACTAAAAAAGTGTTATCACAATATTTCAATAATGGTGAATGAGCTTTTGATTGAAGAAGTTGATCTATAGCATATAGTACTAAGAAAGCCAAAGGGGGGATGATGAAGGCATGGCTATTGATGATTTTGATATCTCAATTCCCAGCTTGGTTTGAAGGAAATTCATTAGTAGATGTATGACTTTCCAAATGGTTCGTGGTGTTCTTTCTACACCAATCAAGTCAATTAATGACACGAATAAGGAGTTTTTAGATGATGAAGAATCTATAACATCGAATTTAAGGATGATCTGGATTGTCCCACTTTGGTAATTTCTAAGCAGTAAAAAAGGGAGATGCATAAGACATTATGGATGGCTTGGATTATCAAAGTCTTTGTGCTGGACCCCGCTCCCGGAGCCCGACCATCGGTGCCTGACCCCGTTCACGGAGTCCAACTATCTATAAACGGAAACACAACGAAGACCGTTGGGCCCGAGTCCCGACCCCCAGGCTGAACCCAGGGTGAGTCGTCGAGACAACCAAAAGAAATGCAACGCGGAAGCATACTTAACTCGATCAACATACATTCACTACTATCCAAGCATACTCATAAACAAAGAAACATAACATTACAATGTCATGAGTTTAATCATCTTCATACAATTTCCAAGCTTAAGACAAATACATCAGAATGCTTAATGCTGGTATGCTCAATGAACTATCCAAAAGTAGTACTAACTTAATACAGAAGTCTCT
>JANZLC010000003.1:15456206-15471317 GCA_026413385.1 Erythroxylum gracilipes
TATTTATTTACAAATCTAGAGTTTTCTAAATCTAGAATCTTCTACAAATCTCTAGAATTAGTTGGTGATTTCTAACATTGACTTACCGCCTGGGAAGCGAGCGATTGGCTGCAAGTGAGTTTTTCATATTAAGAAAAAGGCTGACAGCTTTGTCGAACGTTATAAGGCTCAGCTTATTGCTAAGGGTTATACCCAACGAGAGGGGGTTGATTTTCTAGACACTTTTAGTCCGGTTGCCAAGATGACGACAATTCGATTACTCCTTGCCTTAGCCTCGGTCAAAGGGTGGTATCTTCATCAACTGGACATCAATAACATATTCCTTCATGCTGATCTCGATGGAGAGGTATACATGTAACTTCCTTAGGGTTGTGCCGGTAATCGCCACCCATGTTTGCCGCTTGGTTAAATCCCTTTATAGTTTACGTCAGGCGAGTCATCAATGGAATGCGAAACTGACTTCGGCCTTACTTCAATTTGGATTCACGCAAGCCGCATCTGATCAGACGTTGTTCATTAAAAATGACAGTGATGGTTTCATGGCCCTTTTGGTGTATGTTGATGATATTGTTTTGACCAGTGATTCTATGCAAGCAATCCGTAGCATTAAACGACATCTACATGATGCCTTTACCATTAAAGATCTTGGTGAGCTTAAATTTTTCCTTGGACTAGAAGTAGCCAGAACTACGGGAGGCATTAATATTTGTCAAAATAAGTACACTCTTTATTTGCTCAGGGCTACTCCGTTCTGAAGTCTAAACCTGTCTCTATGCCTATTCTACCAGAAACCAAGCTCTCAAAAGATGAGGGTACACAGTTGGAGGATGTTACCTCATTTCGTATGTTAGTTGGTAAACTTCAGTATCTGACTACGATCCGACCTAACATTTCTTTCGCTATTCAGCAGTTGGCACCATTCCTTGATTCTCTTACATCGACTCACTTAGCTACTACACTCAGGGTTCTTCATTATTTAAAAGGTTCCATTGGGCAAGGCCTTTTCTTTCCTTCTGATAGTGCTCTTCAGCTCACAGCCTTCTCTGATTCTGATTGGGGTAATTGTCTAGACACACGATGCTCTTTTACAGGGTACTGTGTATTTCTTGGTTTGTCCCTTATTTCTTGGAAAACCAAGAAACAAAACACTGTCAGTCCAAGTTCTTCAGAGGCTGAGTACTGCGCGCTAGCTACGACAACTTGCGAAGTGCACTGGTTACATTATCTTCTTGGTGACCTACGACTGTCTCCCACCATTCCAACGCCAATATTTTGTGACAACCATTCTGCTTTATATTTAGCCCATAACCCTATTTTCCACTAACGTACTAAACATATTGACATCGATTGTCATGTCATTCTAGAAAAGCTTCAATCTAGTGTCATTGTTTTACTTCCAATTTCTTCCAAGAATCAACTTGTTGATTGCTTCACTAACGAGCTTTCGTCATCAAAATTTATCGATTCTTTTCACAAATTGGGACTACATAATATCTACCCTCCAATTTGAGGGGGGTGTTAGAATTATATATGTTGTTGTTCATTATCTGTTAGTTATCAGTTCAGTTCATCTTTCACGTGTATAAATTCTCTTTATTTGAATGAAATAAGACAGACTTTGATTCTCTCTCAATCTGATTTTCTGATAGGCAGTCCCGTTTAAATATAGCTTCAGGTTTGAACAATGGGAGATGTCGATAGTTTCAAGAGTTTCTAGATCTACATGACTTGGAAGACTCCTAATGTTTTGACAATTCCAGTGTCATAGATGTCACATTATTCAAGTGGCTAAGAGGTAAGGGAACTTTAACCAAACTGCTACAACCACCAAGAACCCTTCTCCCAAGATTCATCATTTGAGATTCCATGAATTTTAACCTGCATTCATCCTGCAGTTAACCAAAGAGTTGATCAAAAACTTTTCTATTTTTAGTAATAAATACTCTTATTTCCTTACGAACGTAACTTTGCTTCCCTCCAAAGTTATTTGGATGGAAAATAACTGGCAATGATTTCAATTGATATACATCCCATTGAAATCATAACTTTACTGATTATCATCCAGACTTAGTCGACATAATTAAACAAACTCTAAAACATTTTAACTGCAAATTTGAAATCTAAAAGTTGAAATTTTCGCTAAACGTGCCCATGCCTAATCGTCAGAAACGTTGTTATTAGTTCTATCACTCTAACTGTACCTTATTTTATGGAGTTTTGATTTTTTTAAGCTTTAGGTCTTCCAAGAATCATTCGAATAGAAAGATAAGTAAATATTTAAGATAGAATCAATAATTATATATAACACATGGGAATTAATCTTTAATAGTATTATCAAAATTTCCTTCACTTATCTTTTACTTGTCCTCAATTAAGTCTTATTTTAAATAAATAATACCTCCAACATAGTTTCATCAATCCATTTCTTATAAAATCAAATAGTACTTATAATTTAAAATTCAAGCTAGTCAGGATTGAAGCAATGACACACATCACAATTAAACTTCATAAGGAAATATGCACAAGGATTAACTAAGACAATCTCATTCTAAAGTATGTATGAAGTTTCATTTACTTTCTTCACAGTTATCACTCATTCTACTCATATGTTTAATGGTTCAGTGTTTCTCTCAACATTCTCTAATGCAAATATTCTACCATATGCTTACTTTTACACTGAATTTCCATTACTTCAAGTATATGCTTGCATAAGTCAAAAGAAATTTATTTCAGGTTGTAATAGAGTTTCGGTCAAATGTAAGAATTAAAAGGTAAAAAATATTAAAACCATATATAAATATTAATAAGGCATCTAAACATATGTAGGGAATAAACTTATAAATTGGAATCATGATATTCAATTTACTTGGGCATCCTTAATTAATTCAGGTGAAGAAAATGGGCTGCACGTTGGATTTTCTTACTGTTGCCATTTTGGCTCTTTTTTAATAGATAAACAAAATAATTTGAACCAAAATACGGAGCAGTAGTGACATTGTAAGGTTTAAGTACCATATTCCACGAAAACACTCGTTTAAGTTTTGCATTTCAATTGTTGAATTTGTGAAGACTTTTGCTCTAAATGCCCTATTGATATTTAAGGTTGCGTAAGGATGTTTAAGTAGAGAATTTGGCTTGTAATATGATTATAACATAAAGGAAAATGGTCATAACTCAAATGGGCTAACTAGGGATATTGATTGGGGTGACTTTTTAAGCTAAAGGTTATATATAAAACAATGAAAGCCTTTTTCATTCTTATGCGGACATATATTGATATTGTATTAAAATGGTTTTAAGCAAGTTCTAAAGAATATTCATATAGAAGACAACACACTTTAAATGAAACATAGATGAATTTATGGCTCAAAATCTCACAAGAATTTAGAATCATCACAACTTCAAACAATGCCCTATCACTTGATCATCAAAGTAACTCTAGCTAGTTTAACCATTTGACATGTTGCTACTCTTATTCTTAAAATACTAAATCCTTTAGCATACACACAATTCAATTTATTCAAAATGCATATGATATAACCATATAATAAACTAGCTTTAATTAGCTAAAAATTATGATAAAGTAAAGCAAAATCACACAACTAGATAGTAAATAGAACAAATTAAGTAAAACATGCTTTTATGCAAAATGAAACAAAACTAAACTAAATTAAACTCTCCCTCGCATTTGAACCAAACATTTTCCTTAATGTTAATACAAAGTATAAGAAGTGATAAGTGAAAGGACTTCCTCTTTATCTCAGAGTTAATAGAATTTAAAAAAATATGTTCCTATCTAACGAAATGTTGTTGTATTAAATGCAAAAGGCATTATTGAAAAAAAGATATCTTTTCCTTGAGGAAATTAAAAGTAGATTTATGTAATAGGAGAAAGGTTTTCCATTCCTTAGCCTGGAAGATATATGACCATGAAATAGGTATTAACTCGAACATAATTCATTGGGTGGCAAAGTCATGGAGACACATCTTTCTTTCATATTTTGGATATGGAACAATATGATAATACAAAAACCAGGAAGAATTGAAATCTTAGATCAAACCACTATATATGGATGTCATGAAATACTGAAATAGGAATTCTTAAATAGCACGCAACTAAAGCCATTACTCAGTATGTAGCACCCCACTCCCACAAGACCCAAACCCGATATCGATGGGTAATATCCGAGTCCGTGCCCCGCAAGGGTGGTATGCTAGAGCACTAAGTTAGTCAAAACTTAGTACAATTTTTTTCTTTAAAACCATAAACATAACGTACGGAAATCCATAACCAAATTGGACTCGATTTCATTCATAAACATTTTTAGTTACACGTAACAATCAGTACACAACTCATCAGAGATTCACTAATCACTTGGGGCCCATTACAAATACAAACACTTTAGACATAATATCTTTACATTATAACATAAACACATATGTACAATAATTTTTGAATATACAAATTTATACAAAAATAGGAAAATACAAATGAAGATACGATCTGATCTCGATATACAAATTTCTATGCCTGTATAACTTATCGCAAGTTCCTTTAAATTTTCCGTGGGCTCCATGATCTCAGGGAATTCCTTTAGATTTTTACAATGAGATAGACCCAGATATTCAAGAGAGCTTAATTTGCAACTGGAGAGTCTCCAGTTGGCTAGCTGACATACTCAACTGCGATACCTTGCTAAGACGCTCGATAGATGAAGGCACTTCACTAATGGCAGTTCCGTCTAAATATAGGTACCTTATGTTGCTAGAGATTTGTGGAAATTGCTTCAGGTTTAACAATGGGAGATGTCGAGAGTTTCTAGATCTACATGACTTGGAAGACTCCTAATGTTTTGACAATTCCAGAGTGTCATAGATGTCACCTCATTCAAGTGGCTAAGAGGTAAGGGAACTTTAACCAAACTGCGACAGCCACCAAGACTTCTCCCATGACTCATGATTTGAGATTCCATGAATTTTAACCTGCTTTCATCCTGCAGTGAACCAAAGAGTTGATCAAAACTTTTCCATTTTTAGTAATAAATATTCTTATTTCCTTACACAATTAACTGGCAATGATTTTAATTGATATACATCCCATTGAAATCATAACTTTACTGATTATCATCCAGACTTAGTCGACATAATTAAACAAACTCTAAAACATTTTAACTGCAAATTTGAAATCTAAAAGTTGAAATTTTCGCTAAACGTGCCCATGCCTAATCGTCAGAAACGTTGTTATTAGTTCTATCACTCTAACTGTACCTTATTTTATGGAGTTTTGATTTTTTTAAGCTTTAGGTCTTCCAAGAATCATTCGAATAGAAAGATAAGTAAATATTTAAGATAGAATCAATAATTATATATAACACATGGGAATTAATCTTTAATAGTATTATCAAAATTTCCTTCACTTATCTTTTACTTGTCCTCAATTAAGTCTTATTTTAAATAAATAATACCTCCAACATAGTTTCATCAATCCATTTCTTATAAAATCAAATAGTACTTATAATTTAAAATTCAAGCTAGTCAGGATTGAAGCAATGACACACATCACAATTAAACTTCATAAGGAAATATGCACAAGGATTAACTAAGACAATCTCATTCTAAAGTATGTATGAAGTTTCATTTACTTTCTTCACAGTTATCACTCATTCTACTCATATGTTTAATGGTTCAGTGTTTCTCTCAACATTCTCTAATGCAAATATTCTACCATATGCTTACTTTTACACTGAATTTCCATTACTTCAAGTATATGCTTGCATAAGTCAAAAGAAATTATTTCAGGATGTAATAGAGTTTCGGTAAAATGTAAGAATTAAAAGGTAAACAATGTTAAAACCATATATAAATATTAATAAGGCCTCTAAACATATCTAGGGAATAAACTTATAAATTGGAATCATGATATTCAATTTACTTGGGAATGCTTAATTAATCCATGTGAAGAAAATGGGTTGCACGTTGGATTTTCTTATTGTTGCCATTATGGCTCTTTTTTAATATATAAACAAAATAATTTGAACCACATTACGAAGCAATAGTGACAATGCAAGGTTTAAGTCCCATATTCCTCAAAAACACTCATTTAAGTTCTGCATTCCAATTATTGAATTTGTGAGAGACTTTTGCTCTAAATGCCCTATTGATATTTGTTGCGTAAGGATGTTTAAGTAGAAAATTTGGCTTCTAATATGATTATAACATAAAAGAAAAAGGTCATAACTCAAATGGACTAACTAGGGATATTGATCGGGGTGACTTTTTCAGGTAAAGGTTATAAAACAATGAAAGCCTTTTTCATTCCTACGCAGACATATATCGATATTGTATTAAAATGGTTATAAGCAAGTTCTAAAGAATATTCATATGAAACACGGATGAATTTATGGCTCAAAATCTTACAAGAATTTAGAATCATCACAACTTCAAACAATGCCTTATCACTTCATCATCAAAGTAACTGTAGCTAGTTTAACCATTTGTCATGTTGCTGCTCTTATTATCAAAATTCTAAATCCTTTAGCATACACACAATTAAGTTTATTCACAATGCATATGATAAAACCATATAATAAATAGCTTTAATTAGCTAAAAATTATGATAAAGTAAAGCACACAACTAGAAAATAAATAGAACAGATTAAGTAAAACATGCTTTTATGCAAAATGAAACAAAACTAAACTAAATTAAACTCTCCGTCATATTTGAACCAAACATTGTCCTTAATGTTATTGCAAAGTATAAGAAGTGATAAGTGAAAGGACTTCCTCTCTATCTTAGAGTTATTAGTATTTTAAAAAATATGTTCCTATCTAACAAAATGTTGTTGGATTAAATGAAAAAGGCATTACTAAAAAAAAGATATCTTTTCCTTGATGAAATTAAAAGTAGATTTATGTAATAGGAGAAAGGTTTTTCATTCCTTAGCTTGAAAGATATATGACCATGGAATAGGTATTAACTGGAACATAGTTCATTAGGTGGTAAAGTCATGGAGACACCTCTTTCTTTCATATTTTAGACATAGAACAATGTGATAATGTAAAAACATGGAAGAATTGAATTCATAGATCAAAACACTATATATGGATGACATGAAATGCCAAAATAGGAATTCTTAAATAGCACGCAACCAGAACCATTACTCACTACATCAAAAAAATTCCACTAATGAAAGATGTAAATCCATTGAAAAATAAAAATAACGTATTCAGAATAAATGGTGGTTGTTATTATTTGCTTTAATAACTGAAAGAACTGAAGGGGTGTAGTAGTTTCACAAAAACTTTGATTTGAACGCAGTTACTTGTAAGATCCTGTCGTAGTTACTTGTAACTGTATTTGTCAGTTTACTAGATATAAAGTAACTGTATCAGCAACTGTTAATTTTTTAGCATAAACGAAAACAGAAAAATAAATACGAAATTAAATAGATCAACACTGAAATTTGGTAACGTAGTTCGGCACTCCTTGCTTAGTCTACGAGGCCCTCACCTAGCTTAATTCTTTTACTAACGACAATAGTTTTATATAAGGCTTTATTGAGCTGACACTACTCAACCCTTGACATTATCTCTCGTCCTTATAACCTATGAAAGAATTTCACACCCAGTAGATCGACCGCCTCGTACTAACCTCAACAGAGGGTTTTCTCAAACAATGTTTAATGATAACGAAACAAAATAAACAACTCAAGTGGTTAAATAATAACTAACATAAACAAAGACAACACTTAAGATAAAAAGCATATGTCACTTCATCAATAAAAGAATGGGAAGTTGTCTACCAATACTGCTGCTATGAATCTTCTATATAGTCATTGAAACATCCCATGCATAATAGCCACAAAACATCTCAAATCAACAAATGTTTCATCACCGAAATGTTAACTCAATAGAGCTCTTCGCAAAGAAGTCTTCACTTAGTAGAGTGCTTCATTCGGCACACCCAAAATTAATCCACAATTGAACCAAGTTGAAGTCACGCCCAAAAAGAATTCAAAAAAAAGTTTACGACTTCACACATACAACCATCAAGATGTGTTTTTTTTATTCACTAAGGACCCATCCAACTTAACAATCCCAAAGTTGATCTCTAAATTTCCCACGATACATTTCAACCCACATAAAATGTGATCCCCACACACATCAACTCAAGATAGAGTTCTATCACCTTTAAACCATTATCTAAGAATCCAAGTCATGTAATAAGTATTGTTTTATCACATGAAAAGCCATGGTCCATCTATCATTGACCAATCAAATCCAAGGAATATTCTATCCCATTTAGTTTAGAGTTTGAACCAAATCAACATTTTCTTGAAAGTCCAATTATCAAATAATGTCAAATTTAATAATAAGATACATAACATATATCTTAACAATCTCCTCCTTTTTGTTATTATTTGTTCTATAATCGAAACTCCCCTTAAAGGAGATAATTGGACATATAATCCACATGAGAAAAGAGTTCCCCCTTAATCAAACATCGAGTTCCAAATAACTTCCAAATGACATCAAGTGCATAAAACATCAAGTTTGTCAAGTCTAAGAAACATCCAAAGAAACAATTATCCCTAATAAATAAATATCTAATCATCCAAATGTTGGGAAAATTGGGTAATTTTTTCCTCTAAGATAAGCAACTACTGAAGTGAACCGATTTAGT
Organism: Erythroxylum gracilipes; assembly: GCA_026413385.1. Classification (NCBI taxonomy): domain Eukaryota; kingdom Viridiplantae; phylum Streptophyta; class Magnoliopsida; order Malpighiales; family Erythroxylaceae; genus Erythroxylum; species Erythroxylum gracilipes. The sequence continues at coordinate 15,464,890 of JANZLC010000003.1, forward strand.
AATACCCAGGAAAGACTGCCAAACGGACTCCTAAGATAGTATTACCATTCCACGTAAAATCTTAGGAAAAGGCGGAGGGGTCACAAACGATCCCACTTAAAACCCAGCCTCCTAGACAGAAATTACATGCATGGTGTATTTATCACAACCTAACCCGTGTACACACACAAACAGTAAATACACCCAAATAATTGAACACAACACTACAAATATACCAGACAAATAATATTGAATACTATAAATGCATAATAAATAAAAGAGATAAGGAAAGAACACACCTGAAAATTAATAACGGAGTTCGGCCAATTTTGCCTACTTCTCCGAGCACCACTTAAGGCAGCCTACTCGTATTAAGAAGAGAATACTAAATTTAATATGTATACAAATTTTGAGTATTTATCATATTCTGGGATGGTTTTGACTAGGAGGGGGAGGAGTTATTTTATAACTTCAAAAACTCCTCCCATCTTCATCTCTTCCCAATATGGGATAGGAATTGTGCCATCAAAGTCAAAAAAATACCAGGCCATCAAAGTCAAAATAATACAACACCAAATTTCTCCCCTTTGGGACAAAAAGATGCCAAAAAATTAAGACTAATAGTCACAGAGATACCTTAAAATCTCTCCCTGAATGGAACAGTCACTAAAAAAACTAATGTCTTCCCTTTGGGACAGAACAACGTCAAAACAAGAATGCCTTTAATACGATCAATCTCAGTGAATAAAGAAGCATAAAAAATAGTAGTAAGTGCAACGAGAGAATCATAAGCATTCTAAAATGAAAATTTACCACTAGTCAAAACACTTGCTAAAGTATCATTACTCAGATCAATTCTATCTTTATAAGATTGATCAAATTCATAAACCCCATCATCGAGCATGGCCTCATGTACATATCAATCAACTGAACATTAGAAAACTCATAAATAAAATCTCAGAAAGTTTAAATGATAACTCCTTCGAATCTCTCTTTTTTTATTTTTTGAAAATGAAAAAGCTACTATATACGAGCATTTTGTTCTACCAGCCAATATTTAATATATGAAAATACAATTATGCCTTTTTTGTTAATACTTTGTTAAAGGATTGATCGCGGCTCGTCGTTCGATCCTTGAAAACTGGTCAAAAATAATAAATTCCAAGATTGCAGTATAAGCTGTAACCTCGGGTCGTCTCACTTCTTGGAACCGACAAAAAAGGTTTAAAGCTAGCCTATAAGTCAAAAATGCAATTAAAGTTGATAACAGAAGGGGGTTTTGCCAGTTGATCAAAATTAAGGAAATAAAACTAAAATTAAAGAAAATTGTATAAAGAGTATTTTTTTTTGGATTTTGGGAATTTTGAAGCAAACAAAGTTCAAACTATGATCAAATTGGATAAAGTCCTCTTGAAAATGAGCTTAGGCTATCACGGTTCAAAATACATTTGCGGGGATAGAATCCACTAAGTTTTTTAAAAATCAACCTTAAAGGACCCTTTAAGTCCAAGGATTTAATTAAATAACCCATTAATTAAAACCCTTGTTAAAAAACCTTAGTGTGTGAAATGGACATGTTCATGCAATTGGTCAATCGGATCAAACATAATCATTTATATCAAACACAACTAGGCAGATAATCATGATTAATGTAATCACCAAAGACATATATGAGACCTCATATATTCAATCACAAAGTTCTACATAAAACAATCTATAACACAAATCATTTTCAACACCCGATTAAACTATAATTAAGTTAATCTAGTCATAATACCGAAACTCTAACTCAAAGTTATACAATAAGATAACTAAATTTCAGACAATGAATGATTACTCCCTTTTGAAGCCTGTGAACTCAAGCTGATGCTACATCTTCAAGAGGTCCGGAAGCCTAGCCACGCATGACGATCGTCGTCCTCAACACCGTTGTAACTCCGACGGCATCCATGGTGAAGATGATCTTGCGGTGTAGACGATGATGAAATGATGACGATGGATGATGGCTGCTGGAGGAAATGGCGATGATGAAATGTTTGGATCGTCTATAAGTTTTCGAATGGTGTAAGATGTGTCTGTGTGTGTATTCGGAGAAGATATGTAGCCAGCCGACTCCCTTTTGACCTAATTTGGAAAATATTTAAAGTAAAGAGCTGGGTCGGGTCAGAACAGTGAGATAATTTTCCATTTACAGTCCAGGTATCTGTCTGCACATCGCGACGAGAAAATTAATGGGCGTCGCGACGTGCGGCTCTTGCATGCTCACCGCGACATGTAAATTGTTGGATGTCGCGACGTACTGATGACTGTCAATGCGCCGCGACATAGGAATTGGTGTACATCGCGATGTGTCTTCTGTTGGATGCTCCGTGACGTGCTAGAAGGCTCACATCTTGTTGACTTTGTGATGAGTTGACTCCCTTGTTTCCCAACAAAACAAAATAGCAATTTGCAGTATCAAATGTCCTTAGAAAAATTAAGACGCCAATTTGCAACAATTTTACTAACAAATTGCAATTCATATGAGCTCACTATAGGGAACCAATTTAAGCACAAAAATCATCAATTAGGAGTCAAAAAGTACTTTAACAATTATGAAAATGCAGCCAATTAATAATGTAAACTTGAGTTCAATCAAATTCTCCCACACTTAGACCTTTGTACTCCTGGACAAAGTTTACAAGAGTCAAAAAGATATAAGTGTAAAAGAAAAAATCCGCCCATGCTCAAAGCAATAATAGGAAATTGACACAATTCACTTCCTCAGAATTCAATCAAAGCAAATTGGAAGAGTGCTAATAAATCAAACACTGCAAGGATTTAATTCAAGAGATTGGACAAAAGAGATGTCACTCAAGGTAAGGTGTTTCCGCTCATCTCTCTTGTGTTTGGGGATATCTTGACTCTCAATCTGCTTAATCAATAGTCTACCATAAGCTTGTGTCAGTTCTATTTCTGCACTACAAGAACTATCATTTCGAAGATCAAGAGGACTTTTCAGGGTTGTAATGTGTGGAAGGCTAAATGAATGAATGAAGTGAAAGAAAATAATAGTATGAACACATGCACTAAAAAGATGAATCGGATGTCAACATTTTAACTAATACTCATAACACTTATATATAATTGTTTTTTTTAATAAACACTGTCTCTTTTTGAGACACTGTCCCTTTTTGGGACACACACACACTTTTTGTTTTTTTATATCATTGAGAATGCAAATTAACTAATGACATCATATGAGGATGCATGCAAGTGCTCATACACAATAAGGCTCAAAGGGCTGGCAAAGGATAAGTGTTTATGGGACTGTGTTTGGGAAAAAGGGTGAAGAAAAAATGCCTCTATCATATCAACAAAATTCTAGTCCATCAAGCTTTGAGTAAGAATTGAAACAAGTTCTAGAGAAATATGAAATAAGCAGATGCATACAAATATAAACGAAAATTTTTGGCTCAAATATCCTTCCAACATGGGTACGATCTCAATGAACAATCTTAAGTTTTAAAAAAAAAACTTAAAGTGCTACTTTGTTAGCATGCCTCTATTCACAATGTATTGAAAACGTCGAAAGTAAAATTAGCCAAGACTGATTATCATTAAAAGAATGGAGGATATTTTCCTAAACTCAAGCACCACTTTGAAACTTATAAAATCTTCACAAACAACAGTTACAAAAGACCAGTGAGGAGAAGGTTTGAATAGAGTCAAAGAGTGTAGCAAAAATATTCATGGACAAAGGTGACATTGCGACATGCGGCAGTGACGTCGCGACGTGTAACATTGTTGACGTCGCGACGTGCAAGCTGAAATTGACATCCTCATCGCGACGTGAGGTCTCTCGTCGTGGAGAGGAATAGCAGAATGACAGAAAAATATTTTCCAAGTCTGAAAATGAAACACGTAATGCAAAATTGGCTAACACACTTATAAACAAGATGTAAAAAGTCATGCACAAAAAATAGATAGGGAAACAACTCCCCACACTTAAGCAACACATTGTCCTTAATGAAAATGTAGCATAATGGAAACATGAAAGGAGCAAAGCAAGGAGAGATAGAAGAGAAAGATGTGGGATTGATCATTAATGCGCAAGAAAGTAAGTACAAAATGGGCGGTGGATCCCGAAAACTAACAAAAAAAAGAAAGGACGACAAAAGAAAAACAAAACAAAACAAAACAAACAAAATGCCAACGCTAGTCCATAGAATCATCAGCTGGGGGCTCAACAGGAGCTGCAGATGTGCTAGGATCAGCCGCAGAGTCACGGGCGGCAGAAGGAAGCTGGAAATGCAAGTGAGCCGTAATCAAGGCGTACATCTGCCGGTGCAATTCGCGGTCAGCCGCCATCTGAGCATCAATGCGCCGAATGTCCTTGCGAAGAAAGGTGACCTGACAGGTGAGGGTGCGGTAGGTAGAGGGAGTGGAAGAGGAAGGGGGAGGAGGAGGAGGGACATCCTTGCGAGGCAAAGCCTCGGAATGAGTAACAACAACGGGTGGGGAGGGAGGTGGTGATGGGGCTGAAGGAGGCAGAGATGGAGGAGATGGGGAAGGATGAGGAGAGGAAGGGCGGCGGGGACGAGGGAAACGGAGACGAATGTATTTGAACGGAGGAGCAGGCTTGAAAGTAAAGTTGGACGAATGCTCCGGGACCCGATAGGCTTGAATGATGTCGCTGATCAAATGGGGAAAGATGATGGAGTGGTTGAGGTTGGAGGTTAGAATGGATTGGCGGAGGGTGGAGAGGATTGCATAAGAAAGGTCGATCGGCCGGGCAACCATTAAGAGGTAAATGTAAAGGGCCTACTCCTTGGGGACTAAGGCAAGGTGGGTAGTTGGAAGAACATTGTTGCAAATGAAGTAAAGCCAAGGACGGGCCTCAGGACGAAGGTCAACACGCTGGAGATACCGTTGAGCTACCCTGGGTTGATGCCAGTTGGCACCTGCTGGACAGAGGATACGAAGGACATCGTCCTAGGGGTAGTCGTTGATAAGCGTGGCATAGTGGCAGTGAGGGGTGGGAGGAAGGTTGAAATGTTCCCGGATGGCAATGGGAGCGAAAGCGCGAGGAGCGGTGACGCCCCGGAAATTAGTGCCAAAGGTGCTGTAGTGATGAGCTTGGGCGTAGAAATGCCGGACAAAGGTAGCATTTCCAGGGGTCCTAGGCTGCACTAAGCCGGAGAGTTAGCACTAGACGAGCTGACGAACAAATGGGTTGTTGTGGGGAGTGAGAGGAAAGGGTCATTCTTTGAGTAACGCCCTGGCTTCGATTTTCGCGACCAGGTCAGTATACTCCAGATCAACCAGATTGGAGGAAGAGTGGGTAGGGGAAGTTGGATGATGGGACGAGTGGGAAGGTTGAGGAGATGGGGAACTTTTCGAGGAAAACTCCAAAGAAGCGGGATGGGGTGAGGAAGAATGTTCGAAAGAAAATTTGAGCGAGTTCGAAGAAGGAAGGACATGGGAGGGGGTAGAGGGACGGTCGGACCTGCTTGTGTTCTTCGTACGAGGCATTTTCCTGCAGAGAAAATAGAGACAAAGAAAAGTCAATGAAGCAAAAGGAATGAAAACTGCCTCCCTCGTCGCAACGTGTGAGTGGATGCCGCGGCGAGGCAAATTCTTGGACCACACGTCGTGACATCGACAATCATACGTCGCGACGAGACACGTCACACGTGGCAGCGAGGCATAAAGAATTCGCACGTCGCGACGTGCGAAATCACACGTTATGACGAGAGGTGATTTTCGGAACAGCACGACGAACAACTGTGTTGACGCCGCAAAAACCTAATCTAAAACCACTTAAACAACGGAGGCTGAACGACAGACAAATGCGGAGGCAGAATGTGAGAGCGGGAAATAGCAGCTACAGAGGAGGAGTCGTGGCATAAGGGGGAAATGATAGGACTGAAGAGGAAGCGGTAAAGAGGAGAGGTCGGAGGAAGAGGAAAAATTAGAGGGTGAAAAGATGAAAGGGTCACTGGAAAAAGGTAAAAACCACCGTGCAATAAGGGTAAGAAGGGAAAGTCGCTGTCTAGGGTTACCGTGAACTGACCATGCATGGCGCGACGTATCAATTAAAACACGTCGCAACGAGATGAAGGAGACAGACGAGACACGTCTCGGCGAGTGATGCCATGTCGCGGCGAGTGATGCCACGTCGCGGCGAGAGTTCCCAGAAAAGAAACACAAAACCTAAGGATCCTAAGTATTCTTGTATGATCACTAAACTCTTCTATCAAACCTGTGTCATTCATGTATCATTCATTCGAAAAGATGCAGGGCTCAAAGAGGGAATTAGATTTATTAGAACAAGAAACTCAAATCCTACCTAGCTAACACTAATCCTACTGAACTAGTTTCTCCCCCCACACTTAAGCAACATACTCATGCAAAACAATTTCATTTCAGTTTAAGTTAATGCACAATTATGTGGTAAATGCAAGAAG
>JANZLC010000003.1:15473530-15484019 GCA_026413385.1 Erythroxylum gracilipes
AGATAGATGTGATCTTAGGCATGGATTGGCTCACTGCACATAGGGCCATCATGAACTGCTACACCAAGGAGGTAGTATTGGAATCTCCTGGTCAGCTTAGGGCAGTATTCAGAGGAATTAGTCAGACAGTGCCAGCCAAGATGATATCCTTCATAAGTGCATTGAGGTTGATGCAGGAGGGATGTGATGCTTATCTGGCCCATATCATTGATACTAGGATTGAGCAGAGCGTACAAGACATTCCAGTGGTTAGGGAGTTCCTGGATGTGTTTCCCGAACAGTTACCTGGTTTACCACCAGACCGGGAAATGGAGCTCACGATTGATCTAGTTCCAGGTGTTGCTCCTATATCTATTCCTCCATATAGGATGGAACATGTGGAACTAAAGGAGATGAAGGCTCAGCTTTAGGAGTTACTAGAAAAGGGTTTCATTAGGTCTAGTGTTTCACCTTAGGGGAGCTCCAGTGCTATTTGTGAAGAAGAAGGATGGGACTTTGAGGTTGTGCATTGATTATAGGCAACTAAATCGGGCGACAGTGAAGAACAAGTATCCGTTGCCTAGAATTGATGACTTGCTTGATCAGTTATAGGGAGCTCAAGTATTCACTAAGCTGGATCTGAGATTAGGGTACTATTAGTTGAAGATAGCAGAGGATGATATCCCTAAGAGTGCATTCAGGAGCAGGTATGGGCACTTTGAGTTTCTAGTGATGCCGTTTGGGATGACTAATGCCCCGGCAACTTTTATGGCCTTGATGAATAAGGTGTTTCAGCCCTACCTGAATCCATTTGTAATTGTGCTCATTGATGATATTTTGGTGTATTCAAATAGTAGAAAGGAGCATGCTAAACATCTGATGGTCATTTTGCAGATCATGAGAGAGAAGCAATTGTATTTCAAATTCAGTAAGTGTCAATTTTGGCTAGATCAGGTGGTGTTTTTGGGCCATATAATGACTGGAGATGGCATACAGGTAGATCCGAAGAAGGTGGAGGCAGTGATGAATTAGGAAGCTCCGAGAAATGTGTCAGAGATCTGAAGCTTCCTAGGATTGGCTGGTTACTACCGTAGATTTGTCGAGGGGTTTTCTTTGATCTCGACCCCTCTGACGAGACTTCTAAGGAAGAATGTAGTGTTTCAATGGAATGAGGAGTGTCAAAAGAGCTTTGAGGAGTTGAAACATCGGTTGACTTCTGCACAAGTGTTGACTATTCCATTATGGACGGGAGGATATATGGTGTATAGTGATGCGCCACGCCAAGGATTGGGATGTGTTCTAATACAGCATGGCAAGGTGATCGCCTATGCATCGAGATAATTAAGGTCTCACGAGATCAATTATCCGGTACATGATTTAGAGCTAGTTGCAGCTATCTTTGCTCTAAAGATTTGGAGACATTATTTGTATAGGGAGACTTTCCAGATTTACACTGATCATAATAGTCTGAGATATTTACTGAGTCAGAAGGAGTTAAATTTAAGGCAGAGGAGATGGATAGAGCTACAGAAAGATTATGACTGCAGGAAGTCTAATATCAGTACAGCTCAGATTTAGTTATCGAGGTTACCTAATTTGATACATTTGAGAGCTCTTAATATGGAGCTGAATCTAAAGAAAGATGACGCATTGATTGCTACTTTAAAGCTAAGGCCGATGCTGCATGACAGAATCAGGAAAGTCTAAGATAGAGATCCTGATATGGTGAAGCTTATGGAGAAAGTGAAGGCAAATCCGGATTCTGAGTTTGAATTAAACGATGAGACATTGTGGTTGAAGCAAAGGCTATGTGTGGCTAATGTGGATGATTAGAGGATGGAGATACTTAAGGAAGATCATATGGCCGCTTATGCTATGCATCTTGGTACTACCAAGATGTATAACACATTGAAGCAACATTTCTGGTGACCTGGAATGAAAAAGCAAGTGGCGGAGTATGTGTCTAGGTGTATGATATGTCAGCAGGTGAAGGCTGAATACCAGGTTCCAGTAGGGAAGTTAAGTTTGTTGCCCATCCCGGAGTGGAAGTGGGAACGGATTACTATGAACTTCATCATGGGATTGCCCAAGACTCCGAGGTAGCTTGATGTTATATGGGTCATAGGGGACTGGTTGAATAAATCGGCCCACTTCTTACCAATGAGAGAGAATAACTCACTTGATCAGTTGGCCCAAAAATATGTGAATGAGTTGATAAAACTGTATGGGATTCCAATATCTATAGTATCGGAGAGGGATCCAAAGTTTACATCGAGGTTTTGGAGGAGTTTGCAGTCTGCTATGGGTACTAAGTTGAATTTTATTACAGCGTTTCATCCTCAGACAGATGGACAAAGTGAGAGGACAATCAAGACTGTTGAGGATATGCTTAGAGCTTGTGTATTAGAGTTTAGAGGAGCTTGGGATCAATATATGGCATTGATAGAGTTTGCTTACAACAACCATTACCACAACATTATCAGAATGGTACCGTATGAGGTGCTGTATGGTAGAAAATGTCGGTCGCCGTTGTATTGGGATAAAGAGGGCTTGAGGATGGTGGAAGGCCCAGAGTTGATACAGGACACAATGGATAAGGTAAAGTTGATCCGAAGCTGAATTAAAGCGACTCAGGATAGGCATAAGAGTTATATGGATCAACACCGACGTGATATGGAGTACAATGTGGGAGACAAAGTATTCCTAAAAGTGTCACCCTGGAGAGAAGTTTTGAGAATCGGTAAAAAGGGCAAGTTAAGCCCTAGGTACATTGGTCCTTATGAGATCATTGAAAGGATAGGACCTTTGGCCTATAAGTTGGCTTTACCGAATGAGATGTCTCAATTGCATAATATGTTTCATGTGAGTATGCTCCAAAGATACCGATCGGATCCGACACATGTGATACCGGCTTGGGAGATTAAGGTTGCTAGTGACTTAAGTTGTGTTAAGGAGTCGGTCAATATTGTGGGATCGCAGATCAAGCAGTTGAGGAACAGGGTCATTCCATTGATAAAAGTCCTTTGGAGGAACCACTCCACTGAAGAAGCTACATGGAAGATAGAGGAGCATATGAGGAGACAATATCCCACCTGTTCAAGCAAACAGGTAAAAATCACACATAAACATTAATAGTGAATTTATCTGCACATGAAAATAATTGTATATGCATTCATGAATAATTTCGGGTATAATGAGATTAAGTTGTGATTTTTAAGATTTTTGAGAATTTGGAATTTGTTTATATTGGAAATTCTATTGGTTAGTAAGAATATTGTATTTGTGAATTTTGGTGAAGTTAGGAATAAACTTTGGAAATTTTAGAAAATAGGAAAAAGAAATCAAATGAAGATTGGAGATGGTTAGATTGTAAAGATAATAGTTAAGGGAATTAGTTTCAAAAGAAACTAAGTTAGAGCTTTGGTATTAGAAAATGACAAGTGTCACTTAGGCTCTTTGTGCTTTAGCTAGAAATAGGTTACTGTTCTTTGAGAGTTGACAGGTTAAGTCATGTCTAGGTCTCTTCTTCATTATTATCTTCTTCCAAAATTTTATTCCCATACACAGAGTTTGCCATCAAACACCTTCTAAGAGATTTCTATGCTTTTCCTTCCTACACCAAGCCCACTTTGCTCTTTGTGTCTTCTACCCTAAGAAAAACTAGAAGCTCGTCATTGTACTCAGTAAAGTACATAAATCGTGTGGAGTTGAGGGCTTGAAGATTTTAGAGTTTTCAGCAGGTAAGTAGTGAATAAATCCTTTAGAGTTAGGGATTTATGAAATAAATTTGATAAGTTACTGTCATCTGCATGAAAAATGGCATTTACATGTTTGTTCATAAATACTTTGTTGTTGGGGATGAAAATTTTGGTTATAGTGTTAATTTAGTGTTTTGAAAGATCATTAGTGATTAGGTGTTGTAAAAGATATTTTTGGAGTTGTAATGGAAGAGATAATTTAGGTTGAAGATGAGTTAGATGTAAATTATTGAAAGTTTGAAAATCTGGATTTAATCTAGATAGATTTTGGCAAAGTTTCCTTCTCGAGAGTTGTGGATCTTTCTTTTATCTTTCCAACGGTATATAGTATGAAAATTTTGGACATCTGAGTCAGCAGTTATGATCTTTATAAGTGGAGATGCTCTGGAAGGAGAAGTAAGACAAAGTTCTAAGACGATGTTTTAAGACGAAGTTCTAAGACGAAGTTTTGCGACGAAGTTTTAAGACGAAGTTACTATTCATCCTATCGTCTTAGTTACTGTTCATCTAAGACGAATAGAAAGCAAGATGAAGCGAAGTAAGAAGAATGAAAACTAAGACTAATGGAAAGTAAGACGATATAAAAGTAAGACGATACAAAAGTAAGACAAAGCGAAGTAAGACGATACAAAAGTAAGACAAAGCAAAGTAAGACGATCTAGGACAAAAACCTGTTTGATTCTTTTGGTCATAACTTCTTCTCTAGACACCCAAATGATCTGATTCTTAAACCATTGGATTTGTAAGACATTTCTCTACATCTCCACCAAAAATCATAGACATCTGAAATGAAGGGAGATAGATTGAGTGTGAATAGTAAGCATGAATGGGGTGTCTTAGAAAAATCTTAAGTGATTCAATAAGAAATGAATTGTGATTTTAATGGTTTTAGTGAGGCATAAACCTAAGTATAAATTATAATTAGATGAGTTTTGTGATGGGAAATGATGGTAAGATACCCGATATTTTCATGAACATGCATTGTATATAATTCATTTCATACATATGCGTTATCGAATACTTATGACGGTACGAATAGTGATATTGTGTATGTTATTTATTATAGAGGAGCAATTGGAACGTCAACCTCCTGACATTGCTGGCACTTTCAGGCATTAGCTTTGGGAGCAACTTATGAGTAACTTAGATGGTTTCTCTCAATTATTGTTTGCTTATAATTATGTTTCGAATAATGAATGAATGTGACTTGATTGTGCATTCCGGACCAAAGGTCCGAAGATTGTGTAGTGTGACTGATTGAGAAAATAATATGTGAAGCATTTCCATACATGATTGCATGTAAGATAAAGGGAGTTGTGATCGGAGTCGCCAAGAAAAAGAGCTTAAAGCTCAAAATATGAAAAAAGCCTGGGGCTCAGTTGAAAATGTACCCGATATCCACAAAGGGATATGAGACATAATTTGACACAGCTCGATATCCACTAAGGGATATAAGCTAGAAATAAAAAGAACGCACTCGGTCAAAACGATAATAATAAATGAAAGAGAGTCTCATGTGCATTATATTTGTTTTTGTTTCCTGGGTATGCGAAAGTTTACATAAGTGAAATGTGATATTATATGAATTGATGTGATACATGAATTGAGTGAACCATTGATAATGGTTACCTCATTGAGTTCGCAAAAGTCACCAAAATTGCAATGTTGTCTTTTTAGGACTAAGAGATGACTCTAGCTACTAAGGGGCTCTATTGCGGTGTAGATTGTGGTTTGGCAAGAGGAATCATGGCTCAAAGGTCGGTTAGCTAAGATTTTTGGATGACTTAGATAGATTTGATATATTTGCCTCGATCATATAGTACTTATGTACTAGGTTTTGTTGATGTACATTTAGTAAAGGATGAAAGACAATGTAGACATTCGGGTCTTATGAAATGAAGTGAGGAAAAGGTTGATTTTAAATATTGTGGTTTTTCTTATGATGCTTATAAGTGATAAATGATATGATGCCATATGAAGTGAATGTAGTGATCGATCGTAGCTCGCCCTTATCGTAGGATATGTACCAGAATGACCTCCGGGCATCCCAGTGGGTACCCTGCAGTAAGGGGGCGCTACACAGAAGCTCTTGTAACTCCACCTTCAACTCCTTCAACTCAGTAGGAACCATTTTGTACGGTGCTTTGGATATAGGAGCAGTACTATGCATGACTTCAATGGATAACTCCACTTCCCTTTCAGGAGGGAGTTCAAGTAATTCCTCAAGAAATACATATGAGAATTCATTCACTATAAGAATGTCAAGCAATTTACCACCCTCCTTCTTGGAATCAAGCACAAAAGCTAGATAAGCTTCACAACCATTCCTGAGAAGCTTTCAGACTTGCATAGCAGATACCACATTAGCTAAGGACCTAGTACGGATGCTATGCAATATTACTTCATTCTGATCAGATCTCCTAAGCATAATTGTCTTAGCCTTACAGTCAATTACTGCCTGATGCCTGAATAACCAATCCATACCCAGAATCAAATTAAATTCATAAAAGGGCAATTTGATCAGATCTGCTACATAATCATTTCCTTGAATCATAATAGGACAATACCTATACACCTAATTAACATACACACTACTACCCAGAGGACTGGTTACCTGGATATCATATTCTAACTGATCTATAAGCATCTCCTTATCAAACATTTCTCTAGCACAGATATATAAATGTGAAGATCCATGATCAATTAATGCTTACATCTCATAATCAAAGAGAGAAACCATACCAGCAGTGACATCCAATGCATCCTGATCCTCTTGAGCTTTCAGTGCATAAGCTCGAGCCGAGGTAGAAGGCACAGTTGGTTGATTTACAATTTCCGATTGATCACTCTGATTCGGTCTATTCTGCCCAGATCCTCCTCGACCTCTACCACATCCTCTATTCCCAACATATGCAAGAAAGATCTCTCGACTGGCTTGTGATGTTTGAGCATGGTTGAGAGGGTAACTGGCTATCTTATGTTCAGTATTGCCACAGTAGAAACATGCCACCGTAACCCTCCTACAAACACCCCAATGATGTACAGAACAATTAGGGCACTCTGGGGGTTCAGAACCTTGACCTCCTGATGACCCCCTACCAAAAATAGCCGAAGAGGGAAGCCTCTCCCTGAGCTAGAAGAGGAGGTGGCATCCCAGCTTCTCTTCGATTGATCCTAGAGGGTCCAGATATTAACGGATGAGTTTGCTCCGACTGATTGCTCTCAGAAACTTCATCAACAGAATCGCGAGATCCATCCATCATAATTCTATAGACAAAATATGGGACACCACATTAGGCCAAGACACAACTTGTACACTCAATAGAAACAATAGTTAAGCGTTGGTTAAACCAAAATCGCCTAAACCATGCTCTGATACCAAAAAGATGTGACATCCTAATACCCCTTAGGAGGATAAGTGGATGCCACACAAGACAGTACAAACAAACCAAAACATTTCGCGGAAGCATAGCATTCAAAAATAAACATTTACAAAATGTACGAAACTTTTCACACATGTTATTGGGCCCCGTTTCTGAAGCCCAACTATCCTGAAACATAGAATGGGAGTGGGTTTCCTTGTAGGGTTATGCTAATGTACCCTAATTAGCCCTCATCGGTTCCTCAACATTCTCATAACATCTCAAGCCAAAAAGGCGAGTCCACACAAAAAATCACAAAAATCATAATTGACTTCTTCAAAATTTAAGCTCTTAGTCTCTAATTTATTTTGGAGCAAGAATCACCTCAATCGGAGCTCTATAGCTCAAGATATGCTTAGGAAACCAAAGGATGTTCATGGCCCAAACATGCTCTCCCAGCCAACCCCACAATTTCTTCCAATCAATATTTTTGAATTTAACACCAATGGATATAAAATTTTATGGGAAGGTAGGAACATGTGTTAGAAATCTACGCCTTAAGAATCACCTCAATCGGGGGTCGGATGAAGAAGTTATGGCCAAACTAATACAACATGTTCATGTCTAAACTCACATTGTATATGCCTTGGCGCAAATGCCATAACTCTCACTAAGGATGTCTGATTGACTTCATTTTTAGACGGTTTGAAAGAAGACATCTAGGGCTACAAATTTTATGAAGACCAAAAATTGAAATTCTGTCTTTTGGAAGGTCACAAACACGGACCGTGTAAACCAGCACGGGCTGCCTGTGTAACCTTCGGGTGAAAATGGAGCTCCTGCGCTGGAATCACACGGGCTGTGTGATTTTTACACGATCTGTGTGATTCGGTTTGTGTGATTTTACATGATCAGACCGTGTAACCTTCAGGTTAAAATGGAGCTCCCGCACTGAAATCACATGGGCTGTGTGATTTTACACGGTCAGGCCATGTAACCTTCGGGTGACACTTCCTATGTAACATCCCCTACTCAAATGTTCATAATGCTCAACTCCGACATCCAAAAATTGCATACTTTATATCATTGGAAAGTAAAACGACAAGCTACAACTTCTATGAAGACAACTTGATCAAATTCATCCTAGATTAATGCAGAATTTCTCTCAAAGCCAGAACACAATTTCCTACCCCAATGAAAACTTAAGATTTTGCAAAGCAAAAACTTCAAATGCCACAACCAACCATAATGTATAAGTATTTCATTCACATCAAAAGAAGAGTTTTACAATGCTTTACAATGCTTTAGGGGTCATTTCGAGCCACCTTACAACATAATCCAAAAATACAAACATGAAAAGAAATACAATTTCTCAAAATGCGACTAAAGCATTGTTTAACAAAATCTAGCTTCAAAAAAACAAAACATGCAAGTCGGAGTGATGCCTTGACGATTGACTCAATCACTTGAAATGTTGCTCATCACTTGCGGATGGGAAGGAATGGGGGTGAGCGTAACGCTCATGGGTAATAGTTTTATAACGAGAAACAAGCAAAAACCCTTGAATTATTCATTTCCATAACAAAATTCACATTGAAAACCATGAAACATATATTTCCCAAATTCACAACTTATCAAGTAAGTCATAACATCAAACATAACGAATTAATCAAATTTATCACAAATGCACATAAGCACATCGGAATGGTTTGGGTGGATCCAAATAGAACGTACTACACATTTCTGTATAGCGATCTTATGTAGCTGTGAACTTAGGAGAGTCCATGAAGGAGCTCCATGCCACTAACGGGCAGGCGGGAGAAGCCTTTTGACAAGTGCACTTGACATATTTAGGGGACCACTACAAACCCACATAACATGCAATTCATGGCTTGAAAACCAATTGCCCAAATGGCACATTTCTAAACTTTTTTGTCATGCACATGACATATTTCATATGCATTCCCATCAACATTTCACAATTCACCAACCACATTCATATATTAAGCATAAACCATCAACATTTTACAATTCACCAACCACATTCATATCTTAACCATAAGCCATCAACATTTCACAATTCACCAACCACATTCATGTCTCAAGCATAATCCATCAACATTTCACAATTCACCAACCACATTCATGTCTCAAGCATAAGCCATCAACATTTCTCAACTCACTCAAAAGCAACAATTACAACAATTATGAAGCACTTAGAAGTTATTCCCAAAATTCACAACCAACAACATATAGCGCATTCTCAAGCATTTAGAGAAAAATAAATACACATTTATAGGGTAGTTGGAAAACCATTAAATTCCATTTATTTGAAAAACATTTAAAGCTCATTAACTCAATTATAAAAATGTAACCCACCTTAGTTCCCTTACTTGAAAAGTTGCTCAAATGTGCCTCTCCTCTTGCTCCTCTTACCTCTATTGATTTTCTTCAAAATTTACAAAAATCCCAAATCAGTAAACATTCAAATTGACAAACCCAAAGAACCAAATGCTTGAAATTGATCCTAGAAAACTCACACCCATGCATTTCCTAAGGTCTTTGAACCAAAATCCCTTCCAAAATCCAAAAGATTAAACATACACTTACCTTGAATCTTCACCAATCACTTTGTTTCTTGGCTCAAATGAAAGCTCTAAACCTCCTCTTCCTCTTTCCTTCTTGGACAAACTTCAAAATCACTCCTTAAGACAATGAAAATTCAAGACCTAGCTAAACCTTCTTTCTCTCCTCTCTTTCCCTCCAACAACACTCTCTCTCTCTTCTACTTTTAATTTTCGTTTCTTCCTCTTCTCACACAAGCCAAGTGTAATATCTCACCCCCGAAGAGAAGGGTAAAATCGTAATTTGGCAAAGGTCGAGAGAGTGATTAGGACTAATTAGAAAATGTCATGCATACTGGTATTGGTCAACAGTGAATTAGTGCGCATGAAAATAATAGTACATGCATTCATGATTATTTCCCGGTATTGGGTCTAAATAGAATTTTATTGTGATTAATGGCGAAATTGTGTTTGAAAATTTTATTAGACTGAGCTTTTGTGTGTTTTATATTTTACGAAAATTATAAAAAAATTTTGGAATTTTCTAGAGAAAATTTCCGGACCGGAAAAATGGTCAAGTAGCTAACCGGTCGATTTTCGGTAGCGAAAATTGCTATCCAATGAAACTGTTATCTTGGGTATCTTATTTTGGAATTGAAATTAGGGCCATTGGACTAGAATGGGTCCAATTTTATTAGGGTTTCAAATCCTACTACACATTTTGTCTTATTTCTATTTTGTCTTATTCTATATTGCCACTTGTCCCATGAATTAAATGCTTTTGTCCTATGCTCATTGTTTCCTCTCGGTTATGCCTTAATAAGAG
>JANZLC010000003.1:15526088-15541687 GCA_026413385.1 Erythroxylum gracilipes
ATAACCTTGTCGCGCCCCCCCCCCCCCCCCCAAATTCGCTAGCCACCACACACCTAGCCGCTACTAGTATGCTTTTACTCTCACCAACCACTCAGTAGCCTGTTGCATCATCTCGCCTTCACCTTGCCTCGCCTGGGCATTGCATTCATTGACTCTCCTCGCTAGTCCCCTCACCTCACCAATCGTCTCATTTGTGCAGTCGCCTCACAGTCTTGCCTCTGCCACTGTTGCCTATTCAAGCCTCAAGGTTACAATTGCAAAATGCAAATCAACCATTCTATTTCAGCCTTGAATAATTGAAATTTTGAAATGTGTTGAGTGCTTTTGCTAATTTATATTGTATTGTGTGCTTGTATTGCTCGCATGTTGAGTGTTGACTATTGAGTTAATTTATAATCAAGTAGTTATTATATATGTGATAGTGTGAGTGACTTATAGTTGTGAATTATCAGTTTGGAAATTGCACTTTAAAAAATGAGGATAACAGATAGATGTGTTTGTTTTATCTGAATTTTGGAGATTTAGGAATGAGATTGAGAATTTATAATATAATTAAAGTATTTGGAATTTGGAATATTGGTTTACAATTACCTCAAAACTTTGGGTTATGAAGCAGTCCTATCAATGGTGTGGGTATATCAGATGGTACTGACTAAAAGCGGTACGATACCCATTAGTTTTGTACCATTACTCAGTATTATTCATTACTAGTCGGTATCAAAATATTGGTAATTTTTGAGCTAAAATGTAATTTTTAAAAATTTTTGGACTAAAATGTAAATTTCATAAACAACCCAAACATTTTAACCTATCTATAACCTTGTCGCACCCCCACCCCCTTACCCCTAGCCACCACACACCCAGCTGCCTCTAGTATGCTTTTACTCTCACCAACCACTCAGTAGCCTGTTGCGTCATCTCGCCTTCACCTTGCCTTGCTTGGGCATTGCATTCATTGACTCTCCTCGCTAGTCCCCTCACCAATCATCTCGTTTGTGCAGTCGCCTCACAGTCTCACCTCTGCCACTGTTGCCTATTCAAGCCTCAAGGTTACAATTGTAAAATGCAAATCAACCATTCTATTTTAGCTTTGAATAATTGAAATTTTGAAATGTGCTGAGTGCTTTTGTTGTTTTATATTGTATTGTGTACTTGTATTGCTTGCATGTTGAGTGTTGACTATTGAGTTAATTTATAATTGAGTAGTTATTATAAATGTGATAGTGTGAGTGACTTATAGTTGTGAATTATCAGTTTGGAAATTGCATTTAAAAAAAAAGGATAACAGATAGATGTGTTTGTTTTATCTGAATTTTGGAGATTAAGGAACGAGATTGAGAATTTATAATATAATTAAAGTATTTAGAATTTGGATTTTTGAATTTTTTAGTTTCTGTTATTTGGATTATAAAAAATGGGGGTTCAATCATTCAATACAATATTGAAGCTTGTGGTATTGTTTGAAATTTGAGAAATATTGAATTAAATGTTGGTCTTTATAATAAATTAACTTATATATTGTAAATTGATTTCTTCATATACAAATGGGTTAGTTAATTTAGGATGAATTTTATGATTATACAAATTAAGTTAAAGATGTGATTTTATGTTTGAATCATATAATCACACAAAATGACTTTATGGTTAAATTATGTAATTACACAAATTGAGTTATAAATATGACCTATAAGTTTATGTTTAAATTAGGTAATCACGCAAAATGAGTTATAGTTGTAAGTTATGGTTGAATTATGTAATCATACAAAATGGTCATAATAGTGACTTTAAGGTAAAATTATATAATTACACAAAATGAGATATAATTGTGTGTTATGACTTTATGCTTAAATTATGTAATCATACAACAATGAATTATAGTTGTGAAGTGTAGCAATCAATGTATATATTTAAAGTTTGCGTTAAGAAAAATGATAATTTCTTGGATATAGTGAGCTTAATCATCAAATTTTCTTAAGGAATCATTTATATAAGTTTATGAAGGTCACTTGCATGTATATATCACTATTTATTCTTAGGAAATGAAAAGCGGGAAGTGTTTTGGATTGTGGCTTTGATTTTTTTTATTTTACTAGAGGGCGGTCAAAAGTTAAGTATGTGGGAACTTGATGAGTGCTTGTTTGATTTTGTTTTTACTCCCTAATACTTAGTCATTAATGTTATGAAGTGCTTAAGATACTTATTTTGGTTCATATTTTGTTTTAGGTATAAGTTGGAAGCAGAAGAACTAAAATGAGTTAAAAACACATCCTTGGAGTCATCCTTTTGATGTTAAACCTTATTTGCCTTTATGGAATGAGAAGGATATGAATTAGGGTGAAAATGGGATAAGAATATAAAAGAAATGAAGTTCCTGCAACCTACACGATTGTGCATAGGATGGTGTAACTCTCTAGAAGCTTGTGGGATCATTTTAGCACATTATGCAACCTACATGGCCATGTATATACTTATACTGCTACACGATCGTGAAGCTAATCGTGTAAGTGAGCTACACAGTTGTGTATCTGGCTATGTAGCTCACCAAAACCGTGTAGAAACACAAAATGGGGGGAAAATTTACATACACGATTAACTATATGCTCGTGTAACTAACTATGTATATCCCAAAATCCTAATTTTTGTTATAGAAGGACATAAGCAGCCAATCGAAGAATGAAGGGTTTTAGAATCATAAAAGTGGGCAGAATAGTTACTTTTTAAAGATCTATAAGGTATATGAGGAACTAACCTTCTTCCTTCTAGTTTAAAGGGGAAATCGACGTCAAAAAACACATTTGTGCATCTCTTTTTCTTTCTCTCTTTATAGAAATTGTTTGTGTTATTCTTTGCTTAATGTTTTGGTATTTATGTACGAATGATTTAAAAACTTTCAATAGATTATTTATGTATGAACCCATTTTTAGGATCTAGAATACAAAATATGATCACTGTAACTCTGATTCATTTGTGGTAAACTAATGGTTGTGATCATTAGGGGTAACATAGCATAGGTTAAATGACCTAAGCTTGTGTGGTTGTTGCCTAGATTAATCTGTTTTCCTTATACTTAATGCAGTTGTCATATTAAATCTGGAGAACTTATTCTAGGTTGATTGATAACTAGGTTTAATTAAAGAGCTTATTTCAATTAGATACTACCTAAGGAAAAATTGGGGTTAAGATAGCTTATTGTTAACTTAGGGTTAATATTTTCTAAGAGAGGTATGAAAATAACATGATGATTAAGTGTAACATCCCACCCTCAACTGGAAGGGTAGAATAATAATTTGGCGGGAGTTTAGTGGTGGTTGGCAGTAGTGGTCTCTTATCGTAGGATATGTACTGGAATAACCTACGGGCATTCCGGTGGTTACTCTATGGTAAGGGGGCGCTATATTAAGTGTGCTCATTTATGTGAAGGTTGAGATTGAACCGGGAACTAGATTCTAAACTTATTTGTCAAACTTATCATTTTTCCACTGTTTGATTTAATTTGCTTTCATTAGTTCAATTTTACTTTATTTTCTTAATTGAATCCAACCAAACCCTGTTATATCCTAAACACCGATTTATTCATTATGAAAGATACAAACTTATATCCTAAACATTGGTTCATTCATTATGAAAGCTACTAATGCACTCTCTGTGTATTAGGATAAAACATGATAGGTATAGATTATATTATGTTTTGCTAAGTGTTTAAGTGTTTTTGAAATGATTATCATGTGCATAAGCTTAGAATTGTGTTATTGTTAATGTTTGTATGTATTCTAAGTGTTTGTTTGGTTTAGAGCAAGAATTGGATCTTAATTTTATGTTTCAATAGGTGTCTGATGTGTTTGTCAGTATTTGAAACCAAGAAATTGAAGAATGAAGAAGATGTTAGAAGTTTGAAGAATGTCATGATCGTGACATTAAGCATGATCATGACAGAGATGGTTGAATCACATCGCGCATGATCGTGACTCTAAGTAACAATTGTGATAAAGGTTTTTCCAGGCGCAAGATTTTTCATGTTTAAAGGGTTCGGGGTTATTTTTGAAACTGAATTAAGTAGGGAAACCCTAGAACCCTAATGCACTATATAAGAACATGAAAAATACCAAAAAGAAGCAACAACCACTACATCAAATAAAATCAAGAGGAGACGTAAAAAATAACTTCAAAAAATTCCAGCATTCCAAATCAAGACAAACTAGTTTTTCTTTCTTTTCCTTATAATTCTGTCAATGTCTTGGATGTTTATTTGGATTTCTAAGATGTTTAACATGATTATGGATTTCTAGATATCTATTGGGGATTGTTCTTGAATTATTTTGCGAACCTGATATCTTAGGTGATTTCAATACATTGATGAATGTTTTTATAATTATTATGCATATACTTGATAATAAATCAAGAGAGTGAATCAATTAATAAGCATCCACACATTTGTTTAAGGATTTCCATACTTTAATCTATAAGATCGACTACTTCCTTCGTAAGGAAAAACATAACATATGTTAGTCTTTTTATATTTTATCAATATCCAATCTTGATAGAACAATGATTAGAAACAATTTAGAAATAATACATAAATACAATGTGAATCTCTTAATTATGATCTCATCATAATTTCATTTGCAATGCATATTTGTCTCGTGAACTTTATCATATACATCTGAATATGTACAAAATAAAGAATGTATTTAAATTATTTTGTCACTAAAATACAACCAACCGATTGACTGTAGGGCATATATTAATAGATAATCAAATATAGGATTGTCATCATTAGGGGAGACATTTTGCAAAGTATTAGTTGACTTTGAAAAATTACTTTAAAGAAAAAGGAACCAAAAGGACCTTTGCCCTTAGCAATGGAAACATAATAAAAGACATTTTCAAAGAAAATCATACGAGGAGATACATGAATACAACATATTGTAAGGTTATAGAGTCATAACATAATAAACTCTTTTGATCAATGCTATATCCTATAAAGACACATAAAGAACCCAGCTTAGGAAATTTTGTTCTTTTATAAAAAGACATAAATACCTTTAAAAGTCTTCAAACTAAAATAGCATAAATTATAACCAATAGAAGACAAGATTTTTATTATTTCCCGTACTTAAAAGTCTGAAATGAATGAAGCTCCAACAGGGTAAACACCATATAATTTTTGACAATACAATTAAATGAAAAAGACATATTGTTTGATAAAATCACATTTTGATGACATCCCGATATGTAGTGGAGTCTAGTTTTTTATAACTTTTTTTGTAGGAAGAACAAAAGACTTATTCTGGTGGATCAGAGTAGCAGATGATAAGAAAGAAAAGTGAAAATATTGGGATGTCTAATTACCAATCAGACTGAAAATTTCAATGTCACATTTTTTTTTTCCAATTTTAGAATTCCGTCAATGTGAAATATTATAATTTATATAAATTGTAATAAAAAATTTAAAACAACTGAAAAGTTTGTGGCACGTGACCTACACGGTCTGTGGAGATCCTTCTGGGCCACGTCAACAATAGATAAGAGAATTACTTTCTCACAAGCAAGGACGTGAGTAAAGGCGTTCCAAACAAACAAACAAATCAAATCCAATCCGATCCGATCCAATCCAATCTCATGAACACAAAGGAAAGGAAGCATGGAAAGCATCGGAACCCACAAATAGCCTTTGCTTTACATATTTTTCTGTTTCTTTAAAAACAAATAATAAATCGGCGATCGGTTAATATATATAGCTGAAAAGACGAGAAAGTTGAAGAAAGAGCAACGAAGATGGCAAGCACTACAATCCAATCAGACCTTCGCTCTGCTCTCTACATCGCCACCAATCTCCTTGTCGCCAACCCCAATCTTCTCACCTCACGCTCCGCTGCAGCCTCGCGATGGCCTTTTCCTCCTCGCCCGCCGCATGCGTCGTCATTTAGCATCAGAAGTTTCTCCACTGACTCAACGAAACCCGTGGTCAAAATGCCAGAGATGCCGCCAATTTGCACCGCCGACGAACTCCATTACGTCTCCGCTCCGAATTCCGATTGGCGTCTCGCTCTCTGGCGCTACCGTCCTTCTCCTCTGGTCGAGTCATCTCTATCTTGGTGACCATTTTTGTTGCTAAACCAAAGAGTCAAATATGTTTATTACTGTGTTGTGACTCGAAGTTGTTTGAAAATTTTGGCATATAGGCTTCCCCAAGAAATCATCCGCTGCTTTTATTGTCCGGAGTTGGGACAAATGCCATTGGTTACGATCTTTCACCAGGGGTATCCCAATTTTGCTTTTTTGGATAATTCCTTTGTTCCGTATTCGCCACTGTTAAAACTTGTTTTTACATTGTACAAATACATTGAGTTTAACTTGGCATGTGTGGGATTTGATTCCTATTGCAGATTTGCAGACGGCAGGAGGCTAAGACCATGTGCTTGTTGTAGATGATGACAGTTTATTTGTGAATTTGTTAGCATCCATCACTTAATAGAAGTTTCGTGGACATTTCTATATTTGTTGTCTTTTTCACGTGAATGCTTCTCATAACTTGACCAATAAAACATTTGATGGGTGGAGCTCTAGTTTCTATTCTGTTCATGCAAACAATCTGCATATTCAACTAGCCTCAGTTGACAATAAGCTCCCCCCGTATCTTTTACATGTTGAACTTTGAACCGTTTTAGTACTACACTCGAAATCACTACAAAGTGAATGAGCATTCACTTTACTCTTGTGCTCCTTGCATAGCTTGGTGAATGGAATCATAATTAGCATGTTTTTCTACTGGCTTTATAGCCAGTGATTATAATGATTTGATATTGCCTTTCTGTTTTCTGAGATCTATGCTATTTCTCTTATTTTCCTGTGCTTTCAGTGTTCGTTTGCGAGATACGTGTCTGGGCAGGGATTTGATACATGGATTCTTGAAGTTCGAGGTGCTGGCTTGAGTGTACAGGCATCAGATTCCAAAGATGTTCAGCAGTCTTCCCATGAAGTATCCAGACAAATGGAATCTGTTGTTAAGAATGTACCTAATGGATCTTTGCGTGCAGACCAGCAGCCAAATGATGATCTAATTTCTGTCTCAGAACTGGAGATGTCTCATGTCAAAGAAGATCCTTTTGGGGTAGCTACTGCATGGGATGAATCAAAGCTGGTAACAGAGCTAACTGAAATTTTCATGCGTTTGTCAGAAAGACTTTCAGGCTTTCTTAGTGAAGGTCAGTCAAGGATTATGTCTGCCAAATTGTTTGATCAGATATCAAAACTCTTGGAAGATTCTCAGTTGTCAGAGCGTTTCAATGAAATAAGGGGAAAGCTTTTGAGCTTGTTGGAAGCAAGACAAAATTCAGTAATAGCAAGTCAAATCAGGGATCTTAGTCAAACCATTGTAAATATTTTTTATGAAGGTCAAAAGTCTGTTTCACCTCAGTTGTTTGACTTGCAAGGTCGACTTTTTTCAACCATAGAAGATTTTCAGAAACAGCTTGATTTAATTGTGAAGTATGACTGGGATTTTGATAACTACTTGGAAGAGGATGTTCCCTCTGTGGTAAGGTCATTTTGTCTTGCTAAGTTACTTCATGCGTTAATCAGTTCAGATTCCATTTTCTTGCCTTAGTTTGAAATAAGACTTCCAATATTGGTTTGGACCAAATTACTTTCTAACTATTTATGCTGCTCTTCACATGCTAAGAGTGTTCACCTACATGCAGATGGAATATATTAGAGCCGAATGCAAACCAAAAGATGGTAAGTTGCTGGCAATAGGACATTCCATGGGAGGCATCTTGCTTTATGCAATGCTGTCACGATGTGGTAAGATGAGCATTGATTTTATATTGTTCTCTATTTATGCATTCAAAAATCAAAGTAAGTTGTGTAATGTTCCCATTTTCAGATTATGTAGCTTACTTTTTAAGACCTTGTGAGCAGGCAAGGAGGACATAATTTCTTGAATTTGTTTTTTTGTTGCCTATATTCACTTTCCTCTTTTTCTCCAGTTTGTGTGAGTGAATGTTTTTAGTTAACCTACTTTCCTTTGACTTTTAATCTCAAAACCTGGTCTAACATTTTTGCTTAGGCATATATGTAGTTCTCTGGAAGATTTTAAATTTGAAGACCTAAACTAAGACAATAGTAAGGTAGGAAATTGAGTCAAGTAGTCGCCTGCACTATCCTATTTGATTGTCCTATTGTTGAGAACCACCTGGGGTTGAGTTAACTAATCCTTGCAAATTTCTTGAAGTTATATCAACAGCTTTTCATCCCGACATAATAGCAGAAGATTCAAGCTGAACAATATGAAGACCTTTTTGTCAAACCTCTATGAATTGTTTATTTGTGGGGATATCATGTAGTTAACAGGATAATATTTAATGATTTTATCAGACGCTTATAGCCTTATTCGTTGTCTTAACAACAATACTTTGTCTTATTCTTTCATTTTGAGCATTGGTACTTATTGCATTATTGTTTTGAAACAATGACGATTGAGTCCAATATAGACATTTACTAACTTCCATGAACTTGTTTAACAAAAACTTTTGGGTTATTGCACTACTGAATATTGTAAGTAAAAGCAGTGAAGTAATCTTGCTATTGCGTCTGATGCAACATCTGAAGGCAGTCTTTAATACTTACATGGTCAAAAGACAAGAGTGGGGGTCAGGTTCTTACACTTGAACACATGGATATGAAGGATAGTGGTTGGGCATGCAAAATTATCAGTACTTTGTTTTTCACCACAAATTCACCTATGAGATTTATTTTTCTTTATCCTGTTGGGTTTATTGGTATCAAATCAGAGAATGTACCAACTACTAGATCTTCAATTTTCCCCAGATCTTTCCCCCTCTTTTTCCGGGTTTTAGAGGGGGGAACTCAGGAAACTCTTCTTCACCATCACCCCACATGACAGGGATTCTTTTAGCCATGAGGTTTCATCCTTGTGAAAACTGTAACATAAAGTCAAGAGATCTCTCTCTAGTCTTTCAGAGCAGTTAGATGCATTAAATGTTTATGCTCTGCATATTTGCCAATGGCTGATAGTTTTGGGTATACAATCGTATGTAATCTAGATGTTCTTATAATGACTCTGCTGTGTAACTTTTTGAGACATATATGAAACCACAGTTTGCAAAATGGGTTGTGGTTTAACAATTTGTTGACTTTTCCTACCTCATGTTAAATAAAAAATAATGCATGCAAGTAAAAAATAATGCTGCAAATCTGTTATTCTAGGTTATCTTGCCAACCTTTATATATGGTTGCTGAGATGTTCATTATTTTGAATTTTAGTTGTGGTCCTTTCTTGGATTTTCACAGTATATGTATGTGTGTGCTACATATGCACCTATATGTGTGCGTTTGTGAGTGAGTGAGAGAGAGAAAGAGAGGAATAGAGTTCAAGAGTTATTAGTCATGTTCTCTTTTACCGTCTTCTAAGGTTATGAAGGCCGACCCTGTGGATTGGCTGCTGTCGTCACACTGGCATCATCCCTAGATTACACATCTTCAAATTCTAGACTCAAGTTGCTTTTGCCTCTTGTAAGTAAAAATTAATTATGGTTGTATGTAATTGTAATAGATGCTGACGTAACACAGCAGCCTACAGTAGAAGGTATGACGTGGTATCTTATGAAATTAATGTCTAGAGACTATATTCAAATGCAGGCAGATCCTGCCCAAGCTTTGAATGTGCCTGTTGTCCCTTTGGGGGCATTGTTATCAGCAGCATATCCTCTTTCATCCCGTCCTCCATATGTCTTGTCTTGGCTTAATCATCTGATATCGGCAGAGGACATGATGCATCCAGAGTTGCTAGAAAAGCTTGTCTTGAACAACTTTTGTAAGTATACACACACTTTTCAGTTAGATGATGATGAATTGCTCTTTCCTGCATGTATTAGAACTTATTTAAAGCAAAGATTACAAGTTTTATGGTAATCCATCTAATGGGAGTAAGGTTGGCAAGTGGTAGTCATGTGATTTGAAGCACATACCATTTGCCACGTAAGGACCTGACTTACATCCTAATAAAATTATACTAAATATTATGTCTTAAATGAGTTGGTACTCGATCTTAAAATTATCTGACTAGGACTCGTCCCATTCATCCCTTCCACATGTATCAGCAACATGAAGTAAAAATGAAACAAGAAACTAAGCAAGATTAGGTCCCAACAATCTACTGCATTTGATCTAATTCTCTCTGTTAAATGCATGCATTTATGATCTATATTCTTGATCTTCATTTTTTTAAATAATAATGGTGTCTGATTATTAATCAGGTACCATACCTGCCAAACTTATCTTGCAACTTACTACGGCTTTTAAAGAAGGTGGTTTGCGTGACAGGAGTGGTAAATTTTTCTACAAAAGTCATATACATGAGAGCAACATTCCCATCTTAGCTTTGGCAGGAGACGAAGATTTAATTTGCCCACCTGCAGCTGTAGAAGGTATGTTCAACAAGCAGAAACCTTGTTTTGTGTCGTTCATCTTCTGGGATTTTTCTCATAATGATTTCAATGTATCAGATACTGTTAGACTTATTCCTAAGCATTTGGTCACTTATAAAGTGTTTGGAGAACCTGGAGGTCCACATTATGCTCATTATGATTTGGTTGGGGGACGACTGGTAGGCTTTTGGTTACCCATAGCATGTTATTTACTTCATGGCTATTTGTTAGTGACAGTTTGCATTCTATCTCAGGCAAAGGAGCAAATTTATCCTTGCATAGTCCAGTTTCTTAGCCGTCATGACGCTACTTGATTATCTTCACATGATCAACTAGGCAACAAAATGAAATTACAAACAAAACTCATTGCAGCAGTGAACTTGATTTTCGAAGGAGACATGAAATACGTCTCTTGCCCGTGCTGTGTAGTCATTGAGGAATTTCAATGTCCCTGTGATCTTTACATCAAGGGGTCCACGTGACGGGCTTGAGCAAACGTTATGCCCTTAAGGAAATGAAGGTTGCTGGAGTTTCAAGCCAGTTTGGTAATGCTCATCTCCAGTATGAATTGATTGTGAATCGAGGACCAAACTGGGTATATAGTGTCTTGTAAAAGATGTCCGTATCAGACACGGAATATGATGGGGATACATGGACAAATTGTTGCCTAATGAAAAGCCATACATCTCTTTAAAGTTTATTTGACAGGACGTTGAGTAATAGAAATGCCTTGTTCCTTAATGGTTCACACAATTTGAGAGCAAAACTAATGTACATTTTGCACACCTATTGGAGCCCACGTGTTTATGTTCACCTCCTTTTATTGCATGCCTAGAAAAGTCTGAATCCATTTACCAAACTTCTTGAAAGGACCAACCATAATTCTGATACGTAGGTTCAACCCAAGCCCAACCCAAACCCCAAATTGCCTTTAAATAATTTTAAAAAAATTTAACAAAGATTAGTATTAACTACAGCAAAACCAACTTAACATTACAATGAGTACAGAAAATATTACATATTATAAGAACGGATGAAATATAATTATAGGAATTACAAATTCTATCTAATTTTCATCCATTTAGATAGTGCATGCTGATCAATTTTAGCAATTATATAGTTGCAGTAAAAGATGTTTTATATATAGCTCTATCAAGCCCCTTTCGGCTGGCAGTAAGTGATCCAGTTTAAGAGTAGATGGTCAATCATAAGAAGGACAATAATCAATTAGCAAATATAAAATTCTACTCCAAACAACTTCTTGAGCATCTGTATTGAAAGAATAGGTGCCCCTATTTTCTTCAAATTCTTTGCACATGACACAAATCGTATCATAAAAGCCAAACCATCTGTTCTTAGTATAGATCCTATTCTTAGCAGCCAATTAGGTAATTATTGAGGCGTTGTGATTCAGTGAATACTTCCATAAAAGGTTGCTCTAAGTGCATTCTCATCCTCAGCAAACGTCTTATGGCATGGTTTGTTGGTGAAGACTCCAAAGGAGTAAGGTTTTCAGGAAACTAACTCTTGCAACCCCTACGGGTGATCTGGGGAGACGTTCCTCTAATAGGTTGGGCCCTTTGAAGTTGCCTACTCATAGATCTTGCTGCCTTTGGAAATAATTAGAATTGAAGTATATTTATGAGCCTAAGAAAATAATTTAAAAATTTGATCACAGAACATGTTACCCTTAAAATTAGCAAAACATGAAATCTTATTTTACTCTACAACTAGTTGGTAATTTTTTTGATATTTATATGATATAGTGCTGCTAAATTAGTTTTAGTTAATATGAAATATCATTTTCATTCCAAAAAAAATAAGGTTTAGTGACGAAAATTACCGAAGGAATGTGAAGGTTTTCTGTCGGCAAGTTAAGTTAGCGAAGCAATTTACTGACAGAATGAGTTGATGGAGAAATGGTCGTAGGTAATAATTGACGACGGAGTACAAATTTTTCGTTGCTAATTTACCGACGGATATTTTATGTTTCGTCGCTATATTTGACGATGGTAATTTTGATGCTATCGGTAAATTTAGTGACGAAAGGCTTGTTTCAGTAGGTAAATTTAGTGATGGATAAGGCTCCTCCGTTGGTAACTTTACTGACGGACTTTTCAAATTTGTCGGTAAATTCACGACTAATTTTATTGATATATCTTAGTGGTTTGTCAGTAAATTCACTACATTTTATCGACAGATTTTGTTTTTCTGTCGATAAATTTACTAATATTGTCTTTTTCTAAATTTTCCTGTATTTAATTTTATTTGATAATCTTATTATTGATGTATAATTTATACATTTATTAATTATCTATTGATAATATTTTGATTTGTTTCTACATTTAATTTGTTAAAACAAAAAGTTGATTGATGATATAAAGTAAAAATTATCTTAACTGATAATAAAAAATTATTATCTACAATAATAAGTATTTAATTCATACAAAATGACTATAATTACGCTATTCAATTGGTGAATGCGGATGCTTTGAATGTTGCGATGAGGTGCTGCCCTCCCCGTTCAACTCATCCATCTCATTATGCAGTTGGGCTATGTATTCCATCGACTATTGCAACTGAGTTGCCAGTGCCTGTACTGTGCTCCAAAACTCATGGAATTCATTAAATGCAGACCACTTACTAGATGTTGCTATACCAGATGTGGAGGATTGCGAATAGCATGTGTCCACAAATGAACTAAGCCGAAGATTCTTCCACGACGATCTCTACCACCCATTGTATGAAGATATGTTTGACTCTCGTCAACATCTTAAGACTGCTGAGATTGTCGTTGAATGCTTTCTTGTATTTGCTCCTATCAAAAGGTAATGTTTATGTTAATAAGTAATAATTATTAAGCATTAACGTTAAAGCATAAATTTCACATACATTTAGTTCTCTACATCTAGTGTTGACGAAGGTCACACCATCATGCTTCTTAGTGTGAGTGTGTAAAAAGAGCTGATGGGGTGTAGGTTTCCTGCCTATAGAGTTTTCTTGCATCAGAATAAAATATTATAAGTGAATTATAATTTACAAAAATTTCGTCAGAATTTTCTCTATTTTTATGATATTTACCCCTTGTTGAATAAAGAGAGTAACTCAACAACACAGTCATATATGGCACCAGACATTTATAACATTATCATTCTCCATAATACACATATTTTCATTCCAAAATTCACACATCAAATTAAATTGGAATACATCAAAATAAAAAATTAGAATTTAACTATAAAGTGTAGATACTTACAAGTCTCTCTGCATACTCGTGGTGGGTAATAGATCCTCCAGTGTTTACGGGAAGACTTTCTCTAATGTGAGCGATAGAGATGCGTGGATTGATGATGGTTTGTTCGTGACTCTTTGGATGAATGAAGACGCGTCGGATTTGTAGAATGATAAAGATTTCTTGATTCTTTTGGTTCGGCTATGATGTTCTTCAATAGGACATAATTAACACAACTTAAATGAAAGGGATACTCAAGGAATTCGCTCCTATTAGACCTCAGGGAAACCCGTTCCAAGCAACTTAGATGATGAAAATTAATTCCAACAAATTGAACCAAACAAACATGCCGCAATTTTGATGAAATTGGTATGTGAATTATTGATTCCTAATGTAACAAGAACAAGAGGTGAAACCCTCACTTTATGGCTAGCGGCAATACAAGAATAATTTGATCTCAAAGCTGTGTTTTCTCTAACCCTAGAGAGGGGATTTATACCTAGGTCAAATAATAAAAGACTTGGACTAAATAATACATGGAAGCCCAAAATAAATATAACTTAAAATAAGTCCAAAATAGGATAATAAAAACATGCCTAAGCTTGATCCAACGTGCCCCCAAGTCTAATCATAGGCACGCCTCTCCTCTTAGGCTTAAGTGATGATGCGCAACCCAATATAATGGTCTTCAAGTCCTAAGTGAGTTCAATATAAGGATTTGAGATAAATGAATCAATTTGGGCTGTGATTCAGATAGCTCTCCTCCAATAGGCTTGGTACATTTCATCTTCTCCACAAATTAGCCCACATACGTATAGAGATCCTCCTTGAGTCTCTCAGTCCTACCTCTGGACATAGGTCCAATTGGAATGACAAGTCATCCCCATCACGCATGCCATCTCCATGACGCATGCCATCTCCATTGTGATCCTTGCTCTTGCTCACATCACTCTCCCTCAGTCTTCCATGTTTGTTGGCAGAATTACGTTCTGAAATGGACATTGCCTCAGTTGATGTCTAATACTGCTGCCAACGACTCCATATTTATTCAGAAATATAAGGAGGTCATACATCAGTCTTGTGTATCGCACAAAAAGGTCTCTACAATGTGTACGAGCTTGTCTCTCTTATACTTTATAAATAATCATGTCAAATTCAGAATTTTAAAAAATTCTTTTTTTAAAAAAGAAAAAACATACGGTAAGTACTTATAACCTACAATATTTATCTAATTAATGTATACAAATTAATTAAAAAATATATTTTTTATACCTTAAACTCCTGATAATAAAAATCCTTTGTCGCCTAAAAGATAGTCATCCATATATAACCATCAAGATCAATCTTCTTCTTGAACTTAGATATCATGTTTCTTAAATACGGTCTAGACAGAATCAACCTAATATAAAAACAATTTATATCATTTTTAAATTTAACCTATAACTTAATTATAAACATACGATGTTTCATATATTTTCACTTATAAATTTGTTGACAATTGTGATGTAAATTCTTCCATCAACTCCTTCAGCTCCAAGTTGGAGGCCACATCCTTCATTCGCAACATTTACCTTTGATATCTCTATCAGTATAGGAGTGGATGATGTAAAGTTGTTGGATGGTGTAGCAGTAGGTACGAAAGGTGATGCCTTATCTGCATGTGTAGTAGCTGGAGGTACAATTTTGTTGCAACTGTAGAATGTGATGCTTCACCTGAAAAGTAATTGGCTCCAAATCGTGGTCTGAACCATAGTCGCGTCATATCTTGTTTTTTCTTTAGTGACATATTTTAACTTGAAATTCATATTTTTTTGAATATTTCAGAAATATAACAATTTCAATTCAATATATAACAATATATTATTGATTCAATAATTGATTTATTGAATATAATATTCTATTACAAACACAAATTAATC
>JANZLC010000003.1:15593244-15606655 GCA_026413385.1 Erythroxylum gracilipes
ATTAATTATAATAAGAATAACTTATTAAAAATAAATAATAATAATAATAATAATAATAATAATAATAATAATAATAATAATAATAACAAACATATTTTTAATTTCAATTTTTTATTAGAAATCTCAACCAAACAGGCTTTTGTTTTCAGTTTTTATATTGCAAATCTCAACCAAACAGGTTTTTGTTTTTTTAGGAAAAAAAACAGAAACTAAAAACAGAAAACAGAAACTAAAAACAACATCAAAAAAATAAAAGTGGAACCAAACGGCCCCTTAAATTTTACAAGTCGTTATGTACTATATATAATATATAAATGTAGTTTTTTGTCGTTTACATTTGATATTATGTACATAATTAAGTTGTACATTAATATCTATATGTTTCTTTTAATGTATAAATAGATGTTGCCAACATAATGACGGAGTTTGATTTTACATTAAATAATATTAGTAACCAAAGAGTAAATTGTTTCTTGCATTATTACAAATTATTACCTAAAAAAATCACTTTGTTACCTTAGAAAGACTTAAAAGTGTTGCAATATCTATTTAACTTGTTGCTATAATTTGAAGCTAATGTGTTGCCTTAATCAAAACTTAAAGCAACATTTTTTATTTTGTTGCTTAATCAAAAAAATTTGTTTTCTTATATTTATTGTTACGTCATTTCGTGTAACGATATGAATTATGTTGCCTTAATAAAAAGACAACGATAATTGTATCTATAACTACACTTTGGTTTGATGCCTAAAGTACTTTGTGCCGAAGTGCTGGTTCTTGATTCTAATGGCTAGTTTGACATCTAAACCCCATAAATCTATAGTTTTTATCCGTTTATACGCATGAAATCGGTTGGTTGTTTTATAAACACATTTAAAATAGTTTTTCAAAGATTTTGTCAACGTTTATTGTTTCTTTTAAAGTAAATGAGCCTTTAGGTTATCAAAGTGATCAAGCAAGATCTTTTGAGTTATCAATTCATTTGTGTGTGAGTTACTCTTCACAACGGAGAAAGATTGTAAGAAGAGTTGTTCTTTATTTGTGCAAAAAGTAAGATTTTTTGAAAAAGGTTCCTCTTAAAAGAAAGGTTGATAAAAGAGTTGTAAATATCAAATTTGTCAGAGGGAATCAAAAAAAAAAGATATAATAATAGAGAATGTAGATAGAAGAGTTTCTTCAAGATTCACACTATGGAAGTTGAAGAGAAATTATGGGTTATTTTTCTTATTTTCATCAAATTTATATCATAAATAGCATTTGTTTGTTTCATTTATACAATGTTTCATGAAACAGTTTCGTGAATTCAATAAAAAATGTTTAAATTTAGATATACAATAGTTCAATTAAAAAATTGAGTAAAGATACTTGATTAAAAATTGAATATAACAAAATAATTAAAATTTTGAAAATTTTCAAATATATTGTAGTATTTTAGTGTATGAAACTGCACTACTACGGGACGTAATCCTCTGACCCGTGTACACTGTCCTAACCCTGTCCCAATTTATCTAAGCCATCCATTTATGTGGATCTCCTGTCTTAACTCATCCAAATAGGGTTGGGACAGTGTACACTGACCAGAAGAGTTGAGGGGCACTACTACAGGTCCTCGAGGGATGCAGTGGATATAGCAATTTTTAAATTAAAAAATTAAGAGTCACGAGTAGGATATAGCAATTTGAAATTGGTATGGTAGGCCCAAAAGAGCATTAAGAAGTGGTTGGCTGTTCCTTATTTCTGGAACAGGAAGAGGAAGCAGGAGGGGTCTGCCTGGCACATGATCGCAGTCTGCTGTGTTTTGTTCTAACAGTCTCAATCCTATGTAGGAGTCAATGGAGAAATACGTTCACGGGATAACCAAGATGAGGAATCCAGTACACCTAGCAGGCCTGGTAATACAATTAGGATTTGAAAATTCCTTGTTTCTCTTTTTTTATGATATTGAATTCTAAACCCTGAATGTTGTGACTAGATTAATTGAGTTTATCTGGATTTCAGTAATTAGCTAATTCTACTATATTATTAATATATTGGGTGAGTAATTGCAGTAGATAAGACAACGGCAGTGTAGTGTATAATGCCGAACGTATAGCAAATGATTGTGAAGTTAAGCTGTTTTTAATTTACATCATTAAATCATGCACATCTACTTCTAGCCATGTGCTTTGCTTGCACACAAGAATTTGCACCAGCCTATGAGGTTGTACAATGCTATGACTTGGTTCATTATTTGGATGTTCTGGGGGAACTTTTGATAAACTATTAAAATACATGTGGTTTGTATTCATCATGTCTCATTTATTTCTGCTGGAAGTTAACTACTTCATATACAGATAAGGACTTTAACATATTTGATAATTATAATATTTCATATTATCGTATCAATCACTTATTTTTTTAATGTCGTTTCTTATGCTGTATATGAAAAGAGATTTTCAAACTCTGCAACATACTAAATCTATTCAAAGATTTCGAGGAAGAATAACAGGTAAAGGAGATATTTTCATCTTCAAAATATAACATACTAAATCTATTCAAAATATAAAGGGTGACAATAACATGTTAAATTATAACTATCATTTAAAAACACATTAAAATATAAAAATGTAGGTTTTGTGTAGCCTTTAAAACATTTTTTTAAATATTTATTTTAATTTAGTGATAAACATGATAATATTTGTTATTTGATAACTTCTTTATATGGAATAAATATGTTTATAAAATATAATAAATAAGTTAAAAATTTTAAATTATATGGGATCTATGAGAAAACTAATCATGGTCAAATTACATGCGCATCAAAAAATTAATGTTACAATTTTGGTTGGATTTTTTTAATAGAATGGTTTATAAAATGAATCATAAAAAAAATTTGATATGCCAAGTTCAGATTCCTACAAAAAAAATATCAACCAAAAATTGTTTATATCTCTAGCTTCTAACAATATTTATAAAACAAAGAAAAAGAACTCAATACTTAAGAGAAAAAAGACACAAGTGCTAACTCCCTTATATTTTTTCCTATTTATTTTTTTAAAAAAAGACAAGAGGGTCTCTTTTTTATTAAAATTAAACTTTCTAATTATAATTAATAGAATTAGATCAATTAAAATTTTTAATTTATCTTTAATTCTCCAAGTAAATAATTTATAATCATAGATCAATATTCATATCTAAAAACATGTTATAGCCACTCAAATATTAAGAATGTCAAAGTGGTTTAACTCAACCTATCGATACATGGTTATGATGTATAATTTAATTCTTTTGTCATCTAATGTTCCAATTAGAAATAGAGTACGTAATTAATGTCTATTCTTTTATATCGAACAATATTCTTTTTTGTTGATTAGCAATTGATTTATAATTAATATTTAAAAATAATCTTTTTAAATGTTAATTTACTCTAGCTAGAGATTTTTTAAAATCACTAATAATTAAGAATAATAGAATATTCCCTCTAATTATTTTATCATGACGAATTCTTTATAGACTTACCCAGTTATCTTTAAATGATTTATACTATATTCAAGTATTACTGATTGAGCTACCATGAAAAGAGTAGGTTGCAAGTAGCATTAGAATAGAGTAATTTTCACATGAAATACTTTAATAATCTCAAGTTTAAAGATCAATTATGTAACTATTATAATGAGAAAATTCACAAATGCATAAGTAATATTATATTTGGGATCCTCATAATAGGGTCAGTACAATAAAATTATTCTTTAATAATCACTTATACATTTGGTAAGATTAATTACTTTCTTCGTAAGAAAGAAATTAAATGTGTACTAATTTTACCGCTACTTCAATATCTTATCTTAATGAAACTACAACTAGAAATAATTTAGGAATAATACATAAATACAAATTGAATCTCATAATTATGATTTTGTCATAATTTCAATTGTAAAGAAATTATTACAATGAGTTTAGCTTTAGTTTTAAAATATCAAATATAATTAACAAAAATGCATAAAGATAAATAGTACCTTTAATTAGTTATATCACAAAATTTATAACCAACCAATTAACTATAAGGGATACACAAACAATCTCCCACTTATACTAAGTTAATCACTTTGGTATCTTAGACCAAATTCCTATATGATAATTACGCTAATGTTAGGACAGTGGTTTATTGAGAGAATTATACAAAATTCTCTATAGTAAACACTTACTTAAATATTACAACCCTCTTCTTAATTATCATCATAATTAAGAGAAATTGTCTAAATACATATTTAGATCATTACTGAGAACTTAACTCCTTTAACAAGCACAGTGGCTCTAATATTCTAAAATACATTATTGTTTCAACAATGCAATGAACTATATCAAGTTTATTAAAGAATTTATTATTGGTCCAAGTAATCATTTCTACTAAATGAAAATTTTATTATGGCTTTATTAGCAATAAAGACTATATTGGAACCATTATAATTTCTAAATAATATTACTATAAGTAAAATATACCTTAGCTAAGAATTAAAGTTAATATCCACATTATTTAAAACTCAAATATCAACTCATACATAAAATAACAAATATATTTAATACTTTACAAGTATAAGATATCTTATATATGATCTATGTACTTGAACTAGATTAGGTGAATAACTTCTATATCTAATTCTCATAATTAAGTTGTTATTTTTTCATATCCAATAACAGTTATTCTTAGACTATCATGTTTTTAACAGTTACAAATATGAATTTTTTCATTATGACTTGTATGTCTTTACACCCACTAAAGAATGCAACTATACTCCTACTAACTTTCTTGGAGACAAGATAAATCCATAATTATCTTTAAGACAAATTCTTTGAATTCATCATAAAAGTGAATCTTTCAACATTTGACAACATTTTGACTATATAACAAATGAATCAACAGTGGCACTAGTCTTAGTTACAAGTATTTTCATGAGATTTAAACTTTTCAAACTTGATCTTTCTCCTACAACTTATTTTGAGAATCATTCTCCTATAAGTATTCATTAGAACAAACATTTTGTTTATTGGAGTTTGTAAGATTATAAATAGCCTTTTTAAATATCTTATAACTTTCTATTATCCAATTTAGTCATACACTTATTAAATAATATATGCTTTATATAAGCATCATATTTCAAAATCATTAACTTTAACTCTTTTAAAGTCTTATCATTCCATACTTATACGTAATCTTTTTAATTGATTTAATTAGGACTAACAAAGGTTAATTATTATACTAGGCATAGTTATAAAAGAAATAAATATTTAAAAAAAATTAAGAGATAAATATTACATTATACAATATCTTATATTGTGCACTCCTGCCTACATAAAACTATACCATTAGAGAATTTAGCGTGAAGATATTAACTAGAAAATCCTATTTCCTATAAATAATTGAGAAAATTTAATTCTAACCACATCAATATCATCAAAGTGCTTCAATATTCTCAATACTTAAAATTTTACTCAGATTTACAATTTAAACTTTTTAAAATTTTAAATTAATATTTCATTTAATACATATAACTATATTACATAAAGTCATTAACAAATCTAATGAAATACAATTATCATCATCTTATGAATTTTTTATACATCCAACACACCATATATATATAATTTAACAATTCAATACCATCATCATCCTTTTAATAAAGGTTGATTTGGTTATTTTTCAAACCAACAAGCTTTACAAGTTTTAAGAAATTCATAATCAAAAGGATGCATATACCTTTGTATACAATTTTATGATTATCATTATGTTGATTTAACCGATATTAAATAAAAAGATAGTCTCGGTTATCTAACATTGTATTCATGTTAATCATATCAAGCATAAGTCTCATTTGATCCAACGTATACAAACTATTTGTATAAACTCAAATCAACTACTTTTATTTAGCTATTATTTCTTATTATGCCTTGAACATTGTGATAATGTTAAATCCAGATTCAACATCAAATACTCAAAAACATGAATCAGAAATATATATGATCTCTACCATATCATGTATTGACAAGAAAAATCATGTAATTATTTTCTTCTTATGATAAATATTATCACACTATGGAAAATTCCTTCAATTGTAGTCTAAATTTATATTTTTAGTTAGTTAAATTAAGTGAACACTTTCATCAAAAAATTATACCTTTTAACTTTATACAACTATTTGCATTGTGTTATCATAGTATTAAAATTTGTCTTACATATTTCCTTAATTTTATAAGACATTAGTTAACTCAAAATATCATTACATTTTATCATCTATGTGATATTGACATATCTTTAAAACTTTGTCACTAAATCATTAATAGAGATTAATAGCAAAATCACATAATGGACAAATAACTTATATAACTTTGATAACTCTTCTCAAACCTAGCTTATGTTTAAGAAATTTGTTTCATTAAATCTTAAAGATTAACTACTAAAATAAGTTAATTGCTACTTAGAACAAAATAAATGTAAGAAAGTGAATAGTTGGTGATATGCCATGAGAACCAAATAAGATTAAAGTTTTAATCATTTATTTAGTTACTTTTACTATTTTAATCGAAATAATAACCCTTACCACTATTCAGAAAGATTACTCTAATCTCTCTAGCAGACTAATTCAAATTTAGTTGATCTTAAGTTTGGTTTATAAACTAACTAAACTTAAATTAGGTAGATAACAACTCTATTAATCTCATCCTATATGATTACTATATTTGTTAGGTAAAAACACTTTTTAAAATATGTCTTATATATTATTCCTAATCTTACCTCTAAATTCATATGATCATAAGTTTTTTCATCCAAGTCACACAAAATTAGTTAAGTAAGACCCATTGTTTTAAGACTAAGCATATTTGGGTTAAAACAACTTTGATTTTGCTCAACAAGCTTAACAATAAATAGAACTCTAGTTTATTCTTATAATAATGGAAGGCAACAATTATATTTTTAACATATACTTAATATTTTAATAAGAGATGTAATTTTTGATGGTCTTATCATACAAACATTTCAAATAAAATGTCATATATTTTAAATATGCAATTTCTCTTGCAAATATAATTAAATTATAAGCATAAAACATTATTTGATTATAATTATCAATATAATCTCTATAGTCTAAAATAACATTTACAACTCTTTGGCTAATTAAATTAGATTAAACCAATGATTCTTAAATAAACCAAACTCTTATTCAAAATAAAAATTAAATTTGATTTTAAAAATAATTTGCAATTTCAATTGAAAACCATTTCTAATAAATTATATTAAACCAATGATTCCTAAATAAACCAAATATGTATTCCAAATAAAAATTAAATCTGATTTTAAAACAATTTTCAAATTCAATTGAAAACCATTTATAGCTATCTTAACTCCTTTAATGAATTTAATTAAAAAATTCATTAAATTATTCTTATTAGTTATTATTTTTTAGAAAAACATTTCTTCAAAATTTTATAAATAACACATTTTATCCACTTAAAGCACAATTTCTATTTTAATTAGAAATAATTTTTCCTTAATTAGAAAATTATTTTTTAATATCAAGAGGAAATCATTTTCAAAATTAAATTAAATATTTTAATTTAATTAAGAAAATCTATTATATTATTTTAGAGATTAATTTCTCAATTATATAAAAATAATTCTTTAATAAATTAAAAAATTATTTTCTAAAATATCAAAGAAGGATCTTTTTATTAATTAATAAATGAAAGCATTTCCAAATTTAATAAAAAATACTTTTTCTAATTAATTGATAAACATATTATTTAAATTAATAAAGAAACAATTTCTAAATAAAATATAATAATAAATTAATTCGTTTACTTTATTTCAATCCAAATTAAAATAAATAATTTTAATTAGGAAACACATTTATTAATTACTTAAAAATATTTTTCTTAATTTTAAAGGAGTATAATTAATTAATTAATTGTAATCCAACTGAAATTCAATTAATTTAATTTTCAGAAAATAATGCTCTAAAATATGAATTAGGAATCAATTTAATTCTTGATCTCAATCTAATTAAAAAATAATTAATTTAATTTTAAAAATAAGATCTCATCTTAATTAATATAATCTTATTATACTAATAATATCTAATATAATCTAACTATGAAAGGTAAATCGTTTAAATTTTGCTTAATTTTAATTATTGATTTAACGACTAATTTAATTTAATAGTCAACTCTTCTCTTGAAAAAATAAAATAAAAAGACAACCATTTCAATAATATGAAAAAAAGACAACCAATGAATACATAAACAAATGAGAAGTGTGTATAATTAATTATTCATCTCAATGCGAAGCATAAAGCTAATGATTATATTTTGTATCA
The DNA here is from genome assembly GCA_026413385.1 of Erythroxylum gracilipes. NCBI lineage: Eukaryota > Viridiplantae > Streptophyta > Magnoliopsida > Malpighiales > Erythroxylaceae > Erythroxylum > Erythroxylum gracilipes. The sequence continues at coordinate 15,601,593 of JANZLC010000003.1, forward strand.
TTGTCACTTAAATAGCGTTTATATAAATAGCTAAGGAGGCAGAGGATTTGGGAGGGGGTTGGAGGAAGAGAGTATATAAAATTTTCAAATTTAATTATCTAACATCATCTTTTTTAATTCATTTGATTTAAGAAAAATACACTAGAGAAAAAAGGAATTAATTCTCGCCGCTTTCTTTTTACTTGGGAATTGAAAAAAAATACGGACACCTTGAAGGATGTTTCAATTCTATGCTACTTAATATTATTGACATATTTTTATAAAATTTATATAAATATAGAAATAAAAATTTATATAAATATAGAAATAAAGTTTAATATAGAATAATAATAATTGGTTAAGCGGGAAACAAAAAAAATTGTAGATAGGAAAGGAATCCAAACTCATGATGTTCCTTCTGCCATTGTCTAATCCTAACCAGACAATTGCATTGCATTCCTCTTGAGGTGGTCCTTTCATCGCCGTTAAGGAGAGAAGAGGGACCACACACCGAGTACGAACCCAACGTCTACATGTGCATATTTATTTTATATATATGTAAATGCTGTACACATCATTGCCTTCGCAAAGCACATGCAATCTTCATAGGCGTAGAGAATACTTTATTGTTTAATATTTTAAAATCACTTTTTTATCACTGTTATTATCATTTTACGTTCATATTAATGTGATTAGTAGTACTAAAATTGATTATGTGTGCTTACCAAAAAAAAAAAAAATGATTATGTGTGAACTGTGATTGGTCACAGGACTCAAATTGGTAGGAGCGGAGACCCATTTTGTGCAAAAAATGTGACACGATTTAAATTTTGATAAATGCAAAGACTTTTATAACACCCAAAAGTTGAAGAAGTAAAAACCTGCCATGCCATACCATACCATACCATACCATTACCCGTACTGGTTATGGAAAAACAGGGATCGAAAATCTTTATTTTATTTGATTGTTACTTGTAAGATATATTTCTTTATTAAACAGGAAAAGCTTATAATAGAATACTACAAGAAAACGCGTCGATCCAAGGTTGTCGTGCCGGGCCTGTTCCTAAGTTCAACACAAAGCTCTTCATTTCACGGCCAAACAGTTCTCGTTGTCAACCTTTCTTCAATTTTCTCTTCTTGGGTTCGTTTTGATTTCAACTGCTACAGCCTTGAAATAGGAACCTGCTCTTGTGATTCCATATTGTGTCTGCATTTTGTCGCGATTATCACACTGCGAGCCCTGTTTTTTGGTGATATTTGTTTGCTTGCGAAAGATTTCTTCTTTCTGGCTGACCAGATCAAGGACTAAAATCTGTTTGTGGAGGCGTGGGAGTAGACAATTACAAGTTCAGTTGTAAAGTTGGGAATTTGCAAGTGAAAGGGGATTATGGGTTAAGTTTGTTCTATTCTCTGTCACATTTTTTGAGAGTAAGGACACAATCTTTAGACTGTATTGAAGGGTAAACACATTGGGGTTCTTTGAAATTTTGGAGATTGATGTGTGTTTTGGGCGAATCACTTAGCAAAGCTCCTGGGGACATTTGAAATTGGACATCGATGGCATCTGGACATGGGAGACGCCGCCGTGACAACCTTGTACCTCTGGCAGCGTTGATTAACAGGGAGATGAAGAGTGAGAAGATGGAGAAACCAACTGTCAGATATGGTCATGCAGGGCAATCTAAAAAGGGTGAGGACTATTTTCTTATTAAGTCAGATTGTCAGCGAGTACCAGGGAATCCTTCTTCGTCCTTTTCTGCGTTTGCGGTAAGATTTTAGCTCTGTTCTTCACATTATTTCTTTGACTTAGATCATTTCTTCCTTGATTTTTGGGCGTGATCTCATGATTTATATGATTTTTGCGCATTGCAATTTGTTTCAGGATTCTGTTTCTTTTCTTGGGACCAAAGTCTGCTAAAAGATCTAGATCTGTCTTTTCCTTTCTTATCGTCCCTTTAGATGGGTGAACTATGTTAACTAATACTTTGTCTACCTTGTACTGTGGGTAACAACTGCTACAATTTTGACATTCTTCCGTTGTTTTTAGTTCTCTTCCTCCTAGATACGTCACTGCGTTGTTGGGATATTCTTGATGCATTACATTAGTATGTTGATATGAGGTTCAGATTTAGTCTATTGGTTTGGATACGTCATGATGATAGTCCATTTACGATGTTGTATGATTTCATCTTTCTTGTGCTTTCGTGCTTAATGGTGACTATCGGTAACTTCTGATGGTCAGATCTTTGATGGGCACAATGGAAATGCGGCAGCCGTTTTTACGAGGGAGAATTTGTTGAATCATGTTTTGGGCGCTATTCCTCGTGGACTTGGATCTGAAGAGTGGCTTCAAGCTTTACCTCGAGCATTAGTTTCTGGATTTGTGAAGACTGACAAGGAGTTTCAGAGAAGAGGCAAGGAACTTAGAGACATTTTTCTGTTGTCAATCTCTTCTTAATTTGAGATTACCATTGCATTAATTATGTCTTGCATTAGATATAATTGGTTCTCTCTTTCTTTTCTTTTTTGTTGTCAATTTCATCAGGAGAAACATCAGGCACTACAGCAACATTTGTGATAATTGATGGATGGACAGTTACTGTTGCATCAGTTGGAGACTCACGCTGTATCTTAGACACTCAGGGTGGTGCTGTTTCCACCTTAACAGTTGATCATAGACTTGAAGAGAATGTGGACGAGTATGTATCTATTAAGAAAAACAATTTTGTTCCTCAACATTGGAGAGAAACTAATCTACTTTTGCTGGATCTGCAGGAGGGAACGTGTGACTGCAAGTGGAGGGGAAGTGGGGAGGCTTAGCATTGCAGGTGGTGCTGAGGTAACACTTTGGGAGCTTGCTTGCTTCTTTCTTAGTATCAAAGTCACACTGTGGAGTTTGTCTAAAATGCTAAATAATTAGAGTTTTGCTCCCTGTTTTTGTTTTTCCTTTCCAGATTGGTCCACTTCGTTGTTGGCCAGGAGGCTTGTGCCTTTCTAGGTCCATTGGGGACATGGATGTTGGAGAATTTATAGTTCCTATTCCACATGTCAAACAAGTGAAGGTAAGCATCATTTTCTTTCAATTTTCGATTATATCCAAATCTTTTGTTATTCTCTATGATTGTAACGCCCATTTGCTCTTTACTGGATATCTGGCCTATTGTTTGCTCTGGTTTGTAACATGTACTCCAACTTCTCTTATTTTCAAAAGCTATCAAACGCGGGTGGAAGGCTTGTGATTGCTTCTGATGGTATCTGGGATGCCCTATCCTCTGAAATGGCAGCAAAGTCTTGTCGTGGTTTGCCAGCTGAACTTGCTGCTAGACAAGTTGTGAAGGTGTTAAAAAGAACTTTTATGCTTTCCTTTAACTAGCATAATTTGAGTTAACTAACTTTTTTCAATGAGTCAACACAGTTTTACTATGTCTGATAAAATATATGAATGTCTGGCCTTTTCTCCTTTTGCCAAATTGAGATGAAAGCTCCAATGATGTGCATTCAATGAAGTGAAAATCATGAGTCAGTGGTATGACCTAATGAAATATGGATTCTATCTCAGGAAGCCTTAAGGACAAGGGGACTGAAGGATGATACAACCTGCATAGTTGTTGACGTTATTCCTCCTGACAGTTCATTACAGCCTACTCCTCCTCCGCCCAAGAAGCAGAATAGGTTAAAAGCCTTATTCTTCAGAAAGAAGTCCTGTGATTCTGCAAACAAATTATCAAAAAGGCTTTCTGCTGTAGGCATAGTTGAAGAATTGTTTGAAGAAGGGTCAGCAATACTTGCTGAAAGGTTAGTACTTACTCATTTGCATGCACAAGACCCATGTTGGTATGGTGTTTTAGCTTCATTGCATTTGTTGTGGTTCCATGGGATAAACAGTAGCCTTTGTGTGGTAACATTTAAAGTGGTTGTTGTAATTGTCATAACCTCTGTAATTTACTATTGGTTCGTCATTCTAGTTTTCAACACCCGTGGGGATGAGACCATCAGCCTATCGGCATGACTCCCATGAAGTGGGAAACATGCACTTAGGCCTGTTGGTAACTACTTGACGGAAGAGAGACATGACAACTGATTGTCAATGAAACTGCTGGTGAAATGGAGTAGCATTCCTTATTATGTTTTGGGTCATTTTACTTGCCTAGTGACCGTCTTTCCTCATATCATGCAGACTTGGAAATGATGACTGCACTGCACATTCAACATCTGGTCTATTCACTTGTGCTGTATGTCAAGTTGATCTGGCCCCAAGTGAGGGTATCTCTGTTCATGCTGGCGGAATCTTCTCCATGAGCTCAAAGCCCTGGCAAGGGCCTTTTCTTTGTGCTGATTGTCGGAATAAGAAGGATGCTATGGAAGGAAAACGTCCCAGTGGAGTAAAAGTGGCATAAATTTCTCGATTCTTTTACCGGCTAAATTCTTTTGTAATCTACAATTCCCTAGGCCAGGCAATCGTTTGAATGATACAACCTTGACGCTGCAAATGTACATGTATTGTCAGAAAATTATGTAAAAATTAGTGTTAGCTTTTTGAGAAGATTAAAGATGCATAGTCGGCCCTGTATTACGGGAAAAGATAAAGAGTTGCTACACCAGGTAAGCTCAGGTGGGTTGTTGTTAAGTGCCTGTTTGGTTCAGTTTTTAGAGGGTCAAAATATTTGTCTATAGCAAAAGCTATTTTAAGAAAAAAAGTAGATATTTAGTTGTAAATTTCAAAAGCACTTTTGAGGTAGAAATAGTTTTTTTAAAAGTTCAAATACAGTTTTTTCAAAAGTTAAAATTTGGAGCTTTTCAAAAAAGTCAAATTTTAGCTTTTTCGGAAAGCAATTTTTTAATTCACTTTGCGTCACTTACGGTTATAATCCTTGCTAAACAAAAACCATTACCAACTGTTGAATAAGCACCTGAAGTGGATGATAAGGTAGTTGCCATCCATGTTTCCTTATTCCTCCCAAATGTAGCGAGCCAAGACAATAATGTATTCAGAGGATATAGCACAACAAAGAACCAGAACAGGTTTTGGGTCTTCCTTATATTCTTCCACTTTCCCTCGTTTTACTGAAAGGTTAATGGAT
>JANZLC010000003.1:15627314-15649313 GCA_026413385.1 Erythroxylum gracilipes
TAACGTATTGAAAATGTTAGGATTCAAATTAAAAATTTCAAAACGTTAGGATTCAACTTATATTTTGATAAAAACACTATGGTCCAAAATGCACTTTTGATCACAAACTATTTTCATCGTCTTTAAAAGAGGGGGTGTTTATTGATATTGATACTAAGCACCCCTTGTTAGAGAGAGAAAGTTGAAAGACAGAAGAAAGAGAATGAGAGCATTAGGGCACCATTCTTAAGTTTGGTTTAACGTTTAATAAAAATAGTGATCTCGCGCTTAATAATAAAGAAATATTTTTGTTTATTTAATTAAAATTCTCACTAAGGCTGACGTGGTAAAAGAGACCTACTTATTTTAACAAAAAATAATTTTCAAGTATAAGGTCAATGTATACCGACGTTGAAGTGGTACAAGCGACTCATTTATTTTAATAAAAAATATTCTTTAATTGTCAAGTTAGCGCTGACTTAGTACTTAATATAATGGTTTGAAGTTTTTGCTAGAGTGAGATTGAACTTTTAACATTTTCTAAATGTTAGAGTTATAATTGTTTAATTAATAATGTAATGATTAAACTTGTTGATTGGTGAAAAATTTAGGGTTAAAAGTGACCCTCTTGTCTTATTAAAATTACAAGGGGTAGATTGATTGTTCCAAGTAATAAGAGGATATTACAGGCAAGTTTGTCATAAAAAACACAAAAAGTTGGAAGTTTATTATTCCATGGTAGAATTGTTAGTTCGGGATTTCAGTCATCTAACTTATATCCATCTTTCCTACTTCAAAATCTGATTTCAGGTAGGTTAGCTTTATCTCAAGAACTTGATTTGAAGAAAAATGAAGTGAGATGCTTGAGATTCTTATTTGAACAAACATTGCAGGCACATAGTGTTTTTGTTCTTATTTTTAGAAGGCAAAATTGAAGAACTGAATGCTTCATAGATTATGGAGTCACATTCATTTCCATATCATTTCATCGAATCCAAGGAGTAATTAGGCCTTTGCCCTAGCTGCCATCATTACATCAGAAGAGAATTTAATGATTCTTTATTGACTTTCAAACTATTAGGCTACAAGAAGCACATCAAGCCAGCTTCTCCTCCAATTGGTTAGTGATGAAGTATCTGTGTTCTTATCTTTTTCCCTTTACTCTCCTTTCTTTTCTTATTTGTACATGGAAGTTGATTACTTTTGTTTTGTGGTATGGTTAAATAATCACAAGAAAAATAAAGCCTAGTGTCTTGAAAGAAAATGAGAACCTAGGGTTAGTTGCAAACCTTTGTTAGGTATTTGTCATGGCTAGAAATTTTTTGTAGCAAAGAGAATAAGCTTAAAAGATGTAGGTTAAAATACAAAAGTTGGATATCGAAGTAAGTAAAGTTCATAAGGACTTTTTGATTTTTGAATTTTTAATTAGTAATTTTCTTATAAGAAATTTACATTTCACCATCCACATGAAAAATGTATTAACCAACGTAATTTGACACATTAATACCATTAGTAGCGGGTCTAATGACAAACTATTTTTGTAAAAAGTTAAAATTTTGAGAATTTTATTGCTACCTTTTAAAGTTCAAGTTATAATTATAAAATTCAATAAAGTTTCATTTTTTTAGTAATTACCCTAAAATTAATATAATTTAATTAAAAACAGACATTTGAACCTTACATTACACCATAGCATAGATATGATAGTGAAACTTACTTATTGATTAAAGAAAGATGAATATGGGTCACTTTAGTGATAAAATGACACTATGTTGACAAAAACATAGTTCCATTATATTTTTGTTTGTTTAAAGTTCAATTATAACGTATTGAAAATGTTAGGATTCAAATTAAAAATTTCAAAACGTTAGGATTCAACTTATATTTTGATAAAAACACGATGGTCCAAAATAAACTTTTGATCACAAAAAATTTTCATCGTCTTTAAATGAGGGACAAATTGGATCTAACCATATTTGAAGCATTAGATTGACAAAGAAGTAATCTTAAAAGAGAAAACTTGAAAGTAATTTGATGGTCCAAATTTTTAGAAATTGGTTAATGTTGTAATATTTTCACAAGCCAATTCCATCAAATCTAACAATGGTATAGAGTCACTTAGAACTATAAATTGCAACTTTAGAAGATACCTTTGACAAGTACAATTAACAAACAAGAATGCAAGTCTACCTAGAATTAAATGAATTCTTTAATACTCTCATATTGTTTAAATTTATTAGCAACATTTAGCAGTGTCTTAGGAGAATAGTTAAAATATTTAATATAATTGATATTATGAACCTATTTAAATTAAAGGTTTAATTGTAAAAAAATATCAAATTTTATTCAATTTTGTAATACTAACTCGAAATTTAAAAAGTGAGGCTAAAATGTTCAAAATTTTAATTTGTTATAAAAATAGTCCAACATTAAGTTCTTAGTGACATACCACGTCAGAGTAACGATTTTGCCACATATTCAATTTGTTTCCATGTAATTATTTTATTATTTAATAAATTTGAAAAAACAAAAATCTTAATAAACTCTTCCTCATCTATTCTCCTCTCCTGCTCTTCCGCTCCCAACTCTGATCACCCTGCTCCTTCATCCTCGTAGAGTAAAGCTACAAGATTTGCTGCAAACCTATCAAACCCAATTGTTGTATTTTAACAGGTCTTTCTTGCCTAGCTTCTATCAATAATTCAGAGGTAACGTCAAACTTGTCTTGTCTGCTACAAACTCATCAAAACTAGAACCTATAAGCTTTGTTGTAAACCTAGAATACTAGGTATGTTCTTGCACTACTTTTCTATTTGTATTTGTTTTTTTCCACCAATTTGATTGTTTAGTACGTGAGTAGAAGAACTTGTGTGAAAAAGCATAGTTATGGAATGTAAATATACTCTCTTATATCCATTAAAAATATAGAAACCAAAGGGGACTCACAATTTTCACTGGATGCATATAATGATTTCATCCATTAAAAAAAAAAAAAACTTAAAGCTGCTAGCAATACAAAAAGTGGTGAAGTCCATGCCTGTATTCATGAGATGATGAGGAATTTAATCAATTATAACACACTATATGTTTTAAGACAAATACATTGTCTGCTCTAGAAATTGCTTTTTCGAGTTAGTTCTTATAGGTCTCATGGGTTGTCCAGAGCAAATTTCCACCTAGGCGTATCAACTTGCTTAGAGTATGAATAATCACATGCAAGATTACATCTTAAAGGTCATCCATGGTATTAATCACAAATTTTATCCCCACCCTTGTAATATAAGTTGATACTTCATCCCATATGGTAGTGTTTCTATCCCTGAGATGTTAAAGAGCACAATATTGTTATTGATTTCAGCAATAATAGTAAATGCGCACTTAATATAGAAGTACATAAGATAAGGACCTACAATGAAAATAAACTTAAAACTATAACTTAAAGGTTGATCACTGCAATATAAGTTTGTCCAAATCTCTAAAATAATAGAAATTGCAGGTCCTACACTATCCAATCCTAGATCAAACCACAAGTTGTTGAAAATTCAAAGGGTGTTGAATGAGACAAAAATTATCCTTGTGGGTTTGTAGCTGATGTACTTCACAAATGTTTAGTTCTATGGCTTTGTATTGTTTTAATGTCCAAATTAAAATAATGTGCTTTTTTGTTAATGTTGTGTTAAACCAAGTTGTTTTCACTAAATATCTCATGGGCTTGATCCATTGACAGGTCCTGATGTCAACAATGATCAAAATTGACATCTTTATCTATCCTTATGCAGTATGCTAGAGATTGCTGCTAATGAGTTATACCTTAGATGAGATGATATTGAAAGCTTTAGGTGCTTCATTTTCGAATTGTGGCCACAATGTTACATTGGGAGCATTTATGAAGTAGGATGATGGCACAAATTATTCCCAAATGGTAATCGAGAAGATACCTGAGATCCTTAGATGAAATTAGCTGGGATATAGTGGCTTTTTTACTTCTATAATAACAACAATTTGGGGAATAAATCTCTTCATAGAAATTTATAAAGGGTCATTGTCTAATTTTTCTCTGTGGCTCTTCTATTTACATGTAAGTTTTCTTGGTTAATATAGTGTTCTTAACGTGTTATTAGAAAGCCATACTTTTATGAAAGAAATTTGTATATGTATGGACTTTCACTTGCGATTAAGTTTTTGTGAAGTTTTGAATACATCCGTAAAATCTTACAAAAATTAGTACATCAATTGAATGTTTGTACTACAGAAGATAGCTCGTGTTATGACGATTGTCTTATCTAATCTCTCAAGGCTTAATTAATTGTATAAATTGATGCTCTATCTTTCAGAATGCATGACCAACACTTCTAGATGCAAAATAAAGTGAAATTCTTGCTTATACTAGTAGGAAAACGAGACAACAAATTAGAAACTAGCCTTATGACATTGGATTCTGACGACTGATTTTTTTTATGCGTCACTTGTCTAAAGTTTCACCTCTGACTGGACTTTATACAACTTGATTATATTTTCGCAGAAACAATCCATTTTTAACTGGACACTATACAACAAATAAAAAAAGACCATTTTAGTTTTTAAAAAATGCATTTTGACTTATAAGCTGTGTTCTAAGATTAAAAGTGTCGAGTAACAAACAACTAGATCGAAACTCAGAAGGAAAAGGTAATCAAATCTTGCTAGCTCAATCATCAAATACCCATTTATCAGTTTCTTCTCAGACATTAATTACTCAGTTTCCTTTTTCTTGATGTAGAATTGGAATGCTGAACACTTGAATAGTTTTCCGTTCCAAATTTTGAATGCAAAGACCTCTTTTTCAATGCCAGTATTGAGTTGCCATTAACATCAAGGTAAACTTTTGGTCCTCCAACGTTAAGTGATGATTGCTCAAAATTGAACAATTGTGCTTCAACCATTGCACATTCAATAAACAAAGAAGCAAGCTAATCAATAGCAATACTCTCCTGCAATCTGTTTATGTACAACTCCCACTCGTGATTCAAGGATTGGACTACTGCTTCATCCCTACCTTATGTTCGCACTGCCATTACAACCCGTTCCCATAACTGAAAAAGGAATAAGCAAGTTCAGGAGACTGTTCGCTCAAAATTGCCCTATGACATGTCTATCTCATTCTAATACAAAGCATAGAACTTCCTCACCAATCTCGAAGAAAAAGATAAGTGGCAAGATAGGCATTGGACTTTGATACACCATAAAAAGAATTGAAGTTGCAGTAGACAAGCCTATGAAAAAGACTTGATCTAAAAACATTTACAAATACTAGCATCTTTATTTCTTGGAATCTAGCAAAAATAATCCGATCTTTATATAAAATGCTAAAAAATAGGAAGGACTCAGTTATTAATGAATTCCCAATAACTTACCGTGAAACATAAATTTATATAGTAGCACCAACAAAGAACAACATGGGCAGAAATCAGAAAATTTACTAAAATTGCATCCAAATACAGCAAAGCATAGTAATCAAATGGGCATCTTTAGCTAAATGCGCATTTTGTGTAGCGAAGTTAACATAATCCTTACCCAGACAATGAAGACAACGAGGAAGTAAACAAGCAGAAGGAATGTCGGAGCTACGCAGAAAACCAACAAGAAGGTGGAAGAAAAAACATAGACAAAACCGATAGGGAGAAGAAGGCGAATAGATAAATGAAAAGTCCAAATTAATTAAATTATAAAATAATTAAGTGAAAAAAATGAACTAGGGGTAGCGAGGTGACAAAGGTATGTAATATTAATTACGTTAATAAAAAATTTAATGTCAAGTTATTTTTGCAATAAATTGATAGTTTGAGATTGTATCGTAAAAGTTAGTTAAGTTTAATTTTTTTAAACAAATAATCTTAAATTAAACGAAAAAAATTACAGGCGTTGAAGCTAAAGCAGATTTTGCGATTAACAGAATAGTGTGTAGTCCATAGACCGTTCCCGTCCCCGTCCCCGTCCGCGACTACCGCTAGCCTTTACCTTATTCCGACATGTTTAGAAGAAGCAATCGTCTCCTTTTTCAACCTTTAGCCCAATGCCAGTGTTTGGTTTTTGTTTTATCTCTTTCAGCGTTAAAGTTCCAATTTACTTTTATCAAAAACAAAAAATAATAATATTATAGGGAGGGAGTCTGTCTTTATTAAAGCTAAGCTGAGGCTGGGGCTGGGCACCTACTCCCGAATTTGAGTCCCGCAAAACATACGCTTTTTCATTTGTTTATTCGTCCAATAATTGTATGTATCTGTTTTTCTTTCTTTTTCTTTTTACCTGTTCAATAAGACTGACTGTTATGTTGTTCATTTCCTCTAAGATCCTTTGTTCTTAAAGTTAATGTGCTCTCTTTTTAGGTTTAATCTCAATGGTCCAATTTTTGTATTTTCTATTTATTAAATAAATAACTTCACTTCTTCTTCGTCAAGGGAACCACAGTTGTATCCTTTCCTTCCATTCCAATTTCCAACTGGTAAAAAAGCAAAAACAGAAAAAAGATTAACACATCAGCAGCACCAACTTCGAGACTACTTAATAATTATGCATCGCGTATCATTTGAGTTAATTGAAGGATACTATAGTCTTTTCATCTCATTCATGAAACAGTGCCAAATCCAATCCAATCCACCCTATCAGAAGTAAGCTTTCTATTACCAAACTACCCTCCTTATTTCCATTTAATTATATTACTACCACACTTCACACTCTTCACAAAACCACTAACCAACCAGGGCACGCTCACTCACCCACCCGCCCCAATGCAGGAGCAAGCTTTCGTCGCAACAATGGCGAAATCACCCACTTCGCTTCTCAAACATTTCACTCTATCCCTCTTGTTCCTATGCTTCTCTTCAATACAAGCCTCTCCAAACCCAGATTTCAACGCTCTAATGCACTTCAAATCCGCTTCCGACACAGCCAACAAGCTCACCAACTGGAACTCCTCAACTGACCTCTGCAACTGGACCGGAGTTTCATGCATCAATGACAGAATCTCGCGTCTCGTACTCGAAGGCCTCGAGCTCAGCGGCTCGTTTCAACCCCTTACATCTCTAACCCAACTCCGTGTTCTAAGTCTCAAGAGAAACAATCTTTCTGGTCCCCTCCCAAACCTCTCTAACCTCACTGCAGTAAAGCTTCTCTTTTTATCACACAACAAATTTTCCGGCGCCTTTCCGGTGTCTGTTCAAGCTCTGTCAAGACTCTACCGTTTGGATCTTTCGTTTAACAACTTCTCTAGCAGCATTCCCATTGGTGTAATCAACCACTTGAATCATTTGTTAACTCTTCGACTTGAGGGGAACCGGTTCACTGGCTCAGTATCTGGGTTAAACATTCCACGCTTGGAGGACTTCAATGTGTCCAACAATCATCTCTCCGGTGAGATACCCAAGTCACTTTCAGGCTTCCCGGAGTCGGCTTTTGGTCAGAATTCCGGTCTTTGTGGATCGCCGGTGCAGGCCTGTAAAAGCATCGTATCCGACCCCACAGAACCCGGATCCGATGGAGCCCTTGCGTCGCCGTTAATGCCCGGAAATAACCCGACGATAGTCTCGTCACCGAGCTCGATACCAGCAACAACAGCACCAAACAAACCAACGGCAAACACCAACCACAAGAAAGCATCCAAGACAAACCCTTTAGCACTAATAGCTATAATACTTGGGGACGTGTTAGTACTAGCTATGGTCTCTCTACTGCTGTACTGCTACTTTTGGCGTAACTACACAGCGAAAATGCGGGGTGGGAAAGGTTCAAAGCTTTTGGAAACGGAGAAGATAGTGTACTCTTCCAGTCCGTACCCGAATCAACCAGGTTATGAGAGAGGTAGAATGGTGTTTTTTGAGGGGGTGAAAAGGTTTGAGCTTGAGGACTTGCTTAGAGCGTCGGCGGAGATGTTGGGGAAAGGTGGGTTTGGAACGGCGTACAAGGCGGTGCTGGAGGACGGCAATGTGGTGGCGGTGAAGAGGCTAAAAGATGCGAGTGTTGGTGGGAAGCGGGACTTTGAGCAGCATATGGAGGTTATAGGGAGAATGAGACATCCTAATTTGGTTAGCTTGAAGGCTTATTATTTTGCGAGAGACGAGAAGTTGTTGGTCTATGATTACATGCCTAATGGCAGCTTGTTTTGGCTTCTTCATGGTACGTAATTCTAATCTTCCATTAACTCCATTAGGTTCTCATTCTTGCTTTGGGTTCGTTTCTTGATCATTGCTATGCTGCGTTACTTATGGGCTGGCTCTCGGAAATGCTTTAAGATTCTTGACTAGTTTTTATTTATTTGGGATCATAGACTCGAGGGGGTTGGGTGACCAACTAGAACTAGTTGACCATGGAATAGGATCCCAGACCCAGATCACGATATTCCTGTCACGCAAGAAGACAGACCACCACCACCTGCCCTGCACTGCACTACTGCACTGGATATATATATATATATAAATTTAAAAAATAAGAGAGCATGAAGATTTATTTGATGCCCTTAGCTAGCAGCTTAGTTTTATGGCTCTGTGTTTTTGCTTTTGCACCTTTCGATAACTCTTATCCACAGCAGCAGACAAAGGTAAAGAGTTATGCAATACAACAGAAAACGTGTAGGATAATAACAGCTTGGAACGAGTGGTATGTTCATGTTGGGTGTTCACTTTCTTCGTATAACAAACTACGGCACACCTGCAAGACTTAGCAGCAGAGAGATACTTTTACTTTTTGTGAGATACTAAAACAAGAAAAAGCCATCAAAGCCAGCTAGACCCTGGCTAAAGATGAAGCCAAATCTGCGATTTGGGAATTTGATCTCCAGCATCTGATCCTGATGCTGACCCTATCTTTGTCATATATACTATTGAAACTTCCACAGGTAACCGAGGACCGGGTCGGACCCCACTAGACTGGACCACGCGACTCAAGATAGCAGCCGGAGCGGCCCGTGGACTGAACTTTGTACACACCTCTTGCAAAGCCCTTAAACTAGCCCATGGCAACGTAAAGTCCACAAACATCCTTTTAGATAAAACCGGCGACGCACGTGTGTCCGACTTCGGCATCACCTTATTAACTTCACCCTCCACCACCTCAAGAACCAGCGGGTACAACGCGCCGGAGGTGTCCTCCGACGGACGCAAACAGACGCAAAGGTCCGACGTCTACTCTTTTGGGGTGTTGTTATTAGAGCTGCTGACTGGGAAGTGCCCGTCGGTGTTGGACTGCGGTGGCGTGGTGGATTTGCCGAGGTGGGTGCAGTCGGTGGTGAGGGAGGAGTGGACGGCGGAGGTGTTTGACTTGGAACTGATGAGGTATAAGGACATTGAGGAGGAGATGGTTGGGTTGTTGCAGATAGCTATGGCGTGTACTGCTACGGCTGCGGAGCAACGGCCCAGGATGAGCCACGTGGTGAAGATGATTGAGGAAATACGTGGGGTGGAGGTGTCACCTTGTCACGAAACTTTTGACTCTGTGTCGGAATCGCCTTGCCCGTCCGAGGACACTTGCGGGGCTAGCCAGTAATTGGTTGTTATTTGCTAAATGTCGCGTTCTTGTTTTCCTCAAGATATTGTTTTCTTTTCGCGGAAGTCTTGTTCTTGAGCTTCACGAACATGTATCTTCATATACGTATTTCTTGATTTTGCTTTTGCTTTTGCTTTTGACTTGCTTGGGGATATCATAGCACTATCCTACTTCATGAGTGAGGCCAAACGTAGGAAAATTAACTTTTGACAAAAATCATTCGTCAGAAAGTAAAGGTGATTGATCATCAAATCATATTTACATAAATGATGAAGCTGTTCGGAAGGGGTGACTTGGAATTTGGAGATTATGAGGTTAGCTGAGCTCCATTTATCATTCTTTTCAGTTTCCATTTCAAGATCCACCGGTTCGGGTTATGTCTGTGGAAAGCCCAAGCCTTGATTTCAGGTTAACGGAGAACAATGAAAACAGAAGAAGGTAAAAAGCTTTAAATTAAGCTTTAAGTTGAATTTTAACAAAAATTTAAAAAGGCAAGTTGAATGATAGCATTTAAAATGAACGGCTATAAAATATTTAAAATACAATTTGAGTGGACAAAAATTAAACGAAATTAAATTTCTTTTTGTTACATATATGAAATTAATGATGGCGTGACAAGTTATAGATTTTTAAGTTGACACGTGGGGTCCATTGAATTTCACATACACAATAAACCCCAATCAACTTGAATGAACTTAATTATAATATGATTAAATAAAATCTCCCAAATTCCTCAACAACTCTAATTTTTAATATAATATAATTCCCAATTTCTCCCAGCCACAACCATTTGAAGCTGAATAGCTTCCAACATCAATTATTATCTGAACGTCAACTCCTAATTAAACAAGATTTTTCTTGTTTTATTTTTCATCAACACAGGAAAGCTCCCCTTCTTCAATGTTGCCTGTGTAAAGGTTGACTTTAAAATGGTTTTGAGATTCATATATGATTGTTGTTTGAAATAACTACTTATATTTTGTAAATCGTTTGATCCTATAACCATATACATTTATATGGACAACTCAGCTAAGGAAATTGAGAACACTTTGCTCTTTGTTGATACTAATCGAATAATTTGCTTTGCAAGAACACCTTGCAAACTAACACATATATTTCCTATCGATCGGGGTGTGTTTTGTAAGAGAATGAGAAGTTGACTTGTAGAAGTATTGTTTCTTGTATTCTTTATCGCCAGGATGCAAATGTCGGAGTTGATTGTGATCCATTATACGGATTCATATAAATGAGATGTCTTGTTGTTTACAGGGACAATTATTTATTGAAGTCTGTTTAAAGCATAAGTCATGAGCATCAAATGTTACTATCTTTTAACTTATTAAGATATTTTTTGCAATTTTCATCTTATATTGACCAATAATTCCTTACTAAAACTTTTATGTAGGTTTTTGGTATATTAGAACACTTATTCCAATTGATGTATTGGATTATGCTGGGTGTATATATTTAATGCTATTAAACTCTATTGTTCATTTGGGTTTAATGGGAATTGATGTAGGGGAAGATGCAAGATTCTTAATATGTTTTGAGTAAGAAAATTTACAAAATTCTTCTTAAAAATACATTGTAGTATTCAAAGGTATGCTTTTGTTTGTTGGTGCCTTCTATTAAATATATAGTTACGTTTTTTTTTGTTTAAGTTGTAATCTTCTTACAATTCTTCAGAATTTTGATTTCAAAATTATTGCTCCATTACTAGAAGTGAATTGCTCTCCTTTTGCGATATTCTTTCTCAATCCAAAAGATTAAAAACAAAACCTCATATCACTTGCAAAAATAATTGGAGGTAGTAGCATCATATGATTAAATTTTGTGAATTTTAGGACTATGCAACGCTATAAGTGCGATAGTTGCACTGATAGTTCGTAAAGCTATAGAATCCTCCCTATTATCTATTAACAATATGAAGTTCAAATGATCATTATGTTGTTTGCTATTGTAGGATAAATTTCCTGCTAAGAACTTCATAGAGTGATCATAATTCAAGGAGGAGATTTACGGATGCCATAATTATTCAATGAGTTTTTATTTGTAATTAGTTTACAAAATGTTGAGTATAATTTTTAAAATTGGAATTATTTTTTATTTCATATTAGGAAATGTGATTTTTTTTTGAATTGGTATGATGATAAATTTATTGAGAGCACTATTAAAGTTACTCATAAATTAAGGAAAGAAGTATATATATTAACGAAGATGATCAAAGCAAGCAATGATGCAACAAACACAAGTGAAGAGAGTGAGGAGTAGGTAAAGCTTATGAAGTAAGACATTAATTTGTTAGCAAAAGAGAAAAGGAGTTAAAATTTATGTTAACAAATATTGTAATAAGATTTGTTGTGCTTTTGATAGGTGTTACTTTTAAGGGTTAATTATTAAAAAGATGATCTCATTCTTTACTAAATTTTACAGCTATAGCTATAACTTTAAAAAGTAGTAAAAATGCTCAAACTTTTATTTATTTTTTAAATCTCAATGTTAAGAGTCTCTATTAATACAACTGATGTGGCTTGATATATGTTCCATGTGGATAATAAGTGGAATATAATCTATTTTCCCCTAACCTATCTCCCATCTTGCATCCGCCTATATCATTTCCTCTTTGTTTTCTCCATCAAGCTCTAGTAACCTCACTCCCTCCTTGTTTCTTTGTTTCTTTGACGACCTCATTCTCTTTATTCTTCCGACATTTGTTTCTTTCTAGTGCTCGGGAGCATCTAACTATGAGGGGCTTATCAAGGTTAATCCTTGCTTCTTAATTTTAATCTTAATTGTATTTGCATTTTCCCCATTGCATTATTGTTATAGAGCCATATATAAATCAATAATTTTCATTTTTTTTGTTTCCAAATTTGCAATCTTTTCATTTCACTACTGTTGTTAAGCAACCTCAATTTTGGCCTCTAAAGAGGCATTTATATGAATTAATCCTTCATCATAAAAGATAATCATAATCAGTCTAGCTTTCCAAATCAGTATAGGTCTTTCTCATACTTACTACCTAGTAGTAAGAATCCTTTTAACTTTAATGCTTATTATTTTCTATGACTATTGCTTAACTTGGTTCCTTATTGCTCATGGTTATTGAACACAACTTGGGTTTTGAAATCTTAACTTGCAATAAGTTTGCATGCCACATCTCTAACTTTATATGATATCCAAAAATTATTTTGATAACAAATTATATATTTTTCAAAGTCAAAAGTCTAACTTAAACTATCTAATAATGATAATTTTGGATTAATAATTATAATTTACGCTAAGAATCATACACCTAAAAAAACTAACGGACGTATAATATTATTTTATAATTCAAATAGTTTAGAGGTTAGCAAACTCACCATATTGTTTATATATCCTTATTAGATTCTAAAATTTAGATAATTACATCAATATTTTTAGTTATTCAAAGTTTAAAATTCTATTTCTTGTTGACCTACAAACTAATTTAAGTTCAGAATCTAAACTTTTAACTTAGACACTTATTTTTCAAGTTAAACTAATCCAAATCATTAAATCAATAGACAAAAATACTGAAAAGTTTTAATATCTAAAACAATGATATTTAGATAATTATAATAGTTTACTTGATAACGACTTTGAATATTTTTGTAGTATATTGATATATGAAAATTAATAAAGATGACATTTAATTTTAGTTTAGGTTTATAATAATTAAGACATCTTCAATAAGCTTTTTATATGTCAACACTTTAAATTGAAGATATTTTGAAACATCAGATTTATTATATTTGCCATACCTAGAATTTAGTTATGAAATTTACGTATTATATAGGAACTATACCCTTGTAACATTTTACGAATTAATACAGGATCTATAAGAACATCACTTAACATTAATTGAGTTAAAATTTTTTTGCAATAACTATAAGATTTCTCATGTCATTATATACTTACCAATTAATAGTTACATCAACACGCTATTGATCTAATTAGTAACTTTAGGAAGAAAAAAATGAAAAAGCATATTATAGCTTTGTTTAATGCATGTTTATGTTTTTAAAAGCATATCTTATTGAATGTCTATTGTTCTATTTCTACTCCTTGTACTTATTTAGATTCATACTTCCATATTTGTACTATTAATATGATTTATTGAAAACTAATGTTAAGGGCAATATTAAAATGAACAAGGATATGGGTGTTAATAAACTTAGTATACTATATTTAAAAGGAGCATTAGAATATAAAGGATATAGAATAGTATCTATGTTTTACAAATTTCCTAATGTGTCGATGGGATGTTTAAAAGAGCTAAGCATACACCACGATAAGGACATGTTGTTAATGATCAACCAAATACAAGAATTAAACCACCACGATGTTGAATTCTTTTACGAGCATGGTCATAAGAATCCTACAGCAGATGGTAAGAATCTAATTCTGATATTGGCAATGACTTTCAAACTAATACGTAATAGAATATGAGTATGAATGATGAAGAGTTATTCCAAGTTTAAACTGAAAACGATGAAGGAGATTTCATTATTATACAGATGGGTGAATCTAGAGGTTCTTTTCAATTGAAGACAAGAGATTTGCGACTAATGATTAAGAATAAGTTATCGTGAGAACAAATGAGAATAAATGTAGCAAGATTATACATAGTGAGTTTAAATGTGACAATGTACTAGATGGGGTTAGAAGTAGTAGAAAAGATTGTAATGAAGAGGGTACTTATTTGAAAAATCCATAAAGACAAGAAGGGAGTTTACGTGGTTAGTTTAGTCAATGTGAGGATAATGATGCTGAATTTCAATCACCAATTTATAGTGATGATAGATATGCAAGACATCTACACAAAGAAGAAATGCATTGTATTTAATCCAAAAGTGGATATGAAGGATTTGCGGCTTAAAATTGGCATGGGGTTTAATAATGAGAAACAGTTCAGGGGAGCAATCAAAAACAATGCAATTACTTATATATATGATGTTTTAACAGCACGATTCGGTGTACAAATGAACGCTGTTTGTGAGACAAATATCCATTTAAGGTATATTAGTTGGGTTGGAAATAAAAAAGGTTTGCTATTAAGATAGTAAAAAACAAGTATAATTGTAGGAAAGTGAAAAGAAACAAGCAAATTAGTAGAAAATGGATTGAAAATGAAATCTTACACAAGTTTCGGAGAATTCTGAATTAGCCAAATGGTAAAATATTAGATGAACTTCAAAGAAAGTATTTATTACAGGCGACTAAATTCTAATGTTATAGGGCTAAGTAGGAAGCTATTGTGATGCTACAAAGATCTATAGAAGGTCATTATGCCAAGTTATGGTCTTATAGTTAAGAGTTACAATGGGCCAATAAAGATGGACAATTCATTATTCAAACTTAACTTGATGAAAAGTCTAGACAACCAATGTTTAAGAGATTTTAAGTGGGATTTAATGCATTAAAGTATGGTTTTCTTGGTGGTTGTAGGAAAGTAATTAGGCTAGATGAATGATTTTTTAAGACATTCCATAGAGATGCTTTATTAGTTGTAGTTGATCGTGATGAAAGCAGTTAAATGTTTCTTATATCTTAGGCTATTATTGAGGAAAAGAATTACCCATTTTGGCATTAATTTTTGAACATTATTGCTATAGATCTAAACATAAGTGGGAACATATGAAATTTTGTAAGTAATAAAAAATGGTAAACTTTAAGTATTCATGCTTGTGATATTCTTTTCTTAAAGTGCTTTGAATTCTTCTACTTACATTAGCTTTTTTATTAGTTATAAGTAGATGCATTAAAGAATCTCTTCCCAGAAGTTGAGCATAGAAAATTTGTCTTGTCTACGGAAATTAGTTTAGTATTTATAAAGACCATACATGTAAGTGTTTATTTTGGTAAGCAGTATGTTGCTCAACAAAAGTAAAATTTAATGAGATAATAGAGCAGTTGAAGAGTATTTCAAAGAAAGCCTATGATGGTTTCAAAGTTAGGATATCAAAGACTTTTGTCAAGGCATTTGCGAGCATAAGATCAAAATATGAAATAGTTCACAAAAATATATTAAAGACATTTAATGAATTCATTTGTAAAGCTCGTCAAAATGCTTGATCAATATGTTTAAGGATATTTGAGTTGCCTTAATGACTAAGATTTATGGAAAAAGGGACATGATGCTCAAATCCAATAACGATATATAACCAAAAGTTAGGAAGAAATAAAGGTTGTATAATGGGAAGCAAGAAATTGTATAACTAGGACTAATGGAAATTTAAAATTCAAAGTCATACTTTCCAAGTTTAATGTTGATTTACAAGAACAAACTTATCGCTTTGGGATTTAAAAAGAATCCTATATAAGCATACAATGGCTTATATATAATATCAGAGGGAGGATATCGATGCTTATCTGAGTTGATACTACAAGCGTGAATATTGTTTTAAGAGTTATCATTATACTTAGAACCTATTACACTAAGATTGAGGAGCAAGTAAAGCTCATAAATTAAGAAATTAATTTGTTAGTAAAAGAGAAAAGGAGTTAAAATTTATATTAATAATCATTGTAATAAGATTTGTTGTGTTTATGATAGGTGTTACTTTTAAAGGTTAATTATTAAAAAGATCTTAAAGTTTACTAAATTTTACAATTATAGTCTTAATTTAAAAACTAGTAATAAAATGCTTGAACTTTTTTTTTTAATATAAAAATAGCTTGATGTTAAAGTGTCCATTAAGAGAGCTGACGTGCCTTGATATATGTAAGTGGAATATAATCTAATTTTTCTTCCTAATCTTTCTCTCCATCTGTCTCCCATCTCGCATCTACTTATACTATTTCCTCTTTGTTTCTCCATCAAGCTCTTATGACCTTACTCCCTCCTTGTTTCCCTAGGACCTCAGTCCCTGTTTGTTTCTTTGATGACCTATTCCCTTTATTCTTCCTACATTTGTTTCTTTCCGTGATCTGGATCATCCAACCATGAGGGGTTTGTCAAGGTTAATCTTTGCTTTTTAATTTTAACCTTAACTATATTTGCAATTTCCCCATTGTTCTATTGTTCTAAAATAATTCACAATCATTTTTGTTTCCAATTTTGCAATGTTTCCATTTCACTACCATTATAGAGCAGCCTTAATTTTTACCTTTGAAGAGGAATTTATATGGATTAATCATTCCTCATAGAAGATAATCATAATCAGTCTAGATTTCCAAATCGGTTTAGGTATTTCACATACTTACTACCTAGTAGTAAGAATCCTTTTGACTTTGATGCTCATTATTTTCTATGACTATTGCTTAACTTGGTTCCTTATCGCTCACTATTATTGAACACAACTTGGGTTTTAAAATCTCAGCTTGTAATAAGCATGCATGCCATATATGCAACTTTATATGTTATCTAAAGTTATTTTAATAACACATTATATATTTTTCAAAGTCAAAAGTCTAATTTAAACTATATAATTATAATAAATTTGAATTAATAATCATAATTTGCACCAAGAATCATGTACCTTAAAAATAATAGACCTATAATATTATTTTATAATTCAAATAATTTAGAGGTTAGAAATTTCACCATATTGTTTATATGTCTAGAAATTTCACCATATTGTTTATATGTCCACATTAGATTCTAAAATTTAGATAATTGCACCAATACTTTTAGTTATTCAAAGTCTAAAATTTTATTTCTTGTTAACCTACCCATTTTCAAATCTAAACTTTTAACTTAGACACTTTATTTTTCAAGTTAATCCAAATCAATAAATCAATAGACATGAATACTATAAAAGTTCTAATATCTAAATGATTATACTTGGAAAATTATAATAGTGTTCTAGATAACGACTTTGAATATTTTTTATAGTATATTGATATATGAAAATTAATAACAATGAGATTTAATTTTCATGTAGGTTTATAATAATTATGACATCTTTAATAAGTTTTTATATGTCAACACTTTAAATCGGAGATGTTTTCAAATATCAGATTCATTATATTTGTAATACCTAGAATTTAATTATGAAAGTTAACTGTTATATAGGAACTATACCCTTGTAACATTTTAGGAATTAATATAGGCTCTATGAGAACATCCCTTCACATCAACACTCTACTGATCTAATTAGTTACCTTAGGGGAAAAAACGAAACGACATTTTATTGCTTTATTTGATGCATGTTTATGTTTTTAAAAGCATATCTTATTAAATGTCTGTTGTTCTATTTCTACTCCTTATACTCATTAAGATTCATGCTTCTATATTTCTACTCCTTATACTCATAAAGATATGTTTTTAAAAGCATATCTTATTAAATGTCTGTTGTTCTATTTCTACTCCTTATACTTATAAAGAAAAGAAGGGAGTTCAAGTGGTTAGTTTAGTGAATATAAGGATAATGATGCTGAATTTCAATGTAGCACCCCACTCCCGCAATGACCTGAACCCGACATCGATGGTGATATCTGAGTTCATGTCCCGCGAGGGTAGCGTGCTAAACACTCAGTCGCTCAGAAATCGGCATACTTTTATTTTGAAATCATAGCACAATATTCAAAACACTTCAGCCATTTCAAAAATACAGATTTATACAGAAGTTTGCGAAATATACAATTCAATACAACATAGGGAAAACACATATGCAGACGCAAACTGATCCCAACCTCTATCCTTCACTTGTATGTTGTAAGTATACTCCCGTTAGTATAACGAGGTGCTCTTCTGATCCTGAAAAATTTTAGCAAATTTTGGGTGAGTTTTGCGAATTCAGTGAGTGACCATCATCGATGGCTCACTCATCCCACAACACATGCAATTCAAATAATTCACATCAGTTCATTAACAGTCATAATGAATCACATGCACTTAATTAGTCATTTCACATAGTACATTAAATACACATTGCCTTCAGATATTGTTCATACAAAATGCATATATCAATTGTAATTGCAATACACGTGAGACTCATTTTTATTTATTATTGTTGTTATGACCGAGTGTCCTTTTTATTTGCTTATATCCCTTACTGGATACCGGGTACAGTCGCATTTGAACTGTAGCATATTACGTCCCATATCCCTTAGTGCATATCAGGTACAGTCGCATTCGAGCCTGAGGCTCTAATCACACTCTGAGCTTTAAGCTCTTTTTCACATTCTGAGCTTTAAGCTCCTTTTCTCTGGCGAATCCGATCATAACTTCTTTTATCTTCCATACATTCATGCAATGGAATGCATCATTTACATTGCATGCACTTATTTGATCATACTCACTTATCATCGAACCGTAGTCCGGCATTCAACATGTAGTGAGCATTCACTTATCATTTTACATGTAATGCACATTCCAAAAATATTTAATTTATCTTATTCACATACAATGAGCACTTCAATAACTCATTCAAAACATATTCCAAAGAAAACAATTAATTGAGTGAGACCGTTTAGGTTACTCACAGTACGCTCCATTTTAGCATTTGCTTCCGAAATCGGGGAGCGCCTGAATACAAACACTTAAGCTATATAATCCATTTATGCAAGACACACATTGCACACTCATTAATAATTGTACACATATAAACCTTTATTTATGCACAAATGTATCAATGAACAATGTACAATTCATGCTCAATGACAATCCCAGGTATAGGTTCTAATATACATTTTATGCTCATTCCCATTTCATAATTCATATATGTTTCATACACTTCATTGGTACATGATCATTCTAACTTCTCCTTTCAATCTTTACCCTTTGCATATGTGTAGCTTATTCATAAGCTTACACCTCAAGAACACTTAGTTACTCTATATCATAAATCAATTTCTCGTCATCTCTTTTCTATCCTCATATGATCTCATAATATCAAATTCCCATTCATACTTTAGCAATTCAACATATACACACATTTAGGCACATCGCCCATTTACACAATAACCATATATATATATACTCACCAAGTTTGCTTGCAAGACTCCATGTTAAAAATTGTCTTTCCCCTTGTTCTTGGGTAGGATTCTCTTGGTCCCATAAACGAACAAAATCTCATTCAATAGGAATCCACCTTAAGATCCCACAATGCAAAAATCACTGAAATAGATTCTAGCATATTTAAAACCAAGCATTTTTGCTAAACTCCATAAACTAGAATCCTTCAAAAAATTCAAAGATTCAAATGATCATACCTTGATTCTTTGCCAAATGAAGAGATCTTTAGCTCAAATGGAATCTCTTTTCTTCCTCTTCTTGAACAACTTCAAAATCTTTCTTGAAGGCTAAGGAAATTAAAACCCTAGCTTGTTTTCTCTTCTCTCTCTCTCTTTCTTTTTCATATTTTCTCTCTCTCATCTCTTTCTTACTAATTTTCATAAATCACTGCTACTATCCTCCCATTCATGTTTTTGTTCTTCATTTATAAGCAAGACAACACTTTTTCTTCCAATTATGCCCTTAATGAGTCCAAAAAGTCCATTTTATCCTTCCTCATAGGCTTATATTCTTTTAAGCTTAAGTGTCTTGCCAAAAATAACTTTGAATATTTTGTTCTAAACACTTTCTTCTAGATAGTGTTCCCCCTTGTCTTAAGTTTCTAATGCCTCCAAATCCATTCAATCTAGTTCAGTAATTCAAAAGATATACTTCTAATATTCTTGGATTGCTCTTGTCTATAACAGTATACTATGCACAACTTCTACCCAAAACATGAAAGTCTTAGGAACTGAGTTACAATTCACTTGCTTCAGATAATTTGTAGCTCTATATCTCTAGTTTACCACAAATCAAAACTTATCTCATTTAGATCAGTAGAACTCCAAAAATCATCAAAATACCGAAGTATGTTCAGAGGAATAACACAAGTTCATATTACCTAAAAGCACACTCACTGTATCCGTCCCACTCTTTTCACTCAATATTTCTAGATTCAATTGAGATAGCTATGATTCTTGTTGGAGATGTAGAAAAATGTCTTATGAAACCAATGGTTCTATAATCAAGTCATTTGGAGGTCTAGAGAAGAAGTTATGGCTAAAAGAAGCAACCATGTTTATGACCTCAACCAAAACGAACTTGTTTTGGTGCAATTTCCGTAACTTTCACAAGAACTATCTGATTGATTTTGTTTTTAGACCATTGGAAAGACGACTTTGAGATATATGATTTCATGCAGAAGTATAAGGCAAATTATTTCATCTGAGGGGTCGAAAATGAATTAGACCATATGACATCATTTTTTAGATGAAGTGACATCATCAGACGATACAAGGTTAGGAAAATTATAGTAACTTTCCCTACAGATATCAGATCGAGGTGTTCTTTAGCTGGTTGGAAAGAACATTTCAAGAGATACAACTCTTATAAAGACCTTAAAGACTAATTCTGTCATATAGAGGATCAAATTTGGACTAAACTATGATCTGGCCAAAATGAGACGATGCTGATGTCATGAGACGAATTATTGATGTCATACTGAGATGAATCGGAAAAATGGGTATAACTTTCGGTAAAGAACTCAGATTCAGGTGTTCATTAGATGAATAGAAAGAGGACTTCAATATCTACAACTCCCATGAAGACCTTAAAGACAACTCTATCATCTAGAGGATAAAATTTGGGCTAGAATATGTTCTAGCCAAAGTGAGACGATGCTCACGCATGAGACAAATTGCTGACATCATACTGAGATGAATTGGAAAAATGGGTATAACTTTAGGTACAGAACTCGTATTTAGGTGTTCTTTAGATGAATAGAAAGAGAACTTCAAGATCTACAACTCTTATGAAAACCTTAAAGACCAATTCTGTCATCTAGAGGATCAAATTTTGGCTAGAATATATTCTGGCTAAAGTGAGACGATGCTGACGTCATGAGACGAATTGCTGACGTCATACTGAGACAAAGCAAAACAAGATGGTCAAACTAAGACGCAAAAAGTCAAACTAAGACGATGATGACGTTATGAGACGAATTGTTGCCGTCATGCTGAGATGGAAACAAAATGAGACGGTCAAACTGAGAAGCAAAAAGTCAAACTAAGACGATGAACAATAACTTCGTCATACTTTCCTTTCGTCTTACTTTTGCTCCAGAACGTCTCCATTTGTAAAGATAATAACCTTTGACTTCGATGTCCAAATTTTTCATATAATATACCGTTGGAAAGATAAAAGAAAGATCTATAACTTTCCAGAAGGTAACTTTGCCCAAATATATTTATGTCAATCCCAAATTTGCCCCTAAAGCTCGAAGATAAATTTTTCATTCATACACCAGCACTGCACCCAATTCTTCACTTCATGACAAATTTTTAGACTCTTAGAGACATAATTGAAATTTGATGTCTTCATACAAAATGTAGCCATATATTTTAATTTAATTCAAATCAAGAATCATCTCGTTTGGATGACTAGAGTGTTAGTAGTGTGCCCTAGGCTAATGGACATTTGTGATTCATGTATTAACATTATGATTTGTTAATAATATATTATGAGGTATTCCTTTCATAAATGCA
>JANZLC010000003.1:15654289-15676067 GCA_026413385.1 Erythroxylum gracilipes
GGTTCTGTTATTTGTACATTAAATGATTATTGTAAATTATTGTTGACCGTTTGTAATAACTGAAAATGATTGTGTTAACTGAAAATGTTTATTTCTGAACGAGGTCTCAGATTATTACTGTCTCTTCCGCACGAATGAATGGTTAAAAAAACAAAAAAAATGTCTTACTAAGTTTCGACTGACTGATGTAGTACGCCACCCTCGCAGGACACGGACTCGGATATCACTAATGATATTGGGGTTCGGGTCACGCGGGAGTGGGGTGTTACATATAATTTTTTACAATAACAAACCTTTAACTCATTTACCAACAATAAATACCTATAAGACAGATATAATTTCAACATTCATTAAAATTTGTATAGTAATGACATCGTTAAAACTATAATTGAAATACTAACTTTTGTATTAATGCATTGATAAAAATGTTGACTAATATTAAGATAAGCATTTCAATCCATAACTTTACCTTGTCAATACAATTAGGGTAATCAATATAAGGAATCTGAATATACATGTAAATTAAAATGAAATACAATTAATATACCATATATAATAACTATAAGAAATACTAACATTGTTTTAACATTGAACATAATGATTTCTCTTGACAAAATTGAGAATATATCTTTTCCTAAATTATCAAAACAATAATAAACAACATTTCTGCATATATTAATGACACATTTACAGTCTTCCTATATCAAGTATATACCAAGAGCATAAGCAATAAAAGCTACATATGCTTTATTATTGACCATATTTGTTTTAATCCTATTATAATATCATCAAATAAATGTAATAATAGAAGATATCACATACAAATAAATACAACATATCTAATATTTTAAATTTTAAATACAATAACTTCGTTTGTTGGTTCAATTTAACCATGTGAGAAGCATTTAAACTTTAAAGAATGACTCAAAATCAAATTGAATACCATTTTCACTAATAAGGAAGTGGAGACTAGATAAGGCTTTAATAAAGCGAAAAGATGGTATATACAATGAAAAGCTAAGGATTGCAAAAACTAAAGTTACTTTTTGCCATAAAGGCTAAGCTTTGATAAGAACTGAGGACCCTTTTTGACTTGAAGAATATCACCAGATGTAGTGGCCTTGAAGTAAACAAATATTGAGCCACCTCTCAAGATTAAAAAAAAACTTTAGTAGCAATCTTCTCTTAGTGAATGAAGCTGTGAAAGTTTCAAATAACTTTCTTTGCAATTTTCCAAGCAAGACTTTCTAGATTATCAATCTTAACAAATAATTAAATGTCAAACAAGTGTTGCATTCCAAGATTATTACAAACATATAATAGGTGGAAGAACATTTCAGTATGAGTGCGAGACATAAACCATCTCATATTAAACCAATGCTAGTCATGTTTTTGCTGGTAAGTAAGATAAATATTTGCATGTAATAATCCAAGTAGGAACTGGGATGTTCTTGGTTCTTTAAAGATCTTATAATCACACTAATACCTTTTTACCAAATTTGTAGCCACCTAATTGTTAATGTTCAACAATAATGATTACCAATACATGAAATCATATATAATCAATCATGCAGTTTATAACAACCACTTAAGACTATTTATAGTTTTTTAAATCTTTTCCTTTTTTGGATTTAAAAATAGTGCATGTTTAGTAAACATCATTCATAAGAATTTAAAGCACATAATTCATTCATCAATATTTGAGGGCATTTATTATTCAATGATTATAACATAATTATCTCTCTTTCTTATCTTAAATAAAACATTCCTAGTTAATCCTGGTGACATGCTGGAGTGTTAGAGCAATAATATATTCAAGTAACTCTCAATCTACTTAAATATGAAATTGATTGCAATTTTTCATTCAATTTAAGATGAAATTTAAGAACAATAAACTAACATTAGTAATTATAGACAAACCTTGACAAATAGAGACAAGAAGTTTTATGAAAGCTTATTTGAGAACACATTCAATGATAATAAGTTGTTGATGAGGTTAAGAACATAGGGAGTGAGGTCACCGGAAAAATAAAGAGGAAAGATGTTGCCAGAGCTTGATGGAGAAATAAAAAGGAAAAATTCTAGGCAAATATAAGATGTGATAAATATGGGGAGAAAGATTGGGGAAAAAGAATCATATTAAGTTTTTTGTTTTTATTTTTTATTTATCAAAAATAGCCTTTCTACTATGTAATGGTAAGGCTGTGTACTATCGGACATTCCTAGACTTCGCGACTTAGCAAGATTAAAATTGGGTATTGATGATGATGATGATATTAGGGAAAAAGAAACATATTAGGTTTTTTCATTTTCTTTTAATTTAATCAATTTAATATTAAATACATAAATTTATTACACAAAAATTATGGGGAGAAAGATTGGGGAAAAAGAAACAAATTAGGTTTTGTGTTTTTAATTCTCTTTTTTAAGTATTAGGGAAAAAGAAAAATATTAGGTTTTGTGTTTATTTTATTTTATTTTGAGTTAATCAATTTAATATTAACTAAATAAATTTCTTACATGAAAATTATATTTTACTTGCCATCTATGTGAAACATATATCAGTTGACATGGCATGCCATATTAGCTCCATTAATAAAGACTAATGGCAGCCATATTAGCTCCATTAATAAAGACTTTAATAGTAGACAATTTTTGCAAAAAATTAAAAGTTCAAACGTTTTATTGTTTCTTTTTAAAGCTTGAGCTACAATCATAAAATTTAGTAAAGTTTAGAATTTTTTGTAACTAACCCTATTTTTAATATATTGTGGCAAAATGGCATCTTACTGCAATTTTAAATTTTAAACTTAAATTCTAATAAATGTAATGATTATGCACTTGAACTTCTATTGAACTATATATTGTAAATTTATGTTGATTGTAATAATTTTCCATCATTTGTCAATATTTGTAATTTATAAGAGTAATATATTTGAAATTCATGAATAACAAATAGACAATACATGAATATTAATAATATATTTGGAATGCATATACAAAACTAGCAAACAAATACATATGTAGCCAAAAGTTATGCTAACAATACATCCATCCATATGTTATGCCAAGAACATATCAATTAAAAAATTATGCCAACAACACATCCATCAAAAAGTTATAGTAACAACAAGTGACAACTTTAATATGGTTGATTATGCACCACATTACTTCCCTCATTTGCAATTGATTGTGAAACTTGGTCTTGTGATGATTTTACCAATGATGCCATCCTCTTCTTTGTGTTAACTTGTAATTGTTATGAAATGATAGATTATCCTTCGAACCTTAGAGCCTTTAGTTTAAATGACAACTTGAATGTATGTGGATCAACTTCTCTAAACTTTATTTTATTGGCATGTGAAGAGCAACCAACTTGGAAACAAACATATAAGTGATAATGTTGATTTGAATTAATTTTAAATAATGTAGTCAATGAATTTCATATATGGAACTCATAGTATTACTTTGTTGAATTATTATAACAATATCATTAACTTGGTTCACACTGGTAACCTATAATAATAATAAAAAATTGTTCAATTATTACAAAAAAGATAAATGGATCATAAATCTGAGGTTTATATACATATGAAGTGCCTCATTTATAGCATGAAAATAATAAGAAATAAAAATTAATGACAACAATTACTAAAACAATTCATATTGTAAATGATTTATATAGAAAAGCAAGGTTTGTTTGGATTTTTCAATTTTTAGGCTCAATAATTCCTTTCCTTCTTACGATAATGGTCCTCCCTAGTATGACTCTTTTAGATGGTGGGTGTATTACCTCAGCATTAATTATAGACAAAAAATCTAGCCCCTAATAGGCTGCAGTATATAGTCATGCAAATTCAGAAATTATTTCATCTTATAGCACTCATCAACAGAAATCTCAACCCTTTTATCTATAATGACGAATAACACTATCTACAATAGTCATGCCGCTCGCAGCGTCCTTTGTTGCTTGCTTCCCTCTCATTCTACAACATTCGACTTTTGAATTGTCTCTAAGGTGCGTGCTTTGTGGAGAGATTTTTTTTGTATCACTGTTAAGTGTAGAGTATATGCTTTTGAAATATGCTTTATTTGAGAACTCAAGAGTATAGTGTATGTAGCTGTCGTTTTTGTGTTGTTTGTGTATTCTATTCTTCTTTGTCTCTTCTATACGTTTCAATCTACTTCAGTTTGACACATATAGTTTTCTCAGATCTGTTAGTTTAATCTACTAGTGTTTTTGTTTTTAGAATTTTTAGGGTTTCTTAAGAAAAGTCAGTACCTCTTTTTTCTGGTTGCAGTTTGGTAGATCTTACGGTTAGCGTTTGATGATGATTCTGATAACGATTTGGAGATTATTTTTTGAGATTTTTTAATTGTTGTGTGAGATAACCCTTTTTTAACCACTGTGGTGGTCCATCTGGTTGGGTTTTCTTTCTCTCGTTATACTTTTTAGCTTTTGAGGTAGTTTGTCCCTTTTCATTGTGTTGTTATTGTGTGTTTTGTTGTATCTGCTTTGTGGAGTTGACTTATTAATGTTAGGTTTAGTGTGTGTTTAAATGCATCATATTATTTTTGGGTGTAATGTGTTTAATGTCTTCCGTCTCTGGAAAACAATGATGTTACTTGTTTAGCGTTTTTTGGTAGGTTATTCTCTTCTGTACTTTTTTCAGTCTCTTTTTGTACTCCATAAAAACTTGTTTCTACATAGTGGTCATTGATTCACGGGATAAACAACGACATTCACTCCTCTTTTCGGATATGTTTCTCGATTAAGCAGTCTCTTCTACTATGGTGTTTCCTGGGTTTTGTGTTTTCTGAAGTTTCTATTCTTTATGCATTTTTGGTTTTTATATTAGCTTCTTTGTGTGATTTAAGGTTGAATGCTTTCTGGGTTTTATTATTTTGATCACTTTGTATTTGATATTGTTGGGTTTATGTCAAGATTTAAATTTTTTGCTCAATCATCTTATGGTTTCATTTTGGGAGATATTCTCTTGTTCTTTCACGTCAACAGATCCCATTTCTCTGCTATGCTGCCATGGCTCTGATGAGGCTTGGATTTGTACAATCTTATAAATGGTTACTTGGTTTATTTTCATTGCAATTGGTTTTGTTCTACTTTTACAATGAACTATTGCAGTGTTTTTTTAACGGTAAATTGATGCATATAGCCGAATGCTCGATGATTTGGTGATTTTAAAAACTCTTCACATTCGTATCTTCTTGATAAATTTTCTTTTTGTTAAAGTTCTAATTTTTGCTCCCTAGGTTAGGTTGTTGTGGATTTCCTTTGATATACAGTTTTACTTATTTACTCTTTAACTTGCATCATTCTTTTATTGTCACATCAATATGTGGGTCTATCGGAAACAACTTCTCTACTATATAGGGGTAAGGCTCTGTACTATCAGACGCCCCCAGACCTCGCTTTATTATGGGACTTCGGACTCGGTGTGATGATGATGATGATGATGACGACGGATAACACTTAGTGCATGTTATTTATAGAAAAGATCTTTTGCAGGAAGGTTGGCTAAAGATTTCTTGTAAAAACACTAGCCCCGTTTAGTTCATAATGAGAATATCAAAAAAGAATCCTATAATTTTTTTAAAAAATGTAAATTGCTATACAATAAAAAAACTTCCTTTTTTATAATGTGGTCGATTTTCCCTCTTTTGCAATCAGTTTTGCTACAGCACCTGCCGCTCTATATAGATCCTTTTCCCAACAAGTATAGGTTTATCTACCAATCTTTATAGTATGTTTTATATTCTTTAGAAACTTCTATGCCCTATCTCCATTACAAACTATTTTCCATTGCATTGTATCTTTTTTATTCTTTTACAACTTCTACATAATAGTAGGTGCAATATATATGTTCCATCCATGTACAAATTGTCTCATATCTTTATGTATTTTTATCACAGTGATTCTAATTATTTCAAGTATGCTAATAACTGGTCTATCTCTATAAAATAAGATCCACGTATTAAAAGTTTCATTGATGTTGTTATCGACTACTAGGCATTTTGATACAAATTATTGGTAACATCTTACCCACCTCTCCTTAAGATATTCAAGAAATGTAGAAGTGCGTCCAAGTTTTATTTTATTAATCCTCTTGATTTGTTGGTTGAAATCTTCAATATAGTTTGACTAAAAATAGTTTCAAAACTACTTTCTCAAGTCCTTTCCTTTATAATTCCCATGCCAATTATCGTAAATGTGTCTATCACACATTCAATAAGTGCATTTGGTAAAGTCACCTTTATTATTCTAACCAATTTCTAAAATAATTTTAGAAAAAGTTAAGTTAATTTTTTTTCCAAAATGATGAAGATTAATTATAAATAGTTACTTTCTGCATATAAGAGATTTCTCCATCATCTAATTCTAAATCATATGCTAGTAGATTAATAAACTAATTCTATAAATATGTCTTATCTAACTTTATAATAGTCCATGCCAATGGATACATTCCTCTATCCACATCCCTCCCTACTTTACTGAGCAATTGCTCTTAAAACTCTATCTTCAGAAAGAGTCGATTTATCCTAAAAATAGGTCTCAAATGTCTCCATCCTCTTTCTATGAATCAAAGAAAATATGTAACCTTTGAATTTCAACGAAAAATGTATAATCATTTGCTTTGATCATCAAAGCAAAAGGTTATAAATTTTCATTCTCTTTTTATCAGCTTCTACTTTCACATCTTCTGTAGTATAATCTACCCTAACACCGCTGCTTTCTTCTTTACCATCTCTTTCTCTATCCTACCTACTAAGCTCCTCTACTCTAGTTATAGATAATATGTCAAGTGTAGGGACTGGTGTGTCTATCTTATAGGTTACATACATTTCTACAATTTCATGGATTTTTATAAGGCTTATAAATTTAATACAACTTTCATTTAATTCAGTGAGTCTTAATAACTCACTGAAGTTGAAAATTAGTACCTTATAGCATGCCTTTTCAACTTGAAGGTCCTTCCCTATTTCACATACTTGCCTATAACTAAAATTATTAAGGTCAACTTTTTCAAAGATACTTGTATCACCATCTACATAGTTTAACTCAGGTCCTAATATTAACTTCCCACCATAAAATAACCTTATTCCTCCATATTGAGACATTGTAAACCTATTTATACTCATTACAGAACATTAAAGGTATTATAAGTCTATGTTATGAATTCTCAATATCAAAGCATGTTTCATGTACATGTAAATTATACACTGCCACTGTACACTTCCATATTTGACAAAATAATTGCCACAATAAAGTTGACAAAAATGATCATCTTAATAATTTTTTACTACTCTCATCTCAAGAATTTATAGTTTCAACAACTGTTTATTGCTTTAAACTTCCAAAACATATGATCCTTACTTTGCTTAGTAACTCAAGCACCTAAGTTTTATTTTTAAAATTAATTTTTGAGTTTGACCAGCGAAAAGCTAAAGCAAGCGTGTTTAACCACATATACTTGGGACTACCACGACATTGCTTCCACGTTATAAAAACAAACATAAATAACTTCATTTACTCAGAGGTTCTTCCTTTCCTGTCCACACTACAATGGATTCATTCATTAATGGCTATAGTTGAAATTTTCTAGACAACCTTAGACATTTGTAACCCCACTACAATCCCACTTTTCTTTGGCATGACAAACCAACTAGCAAACTAACAAACAAAGTCATTTAGGACTTATTAAGGGTGAGAAAACCTGAGGTCATTTGGCATGGAATCATTTGGCATAAAATGATTTTACTAGGAATTTCCTTTCTGTTATGACTCACTATACAAAACATGTTGAATATAGCTAATTGGATCAGGTATTTGAGCATCAATCCCATGTGTCCTTTCTGTCAAAACAAGGAAGAATCTAGAGATCATTTATTTTTTAACGTGTGAAGTGACTAATAGGATATGGAGAGCTATTCTCATGCGCAGCGGTTATCTTATCCAAGAAAACAACATTTTTGATGTTATTCATTGGTTATCATCTCAGTCAACAACTAAGATCTCGTCCATATAATAATGGTTAGTATATATGTCCAGTCTATATTGAAAGAGAGAAATGCTAGGAGGTTTAAATCCAAGTCCAAGCCTATAGACATTCTTATCTTTAAAGTTCTAGATAACATCAAAGAAATTATGGCGCTATGTAGCATTCCCACCACCAACAACATTCTCTAGTCTTCTTACTTTTGATTATGATATGTTGTTTAGCTAAATAGTATCAAATGTATTCATGGTTTTGAGGGATATCCCCCTAGACAATTGGTAAGACTGTAACTATTTTTACCTTTAAATAAATTTTATTTTTTCATTTTTCAAAGAAAAAAGTCAAGCGTGAAGCTATAAATAAATCATGCGAACCACCTAGGCAATTAGGGCTCTCTTGTGTTCAAGAAAAAGATCACTTCACCATTGATAAAAGAGAAGATGCAAAGATTTCTATCATATGAAGGAGAAGACTATAAGCTTTAGATAATCATCAATGTTGGGAGAAATTAGGATTAGGACTTAATGAAAATTTGATCAGGGTTGTTGAGAAATACTGGGGAATTTAGAAAATTTGGGAATTAGAATTCTTCAAACATTTTTTCAATTTTTAATCATATTATAATTCAGTTAAATAATTCATTATAGTTATTTGTAATAAAAATTAAAAGATTAACTTAAATCTAGAAAATGGGATTCACTGTATTACGTGAGATTTAAAGTATAAAAAATATGTCATATTAGTACTAATATGCATGTAATGAACGAAATTTAATTTCGCCTAATTTTTTATAAATTTGATATCTATTTTAAATGTTTGGTAAATATTAAGATTTATTGTCAATGCTTTGAGACACTTGGGTTTAATTTGTATTTTAATAAAAATATTATAGCCTAGTTTATACTTTTTGTCAAATAAAAAAAAGCCTTTTGAGACTGGGCTTTAGGGGCCTAATGGAATTGCGATGACACGTATATGTATTTAATAGAATGATTCATCGGAACTTTTGTTCCGGTCGAGTGTCAGTGTTATTGTGATTTGATAATCAAAGTGAAGAACTGTGGTGGTCCTACAAGAAATTACAGATGTCGTGTGGAGCTGAGAAAACATTTATGTTGCGCCTGGTGTTTCTCTTCCTTATTTGCCCACTCTATGCTTAAAAAGAAATAAAGAACAGTGTAGAAAGTTGATCCAATCCTATTCTATGTGTTGAAATGCATGACTTGAGGTGCAATCTTCAAAAGCCTTTCGAGAGCAGTAGGCAGGAATTTTCTGGCAAACAAGAAACAAGTGTTGGTCAATTCCCCGTTATAGACGCATTTACGCCCACTCCTCAGTTTTTTCAAGAAATCGGCGTTGATCTCGTTCCTCACAAACCGAGCAGGGTGTGGCCCACCTTTAGACCAGTCCACCCACGTCAAGCTCCGGTTGGAATTCCTCTTCCCATGTTTAATACTTACAAACGTTGGTATGTAATGTTCATCAGCGTAACATGAGCCTTTGCAGTACCTTTTGAAGACATTAAAGTATTTCTCGTCCGACACAACTTCAATAGCCAGTTCTCGATCCATTTCAAACCACTGTGACCCTTTTCTCCATTGTCTCAGCGTGATTTCGGGCCTCATTTTGCTGTTGTATCGACCGCGACCCACTGGACTGTTTAGATCATAGACTTCTACGAAAGTTTCGGTTGAGTTGATTAGGTAAGAGTAGACAGTGGGGAAGTTGAAGAGAGGAATGCATGATTCTGAGAGCAGAATGAAGCGTTGGTTGGAGATGTCAAGGAGTGCATTTGCTAGAAGGCGTCTCTCGGCTTCCACCATATTCACATCTCCCCATTTAACTTCCTGCATTTGTCAGGCCAATCGTAATTAGCTAAACTATATGAGAATTTGCAGAGAATATCTAGTAAAAGAGACTTGTCTTTACATTTCTCAAATATAACAATTTTGATAATGAGGATGACCGACAACGGGCATTCCTATTGTCATCTGCGTCTTTAGTAGAAAGAGTTTTAGAAAAAGTAGAATTTCTCAACGACTAGACGTTTAACTACTTTGGACACTTGTGAGTATGAGCCATGTTCTTCTCCGGTTTGGAACAGATAAACTAAGTATCCAATCTAGTGTACCAAGTGGAGGCTGAGTGCTAGTGTTGGAGCCAAAAAGGAGGAGCCTTTCTTCAATCTCTGCCTTGAATTCGCTTATTTGGGTCTTTGAAGTTGAGGAAAATAGCAAGAGCGACATGTCTTTGATGCTCACTACTCATCAACGACTGTTCAATGTGCATGCTGGTTTCACCTAATTCTGTTGCCAATAATTCACTACTAAAAAATGTGGTTTATGATTGCCTTTGCAACTTCTCACCTAGTACCCAATTGGAGACGCATCTCCCTTGCGTTGAGTAATCATATATATATATATATAGACATTATTGAGAAACTCCACGTAAGGATTCTAACAAAAATGTAAAACGTACGCAATCTACTTAGCCTGTCCAACCAACAATTGTAAAATTACACGGTAATATGGTACTTGTCCTTTTTAAAACATCTAGCCATGCAGTGCCAGCGGGCATCAATATTATCTCTCTATTGCCCCACGAGGAAAGATGGTGGAGTCAAAATCATGCCCCAGATTATACTGAATTATAACTTATCCTAATAGTAATTTCGAAAGGTCACTGAAGAGAAAACAAAGTGACTAACGAATATTGGTTTTCGTCTAAATAAATGTATCAAGGGAAGAGACTGTCGGATAGTACTAACCTTACTGGGAATTCTTCTGCCACGAAAAACAGGGCTTTCCGGTTCTGATTCATTGTAATAAGGGCTCGAATGCACATAAATTGAATACAATCCTTCATGCCCTTTGAAGAATTTTTCCCATAGAGGAGCCATCAGAACAGGTCCCTTTGTCAAGAACAAGAAAGCAACTTTCGGAACTCTGTTAAACGGATATTCGCTTCTTCTTGGAACCGTCGAAGATCTCCACAACAATTCCTCTTCGTTCATGTCATGTTTAACATCCGGCACTTTCAAGAACTCCGTTAGTCCCACCCGACTGCTGTTTTCTAATGACCCTGATAAGGGTGGCGATGATGCTTCCGGCGATGGTGATGATGATACAGTTGGTAGTGATTTTATGGTGGCAGAAGAAGGAGAAATTTTGGTCAAATGTAAACTAAATGATGTGTTTTGCAGATAGGAGCTAAGAATAACCCCAGTGGTAAGCCCACAGGCAAATAAGAAGAAATAAGACAGGACATTGAAGAGCTGAAAATATGCATAGAATGGCTTATTAAAAGAACTTGGCAAATTATTGTTTTGGGACTTCATTGATGGTGAGAGAAGTTCCTGAATCCAAAAAACAGGCTATTAACTGATGGTAGAGCAATCTGGGAAAGAAAAAGGCTTAAACCTTAGGTGATGTTTCCTTTGGACACAAGTGATGTTTGTTGGAAACAAAATAATGGGATCTAACCAATACCACTATGATTCCCAACTTTCTGCAAATATGGGCATGTACATATTTGTTCTTATGGTAGGCAGGGCAGCTTCTGTACGATCAAGAAGTAAAAAAATTGACAAAAATTGAAGTGATTCGAAGAAAACAGAGAATGGAACCAACAAATTCTATGATACAAACCCTTGTACAAATCGAGAAACTATGGACCATTAATTAGAACTTGTGAAAAGGGTTTCATCTGCTTGAAGACTTGAGAGCAATGGAGGGCGAACTTAGGCAGACACTTAAGGCCGGTATGTCTTTAAATATATGAGGTCATCTTCTGAGATTGTGAGGGTTACCAGCCAATGGGACGACGACGATGACTTTTGAGGCCATAAGGGTAGGACTCTTCTATGTTTGAACTACACACCATTTTTATTCTTGATTTCATTCTTATTTGGGTTATGCTATTTGCAATCCCCAATCCAATTTAGCATCTAACAATTTCTGTCTTTTTATCCACATCCAGTTTTGACCATGCCTAGGAGACTTTACAGACTTGGAACCGTCTATTCTGGCGTCGAGCCTACCGTGTCTATAATCTTCTTCTACTAGACGGCTTTGAGCCGGAGTTTTTTGACTTGTGAAAAAAAAAAAAAGCCTCCACCCGACAAACCCTTTTCTCCCCTTTCTTTTAGGGTCACAAACAGCTAAATGGGGATTGTTATCAAAGGAAGAAATTCCCCAGTTTTATCTTGAAACTGCAAGTACCGTTCAAGTGATTGATCAGGACACATTTGGATATCTATTCTATTTAGATAGATGATTAATTTATTGATTTGAGTAATTACTAATTATCGGTTGCGCCGCCTTGAACCTGCAAGTGGGCTCTGTTTCGTACTTCGCAGTTACAAGTAAATTAAATCTTATTGGTGAAACTTATTTTTTTGTTTTGGGGTCATTTTCTCACTGTTAAAAGGTTTTTAAAGGGCTTTTAAACCCACTCCCTTCTTAATGATGTTAAGATAGATTCTCACCGTTTCTTTGAAAAGGGGTCGATTAGCATCAAGAGCAGTTCAAAACTAAGATAATTCAATTCTAAATTGAAACAGTGATAAAGATGAAGACAAGTACGTGGTATCATTGAGGTAAATAGGTGGATTTTTTCAGATTTTAACCAAGTTCTATAGTCGGTGCATGACTTCAATTCTCTAAAATAATGTTATATTAATTTCCAAAAATAATAGCCAGATATTATGTCAAATGATTACATCATATACTTATTTATATTCTTCCTATAGTAGTAGTTGATTGTCAAATAAAGAATATATCTGAAATTATTCAAATAACAATTTTTTTAAAATTTGAATAATTATTGCATTGACCATAGCAAAACTACCTCAAGTGTCATATGCAACACAGGTCCAATATAATCACTAATATCTAATACCTCACTAATATGAATGGGAAAATGGAGTGTGACAAATTCGGATGATACTTGTATGATCTAAAATATATCATCTTCATTTGTAGGTCTCGATTTCTCCAACTTTATGCTAAACTGCATATGCTAAATTACAGCAGAGAAATCCTGTTTTCTCTCACCGAATACTAAACAATATTAAAGAAACTTGTTTTCTCTCATTGAATGCTAAACAACATTAGAGAAAACT
Organism: Erythroxylum gracilipes; assembly: GCA_026413385.1. Classification (NCBI taxonomy): domain Eukaryota; kingdom Viridiplantae; phylum Streptophyta; class Magnoliopsida; order Malpighiales; family Erythroxylaceae; genus Erythroxylum; species Erythroxylum gracilipes. Next base: position 15,667,427 of record JANZLC010000003.1, read on the forward strand.
TTTATGCCAAACTGCATTAGATAACACCTTTATGAGATTGAAAATTTATACCCTCTATGTCATGTTAAATTTATAGATGTCCATACAAAACTGTATGTGTCAAAATGACATAAGCTTAGGGTCAATCTTTATATATGCCCAATGGCCTTTAAAACGCTTAAGATCAACATAAACCTTAAGTCTTTCATATGTATTGTAACTATACACAAGAACAGAGATTACTGAGGATAAAAAAATGATCATCTATATTAATAAATAATCAAAATGTCATAATACATCAAAGTGTACAAACTTTTAAGGAGCAAAAATAATGATCCCTAACTATTGTTGTCAAAGGACTTTAACATGTCCATACTGGATACATGTTTAACAAACATTAGTGGACGAAGTCCTTTAGTCAATGGATCAGCTAACATCTCCTCAGTCCTGATGTGCTCCACTTCAATGTCACCCTTCTGAATTAACTCCTTTATGGTCAAGTACTTGACCTCTAAATGCTTAGACCCTGTGATATTCTTGTTTTTGTTACTGAACAACACTGCAGCAAGATTACCATAATATAACCGAATAGTTCTAGCTATCGAATATACTACAAACAACTCATAAATCAAGTTTTTGAGCCAAACTGCCTGTGTAGCAACTCCATAACATGCAAACTCTGCATGTATGGTTGAGGAAGTTACCAGTGTCTGCTTGACACTCTTCCATGATACTGCACCATCTGTTAACATAAAAATATACCCTGAAGTGAATTTTTGATCATCCAACCACATAGCAAAATTGGAGTTTGTATACCCTGTGAGGTTTAAATCGCTAACTTTCCTGTATGCCAACATATAATCCTTGGTACCATTTAGGTATTTCAATACTCGCTTAGCTGCATTCCAATGGTCTACACATGGGTTAGCCAGATATCGACCAGCAGTCCAACAACAAATGTAATGTTCGGTCTAGTGTACACCTGGGCATACATCAGGCTACCAACTGCACTAGAGTACAGGACATTCCTCATAGCCTCTCTCACTTCATTCTTTGGACACTATGTCAAAGATAATCTCTCACCATGGGAGATAGATGCTACAATAGGTTTACAGTCAGTCATATTAAACCTTTGTAGCACTTGCTCAATGTATGTTCTTTGTGAGAGGCTTAATGAGTGTTAAGATCTGTCTCCATGAATCTATATATTGAGGACAAAAGATGCTTCACCTAAATCCTTCATGTCAAAGTGTTTGGCCAAAAGTTACTTTACCTCATGCAACTTGGTCAAATCACTTGACCAAGCAAGATATCATTCACGTATAATCTGAAAGATAACTTTGCTCCCCCTGACCTTATAGTATAAGCATCTTTCAACTTTGTTTTTCACAAAGCCGAATGAGGTCAAAACCTCATCAAACTTTAGGTACCATTGTTTGAAAGCTTGTTTTAGATTGTATATTGATTTAGTCAATTTACAACCTTTGTCAGTTGCATCTTGATCCTGAAGCCCTTCAGGTTGCTCCATATAGACCTCCTCATAAAGGTCACCATTCAGAAAAGCGGTATTAACGTCTATCTGATGTAGTTCTATATCATAATGAGCTACTATTATCATAATCACTCTAAATGCATCATTTGAGGATACAGGAGAGAACGTAACATTAAAGCCAACTCCTTCTCTCTGAGTGAATCCTTGGCAACCAAACGCGCCTTAAACAACTCAACTTGACCCTATGTGTCCTTTTTGGTCTTAAATAGCCACTTGCAACTGACAGGTCTACAATGTGGAGGTAAATCGACAAGCTCCCATACCTTATTATACCTTGCATCTCATCCTTCATCGCTTTCCACCACATATCTGTATGGGGTCTAGAAATGACTTCTGTAAAAGTAACTAGATCCACAACATATCTAATGTCATAATCTTGCTCACCCAAATAGACTATATAATCTAGTAAGATAGTAGGTCGTCTCTCTCTAGTAGATCTGCGCAACTGTATATGTATATTGGTAACTCAGAAATTTGTTCCTTAACAGGCAAAGGTTCCTATGCCTATATAGGCATGGTACTTAGACCTTCATCCACCGGACCTGACTATATGAGAAGTAGAAATAAAAAAATCGTAGTATCCATCTTACTATCTCCTGGAGGGTGTGAGGATCCTCCCTCATCATGGATATCGTATTCTAGAAATTTAGCCGTCTACGACTCAACTATTTTGGCCCCTCCTTCTCTACAGTGAAATCTGTAGTCCCTAGAGTGGTTGGGATGACTTACCAAATAGCAATGAGTGGAATGAGATTGCAATTTGCTCTTATAAGAATTATATAACCTTACCTCAGCAGGGCAACCCTATATCTATATAAGGACCACTGATGTCTTGGATACTGACTTACTTGGGACTCTATTTAAGATATACAAAGTCGTCTTGATGGTTTTGGCCTAAAGGTATTCGGGTAGGTTACTCTTACTCTGCATTGACCTCATCATGTCCTTTAGGGTACGATTATACCTTTCGGCCACACCATTTTACTTAGGACTACTTGGCGTAGTAAACTGAGCCTCTATTCTAACTAATTCCAAATACCTAGCAAACGAACCCTTTTCTTGTCCTACAACTCTATGTCTGCCATAGTATTCCCCTCCCCTGTCAAATCTAATAATCATTATTGATTTTCCCAACTGGTTCTCAACCTTAGTCTTAAAGATATTGAACTTATGAAGAACTTCAGACTTTTTCTTAAGTAAGAACACATAACCATAGTAGGAATAATCGTCTATAAATGTCAGAAAATATCCAGCATTGCATAATGTGACTATATAAGGACCACTGACGTCTATATATATGAGGTCCAATAAACTAGAAGCACGAGTTGACCCTTTTTTCTTTATCTTAGTCAACTTACCCCTATAACAATCGCTATATGTTTCCAGATCACTGAAGTCTAGAGTTGGGAGAATGTTATCCTTTATCAATCTCTCAACCCTCTCCCTGGAAATGTGGCCAAGATGTGTATGTCACAACATGTACAATGTTACCTTTATGAAGGCTCTCTTTCTAGTAATAGGTTAGGCAACATAAGGAGAGACATATATTTTGTTAGGAGTAAGACATATTCTATATAATTCGTAGGATAAGAAAGCAGTTCCAATATATCTTGTATTGATAGAAATATTTACAATCGAAGTATCAAATACAAAACTATAGCCCTCTTTATCCAAAACTGATATAGAGATCAAATTTTGTCTATAAGACAATATATAAAATGTGTCTAGTAAAACTAATATAAACCTCGTATCGAGGTTCAAACCTACATCTCCTACACACAAAACATCCACTTCCTCATTGTTATCAGATTCTCCTCTCCTTTAATCGACCTTCTCCTAGATTTGAACCCCTGCATTATGGAAACAACATGGCTAGAAGCTCCATTATCTAACCACCAAAAACTTGATGTGGTTATAGCTACATTGGATTCATGAATCATATAGGCCAAGGAGTTACCTGACAATTCAAGTTTAACTTTCTACAACTTGTGCTTCTCGTAATTGGCCTTCCGATGCCCCTTCTTCTTACAAAAGAAGCACCTCATACCCTTGAGTTCATATGACCTCTTAGCAATGCTGGACTATCCAATCTGAATCTTCAAAGAGGGTTTGAGTTTCTTAACCTTACCCTTAGTCTATTGGGGCTTAGCCTTCCCCTTGTCTTTGTCCGCTGCAAACATGGCTCTATGAGGAGAACTCTTAATCTTCTCTTTCGTTGCAACACACTGGAAAATCAAGGAATTGATGTCCCTAGCCTCATCTTGAGAGATGTAAGAGGTGCCGACATCTCAAAATCTCGAAGGAGAGAATTTAGTGTTTGATGCACTATGAGGTTATCAGGAATTGGTACATTAAGTGCCTTCAGCCTAGTCTAAAGGTGAACTATCCTGATAATGTACTCTCGAATACCTCCTTCTCTTGCATACTTCATGAAGAATCGCTCCTTAATCAAAGTGCTCTGCTCAGCATGAGAAGACACCTTGTATCTCTAGAAAATGTCATCCATAAACTCCTTCGCTATGGTCGTATCCAGTAATCCACTCAACAGATGATCTGGGATCGACCTCTTAATGGTCAAATAGCACACCTATTTGATTGTTCTCATATCACCATAGCTGCTTTATCAGCTTCTAAGCTGATATTAGTAAGTGGAGAAGGTCTCTCGATGTGCATTTCCATACTGGCCATCTTTAGGGCAAACTCCACATCATTCTTCCACATCTTGAAATTGAAACCATTTAAGGTCTCAATCGCGACATCATTGTTGTTTACATAAAAGGTAACTGCAAGATAGAAAAGACAATGTAAAAATCAGTTTAAATTCAGGATAATAGTGATAATAGTATATATACAAAGAATCTGATTGCACATATTATGAAACACCTGTGGACTGAATACATAATATATGCAATTAGACCATCACATAAAAGCGATCAGAGTACAAACCATCAAACTCTCATGATACTATCACCTGTGGGTTAGTAGATCATTCAAGCAATAGCTTTCCTCCATCTAATGCTTTTATGTACATCTTAAAATCTCACATAAGGTCAATACCTGTGGGCAAAATAACCAAACATGAGACTAGAGACATCCCTCAACATGCACGTTGTACAATCCAAATATTGACTTAAAAGGCCATTGTGGTAACTGCAATCTTACCAGTACCCAAATAGACCACAAACATAAGGGATAAATCTTTATGTCATCCTCACATTCTATATGGGCATAATGTATGTGAAAATCAGTTATAAATGCCAAAAAAAAACAAATGCACAGTTAAATTATCACATACCAGTATTGAAAACATTGTCTTTAAACTTTATTTGAAACTTTTATTTAAAAATTCTCAAAGAGAGTGACTATCGTACTTTCCTGAATACTGAACCTACCACATGAGACACGAAACCTTAAGTGTCTCCTTTATGTGCAGTTTGGAGCACAACAATGCGCTCAAAACCAGCTTAAAAAGCTTTAAAATCTTTTCCGAAAACCAATTACCAATGTAACAAATCCAAAAATTGAAAAATCTCTTTAAAAATTCCATCAACCTAAAAATTGACCTCAAAAGGACCCGAGGCACCCTTACGGGAATTCTGAAAATTTTCCTTGTTTTTAGGTGCTAACTTCAGCATCACTGTAACGCTAGCTGACATCACCCTGTGAGTGGCCACGGGGTGCGCGTTTGTTGCACATCCGTCTGGCGTGTCTTCCGCACGGAGCGCCCAAGCGCATACGCCCCTTCACTATATAGCGCATGCACTACACGCGAGACACGTGTCCTCATCCCATCCGTCCATGCCCATCCTTTGCCCGTGGGGTATTGCATGAGGCTCGTGCGTTGCACACGCAACACGCGTCCATCACCCCGTGGAGTCACGTGGGTGGACAAGTTGACACGTGCAACGCACGTGCATACCTTAACCACCCAATGGCGATACTGTAGCACCGGCGCTATCGCCCTCTAAAGAGGAGGGCAATTTTCGATGATCCCGAAACCCATTTTTGCCCTTTTTGGCTTGTTTTCAACCAGTTTTTCATAGCTAGCCTTATGTATACCACTTTTACATAGTCATATATGCAAAAAAAAAAACAGAAAAAAAACGAATCAAAAAACAGATGAAAACCATAATGGATGAAAATTTAAAAACCTTCATTTCCGACAACCCGATCATGCAACTGCTCTGATACCATAAGTAACATGTAGGATAGACCTTATTACGTGTTTCGGATCATTCATGAAAATGTTAAAAACAAAGGAAATGTAAAATACCTGATTTCGGTTCAATCTGGACTTCTGAAGCAATTTTCGAGGCTAAAATGAACTCCAATCTCTCAGGACCTTTATGGAAAATATTTACGACACACAGTTAACGTATTTCTATACTTTTTTCAAAACGTAAGTGCTCTTAACGGGTCAGAGGATTTGTATGCTTACGAATAATATGAACAACTGTAGAAGACCTTAACCTTTATATATACCTTCCATATCAGGCTTCTCTATCACAAGTTCGATGAGTCCAATTCACACTAATTGGGATCTATTTTTCTCCCGAACTTCGACCCATTGATTTAGATCATTTATTGAGTCACTTTATTACCTTTATTTGGTTCAAATTACTTAACTTAACCGATAAGTTATTGAAAATCCAAAAATACAATTAATAGTTATCCAAATTTATAAAGAAGGACAAAATTATCTATCAAGGGGGATAAATGAAGTACTCCATATTCATAGTGAGATTGAGCTGTTGAATGTCCGGGTAGGGAAGAGATACGGGGAAAAAAACAAGGAATACTAAATGATAGTTAATTACGCGTCGGTTTCTGCAAATACTAAATAGTAAACAGAAAAGTGAGTCGTCAACCGGCTTTTCACTTTGCCCAACTCTTTACTCAAAAGAATTCCTTTTGATCTCCATATATATATATATATATATAGCAGAGCGAAACAACTGGATGGACGAAAAAAAAGAAAGGACCAAAGAAGCGAATGACTAGGCTGGACTCGCTCGTCGCTACCTTCCCAGTAACCAGGCGTAGATAATTCAGAAGACGAAATTTGGGCCCTGCAGTTGCGTACAGCAAATAGAAACTTGTGAAAACCACGCTTCCGTTACTGTCTTGCGTGTGGGATAGGCAACCAATGCAATTAATCGATCCAGATGAAGAAAATTCTTCCATCCTGTAAGGGTCCTCCAACTCTCATAACGAGCCCTTAATTGACAAATGTTCGAATTTAGTTTATTTCCAAAGGAGAAGAGAGAAAGATTCCAAGAAATCTTTCAGCGCTTAAAACCATTCTTTCAATTCAAATTGGTTCAATTGAATACTTTTGAGATAGAACTTTAATTTTGAAATTATTAATTATGAATATAGTACCATCATAACATCCTAAATTAATTTGTCTTAATATTATAACTTAAAATAAGACAAGACAACTCTTAAATGTGGGAATAAATTTTTATTAATTGTGAAATGTATCATTTAAGAAAATTGGAATTTAAGTCATTATGATCGCCACATCATTTCACTCAATCGAAAGCATAAAACTTATTACAAAGCCTTACAAACATCAACTTGTCAATGGATTTTCATGAGTACATTATCAAAAAGGCAAGGTACGTAATGCATATCAAATAAGCAAAGCAAGTTAGAAGCTCCTTTACGAGCAAAATGTAGTAATAACCTTACCTCGACAACTTTTGTATATAAATTAGTTCGAACTACACTAAACCCCTACAACTTTTGTGTATAAATTAGTTCGAACTACCTAGAACTGTTAGTACTTAAAAAGCATTATACTTATGATTGTTAATGATTATAATAAATATCAATAAATACCATTTCTGACTCATAAAAGATGAATGTTTTGATGCTCATAAAAATAATTGTTATGGTCGAAAAACACATGGAAAAGTTTCAAGATAAATATTTGAAATAAAAGCAAACTTGAAAAAAAACAAGGTAATTATAAAACCAACATATAAATTAGAAAAAGCAATTAGCTTTTAGTTTACATTCAATAATTCATTATGCCATCTCATAAACATTACCAAATTTGCTTTGGATTTGGCTGAGCCCATTTACTTATCAAAGCTTAATAATAAAATATAAGTACATAATAATTCAAGTGATACTAGTATGAACAATAGAATAAAGTAATGTATTTACCTAGATATTTGAGATACGAAAACAGAAAAATATTTTAAATAAATATCAAGAAAAATTTCAAGTACATAAATATAAAAATTATGGACATGAAAAATAAACTTATCTTCAATAGTTAAGAATTATTGAAAAGAATATAGTAATCTACAATCTATATTATAAAAAAATGCTTTCTCAAATTTATAGTAATTAATCATAAGTTTATTTATTTGAAATTCTATATTGATATTACAAATAGTGTTTCTTTACTTTAGCTATGGTGTTTGTTTGCATTTCCTGAAATCTACACCAAAAGAATCAATTATGTTTCTGCACCTTTCTCTTCACACGAATAGATCTATTAAAGAAAATCCGACATTCTTCTACTGTGCAATCCCTAGCATTAAAGGGGTGTTTGGTTCTTTTTTTTTTAGATTTTTTGTTTCTGCTTTCGTAAAAAATAAAATATTCTCGCAAAACTTGTTTGGTTAAAGATGTTTTCATTTTTTGTTGTTAAAAATAAAAAACGGCAATGATTTTTTAAAAACATAAAAAAGATGTTTCGATGTATTTTGAAAATAGGTTTTTATATTTAACGAAAACGATTTCCCTACGCTGACTCCGTCTGTATCCTCTTCTACTATTTCTCTGTCACTGCATCTTTTGTCGTCTTCTGCCTTCTTCTGCGTTTTCTATCGGCTGTGATTTCTGTGTCTTCTACCCTCTCCTACGTTTTCTACCTTCTATGATTTCCAGGTTTGTTTTCATCTGCTTATGTGTGTGTTGTAACTCATTGCTCGACTACTATTATTTGCGTTGAAATGTAACAGGTCCATCACCTTCTCTTATTCAAAATCATACAAAAGAGAGCATGTTATGTTACAGTAACATGCACATGTTACTGTAGCATAATTAAAATTAATTCATTAAATTCATCAATGTTGTTTTGTTTCATGAGAG
>JANZLC010000003.1:15716185-15738432 GCA_026413385.1 Erythroxylum gracilipes
CCATTGGCCACTACAATCTTTTTGTTACTTGGGCATGGGGTATAAGTGTGAAAGAGTTGAGATGTGGGTGTCATATGGTCTGTGGCACCCGAGTCTATTATCCAAGAATTGGTATGAAGATTTTTTGAGGCATTCGTGCAAATAGGGACTAAAGGTTTACCTGAAAGAGCCAAAGAACAAGTCTTAGAAGGTTTTTCAATAATCCCAAACAAGCTTCTCAGCTTCTAATTTCTTCACTATTTAATTCCATTGTTCCTGAATTTTCCTCAACTTTGGGCTGATCTACCATATGTGCTTGGGACCTCAGCCGCCCCCCACAATTTCCCCATTCTTGACTTGGTGGTTTACCGTGTATTTTCCAACATGTCTCCTTTGTGTGTCTCGGTTTCTTACAGTGGGTGCACTAGATGTTATCCTTATTCTCCTTCCCCTGGTTTTCTCTACCAGAATGCTTAGATAGATCACTTTTTCCTTTGTCCTGATGATCAATTTTTGCTAATAAGGCTGACCCGTCCATGGTTTATGGTTCAAGCACAACACTCCTTCAACTTTCTTTTGCTCGAATCAATGAGATTGTCTCTCCTAGAGATGGACTGTCCTCTTTTCCAAGGATTTGGATCCTGACCTGATCAAATTTAGCATTCAGCCTAACCAAAAAATCATACACGGTCTTTTTCAATGAAGTTCTTCAAGATGACAACATCCTCAGGGCATTTCATCTCAAAAACTCGATAATGATCGAGTTCTTGCCACAAATTCTGCAACAAGTTTACATATTCTGTGACATATTTATCTCCTTGCTTAGTAGCTACAATTTTGATCTTGATCTCGTACACTTGAGCAACATCACAAGCCTTCGAGTATGTGTGACGAATGTAGCCCCAAATCTCCTTTGCAGTGACAAAAAACAAGCATGTATCACTAATCATGGGATCCATAGAATCCTATAGCCAGGACATTATCATGGAATCCTCCTCATCCCATGCTTCAAACATTGCGTTATCCTTAGTCGGTCTTGTTCCAAGAAGACAACTAAGTATCCCTTTGCCCTTGAGGTATGTATGGATAAATTGAGACCATTTGAGATAGTTCTTCCCATTAAGCCTATAGGAAGCCCGAATATTTTGTAAATCTCCAATTTTCTTAATGGTGCCAAATTCTTCTGGAGGGTTAGATCAGGTGGAGACAGAGGTTGATATGATTAAGAAGAAGATACTGCAACAATTAAAACTACCCTAATGAGAATCACACAAGAGAGGTAAGGAGTAATGCAGCAATGAAGGTTGGAACACAAAAGAGAAGAAAAAATAGGGTTTCGGTAGTGCAGCAATGAAGGCTGCTCAAAGGACAAATCCCAGAAAAAGAAGCCCTATGGCTCTGATACCACGTGGGAAAGAATTTTTCTATTTCTCATTTATTGAATAGGAGCAGACAGCCATATATAGGACATTACAAGTAGGAATTTAAATCTGGAAAGTTATCTAAAGCTATCTAATGTAGAATTTAAATCTGGAAAGTTATCTAAAGCTATCTAATGTAATCCCTTAATTAAAGGGATTTCAAACTTATCTTGTCTTATCTATTTACAGCCTATCTATATCTAAGTATAATCTATTCACAGCTATTTAGTATCTCAACAGGCCTTTAACTCCAATGACAGAATATTTATGATAAGAGGGTGGTGATTGAATCTCCATCATAAATGTAACCTTCAATAATCATATGTGTACGCTTACTGGAGCATATATGACATTCAATCTCTGACCACCAATGCAAATGTCTTCTCCTCCATAAACTGTGGTGCGACCAAGAGACCATTGTCCTGTCAGTAATTAGAATTCATCAAGTTTATCAGACCTCATAGATCAATTAGTCCCTACATAAACATGTTTAAATCATGAAACATCATGATTGCATATAAAATTTCAGGGTCAATTAGAAACTTAACCATCATACTTACTTGCAAGTTTTCGAACATCAATTGTTCATTACAATTTGAATCCAATGGTACTTAAAACACTAGTGTTCCGAGATACCATTCTATAAAAAGTACCCTCATCGAAATAATGAGTCAAAGGATACAATGATAAAGACCTTTACTAATGTAGCGCATGGTGTTCTCATGAGCTAATAAAGTAGCTTCAGGATTGCATTTTTGGATGATAGAAAGACCTGAAACAAATCATGAAATAGGAAATTTTGAGTTTTTTACTAACTTGCATCTTGGCTTTGGATGAATTCACGGGTCCACTTCAATGGTTAATGAAAAAGAACAATAGATAATAATAAAGTAGCAAGAAAAGAATCAAGGAAATAAAACTAACAGCAAAATTTCAAATTATAAAAATCCTACCTTCAATATGATCGAGATGGTGATGGGTGGCAAAGACAATTAACTTTCTTGGTAAAGCAGCAACGATGTTGAAGAGCTAGTAAAAAAAAAAGAAACAATACAAGTATCAAGTGTCTAAAAAGGAAAATAGGGAAAGAGGAAAAGAACTTTCTTAACTCATAAGAAATAACCATTTTTATATCTACAATCCAACTATAAGCATTGATGGTTGTAAGTAAAAAAAGAAAAGGATATTGATACAAGAGAACCAACTCATAATGTAAGTCTATTAAAGGGGGATTGGATTTCCTACACAAATGAATATAATTACAATTTGTATCAATTTCATTGTGTTTTTAACCCTTGAGAGATGCTTGGTATGCTAATTAAAAATGACTGCCTGAATATAATCAAATGTGGTACATTCTAACATATATGGTATGTTCAAGCACTTCTTCAATTAGATAATTTTGACACATCACTTCATAAACCATATAATGTTCTGAATCAGAAAGTAATGACCACACGCTTTTCAATTAGAGAAGATGTTTAGAATATAAAATTGCGCAACATTTAAAGACAACATGCTCAGCTCCTCAAAGAGTAAAAATTTAGGCCACATAATGAAATTAATTTGTCAAAGACATCAGAAAGATAGTTGAACATACCTCTTCATGTGAATCAGATCGGCATCCTGGATCCACTACCAATGCATCGCCAAAAGCAACAAAACTATGATTATCATCTATCTTTGAGATATTCTCAGGTGCAAAAATAACCAGGTTTGTTGTATGGAAAGGTTTCTGCGTCCTACTTTTCATAGGCACAACTACAACACCAGGAGGATACTCCTAAAAGTCAGAGAAGATATCCTTTTAATAAATAAGTCAGATGATACAAGTAACTTGCAATGTTTATATCTCAAGGAAAATAACAAAGTCTGAAGGTTTTTAATAAGATTTCAAATTACTAAAGTCTCTGCAAAACTAGCAAGTAATGAAAGAAGCAACCTAGTTTCAATTCCCTCTCTTTACAGACTTTTGGAATTGCATGGAAGGGAAAATCACACTTATTTTTTTTCCAAGCAAGGAGGTTTTCCTAGTTAAGTTCACCTTTTGCTACGAAAAAATAGGTGATGCCTTTGGTGTACACCATTTTTACCAAAGTCAAAAAATTGATTGATCTTCAAAAGTCCAAAAATAGGTGATGCCTTTGGTGTACACCATTTTCCTATTTTTTCAAATAAATAGGAAAAAAAATTACTTTCCCAATAATTATGATTCGGTATAGTTGGTTCCACCAACAAACAACATACCTGATAATGCAAGGTGGTGTTGACTTTTTTGTCTGAAGTTTGCCAGTCATTTTCTAGACCAGCAACAACAAAAGGTCCAACACGTTCACTACCAGGTTTCACATGAAGAAGCCAGCTTAGACAATTTTGTACGGACATCCACTTACACTGTTCTGCACATAGTTACGTAGTTCAAAATTAGTTCATATACAGAGCCATTGATGTGTGGAGCCAATGTAAAAGTGTAAATGCGAGAGTACAATAAAATTAAATAAGTGATAGCAGGGGCAAGTTTTGTTTTATCAAGGTTGCTCAAAAATCAAAACACACGAGACAATTTGGTTGAAATAAAGATATTCACATCTCTGACCCATCAAAAAGGCAACGTCAAGATATCTAGATCCATAAATCAAGAAGTTATACGGATAATAGAGATTGTCAGGTTTTGCTCTACGCTTACTGTAAAGCCGATATGTAGAGAAAACTTAGCAAGACATTAGAGCTCAGCTTGCATTTCAGTGTAAGACAAACGCAGACAACTCAGATGGTTACCAAGATAATCCTATCCAAAATCCAAAAATTAATAAAAAAACAAAATCATTCAAAAATGTCCAAAAAAAAAATTGATTCAAAAGTATGATCAAACCTGGTAGATTTTGATTCCGGGACGTCAAATTTCCAGTCAAGAACACTGTACGTAACGGCAAACCAGGTCCAAACTCAGCTTCCTCCACCAACTTCAAAAATCTCCAATTTCCACATTCGTGTACATTATACCCTACCTGTCCCAACACCTACAAACGAAACTATTAAAATTAAATTCAGAAGCCAATGATTCTAACAGAAATTTTCCAAAAAAGTAAAGAATACCATGCTCAAAGCAGACGTAATATCGAATTTCCTCAAGTCAATCTTCTCGAGACTCGAATCGCAGTCTTCGACGACAACCCCAAGCTCCAATTTTTCGTCTGATGGATTAAGCTTAGTCGATGGTAAGTCCCAGAGATCAGAATCAACGCAGGAATCGTACTCTTCTTCACCGAACTTTGGAGGCGGGTTTTGTTTCAGGAGGATGAACCTGGCGCCGTCTCTGATAATCAAAGCGAGATTGCAGGTGGCCATCTGTGGAAAAAGAATTGCTTCAAAATGGAAGAACTTAGTAATACTAATGGAGAATGAAGGGCAGCCCTTCTCAAGGAAGACCGCTGATGGTTGAACTAATGAATAGCGAAACAGCCGCCGTTTCGACAAGCTTGACGGCTCATCCCAGCAGTGCTTACTGCATGTTTGGTCAGTAGTAAAATGGAATGATTATTATTTTGAATGATTTATTCCTAATAATTTTTATAGCAATACGAGGGAAACTAAAATATATATTTAAAATGACAAATAATAATTAATAAAAGGATTAAAATATATATTATAGTTTTATTCTTATTCTTATTCTTATTCTTATTAATTTATTTTATTATTATTACTATTATTATTATTATTAATTTTCTTATTATTATTATTATTATTATTAATTTATTATTATTATTATTATTATTATTATTATTATTATTATTATTGTTGTTGTTGTTGTTGTTGTTGTTGTTGTTGTTGTTACATGGTTAATGCGTTGTATATGTTGGCTACTAGGTTTTGTTATCTATTGTCCGACTCATGTCAGTATTCATTATATAGTCTCAGTTACGGTATAAAATAACATTGGAACGATATTGAAAGTAAACTTAACCTAAGGCTTTAAATGAGTAAAAAGTTATTTAGTTGAACAAAAAATAAGTTTCAACCTTATTTTAAATAACTATACAAAATATTTAAACTTCAGCATTACCTTCAATGTGTGGCAAGAAACCTTCTCACTCACCCAAATCTTTGAGAAGGCATAAGATTGAAAAGTACAAGTATTTGTATAGGATAATCAGAAATTTTGCCTAAAGCAGTATCTCTTTCATCATCTGTCAATCCATCTATCTCATCCAATGCACCATCTAAATCTTCAACTCTTTATTGAATAATCATTTTAGTCCTAATACTCTTACACAATTCTTTTCCGACCTTTTTTATGTTATCATCCAACAACCTAGCATTAACAACAATTGAATATGCATGGCTTGGTTCTCCGGTATCATCATTCTGTTTTCTCCTCTTTGCTAAAATATTTTCAGCTTGTCTTTCAATAGTTGATGTTTGAGGTTGGGTAAAGGATGCATCCATGTCATACGAAACATGCTCAACTTCATATTCATCTTCACCACCTTCATTTATCTCACCTAGACCTTCTTGCCTTTCCTTTTCTTTAAGAATATCCGCAGTAGTTTGTACGTCATTTCTAATTGCACTATCTTCTCCATAGATCCCAATCAACTCATTATAGAAAGGAAAACTCTTCTTTTGAAATTGAGCAGCATTTTTGTGACTCTAACAAGATGAAAAAAAAACATTAATAATTTATATAAATGACAAGAAAGTAGTTAAAGAAAATACTTAAAACAAGTTAAAAGTTCAATACTTACACTTAAGTAAAACTCCCATACATGATTGTCAACAGTGACGATCTCCCTTTCGCTATCGCATCTAATCTACTAGTATCTTTCCTTACCATGTCATATACAATGCTTCACTCTTTCTTTAAAGTCTTAATCCTAAATTCTGTATGAGGTCTGGCTTTTAAATTTGAATTAGGGAGTTTTGTTGATACCAATCTTTCTAATTCATTCAGATAGCTATCTTTAAATCCAATATCAACATTGTATATTCCTACATTATGCAAATCAACCATGCAAGAAACTAGCACAACATACTCTTCATAGTTCCACTTTCTTTTTGTTCCTTTTAAACTTTGAAAATCAGTAGTTGTCGGGGAATTCCTTAACATACTTATCTAGCAAATTAAAGCAGTATTGACAAATAAAAAAATAATCATGATAATAAAGGAAAAATAAAAACATTCATAAAATTTTTTGTTTTATTAATATTAAGCATCAACAACTTATGAGAACAACATAGTCTACAATAGCAACTTACAATATAAACAAAAAAGAGTACAACAAATGGCAGAACCCTTAACACTAAAACATAATAAAACACCTAAAAAAGTCAGTTTTTGTTTTGCCTAAATGTTCTCCATTGATTGAACATTTCGCGTGCCAATTCAATTCTCCAATTTGTCCAAGCATTAGTTGGTTAAATAGTATTTATAGAATCCCCCTCAATAACTGGATTTGTGTGAAAATAATCTCTTAAATCACTCTCTATCGGATCAAAACTCATCTCCTACCTAATAAAATTATGAAGCAAACAACAAGCTATACTAATTCAATTGTGTGTCTTTATTGGATAAAATGGTGGACTCCTAAGAATAGCCCACTTAATTTTTAGTAACCCAAAAACACTTCTCAATTACATTACGTGCAGCTGCATGTTTCATATTAAAATATTAAAAAATTCCTCTAGAGTTCTTGGTTGGTAACTTTGATGTCATTAATTCAAATGGTACCTTTGACCTCTAAATGGTGCAAGGAAGCCCTCACAATTTGTATACCTGCATTGACTAAGTAATAGCAACCTAGATAAAAAACACTATATAAGTTATTTAATTTACATTATCTGATATACAAAATTTCAAACAACCTTCCTATATCATATAGGAAAGCTTAACATAAGGCACTTTTAGTTTATATCTCCTATTAATTGCATCCCGAGGAACTCGACCATTAGCTACTGACCCTCCCAAACTAGGAAGAACATAAACAAATTGAATATCAGGTGTGCACACACCTAACATATTTGTTACAATGTCGCTCTTACGAGTTTGAAATACGGGCTTATCTTTAATTGGCACATTAACCCTAATATATGTCCCATCTAGAGCACCTAAGCAATTCTATAATTCTAATGAAGTAAACAATAATGAGGAACCTTATTCACATACACTATATTTTCTTATAAAAGTAATAGGGTGATTATCTACCTTAAACCACTTCTACCAATGGTCCAAAAAGTTATTGGTATGGGCTCAGGTTTTCTAAACAAAAGATCTTGCAAATGCATCACTGCATTTCAAATATTATGAAAACACTGATTAATTGTCTAGCCTGACCTTCTCAAATTTCCCCTAATAACACAATTTTTAACATGATGAGCAATAATATGTAAGAAATTTTCTACTTGTTCATCAATAAGCAGGTTTTGAAATTTTCTACTTGTTCATCAATAAGCAAGTTTTTTTTTAACTTGAATCCTCCTATACTTTTTAGCAATTCACATAGTTTAAAAAATTATTGCCTATTCATCCTAACCATTGAAATACATGACTTATCATTGTCATGCACAATTTGGCTCGCATAATCTCAATTTGCATAAAAATCAAGAAAATAATATCTAACCATTGGCCTATAACTATATAAAGATGCATTTGATGCCAATAAACTCAATAGCCAACTAACAACATTACACATCTCCAACCATACAGTCAAGATAGTCATAAGCCTTTTTCTTCTTTTGGCATTTCTACTCAAACTCAAACGAGTTACGACTGCAAGAAATAAATTTTCTAATATATTTATATAAATTTATTTAAAAAAGGTATAATGTAAGAGAATAACCATGAAATAATTCAAATAGTTGATGGCATAAAGTAGTATAAGAGAGAAAAGTTACTCGTACTCATTGATGCTCCACTGCTATAACATAAAGCCCGTAAAACTTAACTTGAGAACCAATGAAAGTTTTCCAATGACACTTAAACCTGGCTATAAGGCATAAGAACCATATACTAGCAAATGAAACTAAAAAGGGAATGAAACATTTTCAAGGAAAATTGAAAAGAGAGAAAAAAAAAAGAAGAATCACACGATGGAAAGAAAGGCTAAAGCATAATAAGCATAATGACCTTAGTGGCTAAGGATAAGGAAGTACATTTTTCTAGGCCTAGAAATGACCTTGGTTGTGCCATTTCATCAATAAGTAGTAAACTATCAAAGCATTCAAATTCTCTAATAAGTACCATGCAAAGATGATCATTTTCCAACAAAGAGATGCACCCTAAAAATACTTAGCTAACTATATATAGACTTTTTAGACATATTAGCTAGACTTCGTAAAGTTAAAAGTCCAAAAACAAAACCTACATAACTCCTAGGTTAAATAAGTCATAATTGTATGTTAACACTCACACCAATATAACCAATACGTAAATGACACCTAAAACTTTGTTTAATCCTAACAACTTTGATGGTGCGAGCTATGATGTTGTGGGGTTGGCATCTCTTAAAGAAGCTGGTTCATGGCAGTTTGACATTAAAAGGTTCATTTCCTTATGCCACTTGCAATTCTTTCATATTCATTTATTTATTTATTTTGGCTTTGGTCACCTATTGATTTCGATTCATGTTTTGTAGGGTTATCAATTCTGGACTCGAGCTAACAGGAATGGAGATTTCCAAATTAAATTTCAATCCATTTTTTCAAAAACATAACACTTGACGTTCCCTAATCTTCTCTACTAGTAATTTCAGAGGGAGCAGCCACTAATTGCCATTTTCAATGAAGAGAGAAATCAAACCTAATCCCTCACCCAATCAAAACCCATCAACAACACTCAAACATAACTCCATTCTGCAACTTTATCATCCCATAGCAATCTTAGAAAAACAAAAATGATAAACGGAGGAATATTGAGGTAGAGAGAGTGTATTTTTACGTACTGTGGGAGAGTTGGCCGACGTTGAGATACCTGCTGGAATGGGAACTAATGGGATTTCAAATCCTATTTCTGGTGTAGAACAAGAAAAAGGTTCAAAATTAACCTTAACAAAAGTGGCAACAATCGAAGAGAAGGAAATCAACTTGTTGGGAAAGAACAGGAATAACTTAACTAAAAAAGAGGGACAGATGGTAGAAGGATGGGTTGGCTTGAAGAGAGAGTGAAGTTTTTGGAGAAGAGAATCGCGAGGTAGCGAGAGTGAAAATGAACAAGTTTCTAGAGAGTGAAATGAAAATGAAGAAGTTTTTGGAGAACTAAAAATGGGTTTTCATTACAAGCGGGAGTGAAGGATAATTTTGTCCTAAACATGACTTATTCCAAACGTGCTCGAAATAGATAAAAACAACTAGGAGATTCACTTTAGTTATTCCCCAAAGTTAAGGAATAACTAAACCTAGGATTAGTTATTATGTATATTTTTTTCTAGCTAAACAAAGACATAACTAATTTTTAAGAATAAATCAGCAATAGAATTCTTATTCCAGTGAACCAAATAGGCAGCTAATGACACGTTCTGCATATTTCAAAGCTTACATGAAGAGGGACTTAAAAAGTTTTTTAGAATTCTCCTCCAAATTTTAGAAGAGAAAAAGAACACTTTAGAAATTTTTAAATATAGTGAAGCCTTATGAAAGACCTTGAAAGCTTTTAAAATATGGTGAAACATTATAGAAGACCCTAAAAGCTTATGAAATATGGGTGAATCTTATGGAAGCTTATGGAATATGGTAAAACCTTATCGAATATTATGGAAGAATATAGAATGTTGAAATTGATGTAAGATATATGTAAAATAGTATAGAATATTCTTGAGATTCAACGTAAGTCAATAGATCAAATAGATCACAACTATCTATTTAGGAGATGTGTAACATCCCATTACCTATGGGAAGGTTAGAATAGTAAATATGAGTGTTCAATGAGAGATAAGAAATGCATTTTCATGTTCATGCACAATATGACATGCTCATACACGTAAATAGTGAACTTTTGCACATGAATATGTTTGTCTATGCATTCATTGACATTCTAGGTATAATTGTTTCTAAATGTGATTTTTATTGAGAATTGTGATTTTATGTGTTGAAAAATTGATTCGGAGAGTGTAATTGCTAATTTATAATTTTTGGAAATTGTTGGGTATTTTTGGACTAGAAAAATTGCCAAGTAGCAAAACTATTAATAAATGGTAGTAGAAATTATTGTCTAATGGCAATGGAAATTTTGATAAATGATCTTAGGATTTATTCACTAGCGCCATTGAAAATTAAGGGACAATTGAAGTAGAAATTGAATTTATTGGACTAGTTAAATGAGGGAACTTATCTTAATGCTTTAGAAATTGGAGCAAGTAACACATGTCATAAGTCTTTAAATTTATTGAATTTTTTTGCTCTCTCTCACGGTGCTTCTCTCTTAAAAGCCATTGGAGTTTTGTTTTTGGTTTTCTTCATCTCTTCTTCATAGCTTCTCTTCTTCATGGGTTTTAATCCTTCCAACCTCCATTTATGTTAAACCTAACCCACTCATCTTCCACCTTGCTCTCTCTCATTCCACCAAAAATGCTAACCTTCCAACCTTAAAGATGGTGATGATCGTGGGTGGTGTTTGAAGTTAGATAATTTTGATTTTCTTAAAGAGTTTGAAGATTTGGTAGCTAAATCAAGTAAGTTGTGTTTAATGTTTTTTTTGGGCAATGTTAAATGGATCATTTATGATGATATTTAGAGGTTAATGCATGAAAGGGGTGCTTTGTGTATGTATGTGTTGTGGATGATGAAGATTTTGTGAAGTTTTTGCTTATACATATATGCTTGATGAGTAATGAGCTATAGAGATGTTTTGTTTCATATAAATGCTAAATAATGGGTTAGGAGTTGTTTTATGGATGATTGATGTTGCATATGATGAGTAAGAAACAATGAGTTATGCTATACATGTTTGTAAGATGGATTGGTTGTGAAAAGGATGTTTTAATGAGAATTGTGAGTTGATAAATAGGTACATGAACATATCTTGTTTTGGGGTTAATGATCAAATTTAGGTCATGCTTTGTTGTTGAATGATATGGAGATGAAATGGAGTTGAAAATGGGGAGTGAATGAAGTAGAAAATGGTGATCTTTGTACAAGTTATGCTAGGTGTTAAATCTAGAAAATTTGAAGGTGGTTGGATGGAAAATGTCCATTGAGTATGCCTTAGAGTATGCCTTAGTCTTTTAGCTATAACTTTTTCTGTAGTTATCTAAATGAGATGATTCTTGATAAAACTGGTCTTTAAGAGTCTTAAAAATCTAACCTGAATTAAAAAACTGGGTTTGCTTCTGTGAAATTTCGTCGCGACAAACTCCTTGCTTCATTGCAGCAAACTTGAAGGATTTGGCAAAATTTTCTTTTGGGAAAAGTTCACCACGGCCAATCCTAGGTTTTGCTACGGCGAACTTATGATTATTGTGCGAGAATTCCACCCTGGAGGAGTTCGCTGTGGCGAACTCTTGTCTTCACTGCGGCGAACTTTTTTTTACACTGAACATATTTCAGTATTTTAGGCATAACTTTTTCTGTAGTGATCCAAATGAAGTGATTTTTGATTTGGAGTAAACTACAGACATAGTGATACAAATTATATGAAGAATAAAATTCCGAATCTGACTCTAAGAGTTTTAATTTTTTGGTGAAAGTTGAGTATATGGTACTGTCTCAAAATAAAAGCATTCCAAAAATATTTGGGGTATAACTTTCGCACTACTGAACCAAATTGAATGAGTTTAGTGTCAATAGAATCATAAGACATAGAGGAACACTTTTCTAGAAGAGAGTATGACCAAATTACATCAGTTTCACCTTCTGATTGAACATGAATAGTAGACTTGAAAGTGTGTCTTAGAAAAATCTAAAGTGATTCAATGAGACATAAAACTAAGTATAAATTATACTTAGATGAGTTTAGTTATGAGAATGTTTTTGTGATGAAATTCATGGAAATATGCTCGGTATTGTCATGAACATGCATGGTACACAATTCATTTCATACATGTGCATTATTGAACACTCATAATTGTGCAAATTGTGATATATGTTTATGTTATTTGTTATAGAGGAATAACTGGAATGTCAACTTCCAGACGTTGCCGGCAGTTCCAGACATTAGCTTCGGGAGCAACTTGTGAGTAATCTAGACGGTCTCACTTAATTACTTATTTTCTTAGATTATGTTTTGAATGATAAATGAATGTGTTTGACTGTAGATTTCGGACAGGAGGTCTGATGATTGTGAATTGTGGAATTTATATTGAAGTGCTGATTGTATGCGAATGTGAAGACCTATATGCTTTAAAATGTGATTGATTGTGGTACATGCATTCCATGCACGAGTGCATAATCGGATAATAACAGTTGTGACCAGAGTAGCCATCGATCAGAGCTTAAAGCTCAACTAGTGAAAAAGAGCCTCGAGCCAAAACAGTGATTAAGAGCCTAAGGCTCACTATGTATAATGAGCCCTGTATCCTCATCGGATAAGGGACAGTTATTAATGAGCCCAATATCCAAATGGATATGAGACAGTTCAGGTACTTGGTCACAACAACGTAATAATTGGAAAAGTGTCTCATGAGCATTTCATATGCATTTTGTTTGATCGATTGAAATGCGAAATTTGCATATGCTTAAGTGAAAATGTGTTACCTATGTGAAGTGCAGTATGTGATTATATCCTATGTGAAATGATGTGTTGTATGAATTGAGTGAACCACCAATGATGATTACCTCATTGAGTTTGTAAAACTCTCCAAAATTACAACGTTGTTTTTTCAGGACCGAGAGACAACTCTAGCTACTAAAGAGGCTCTACCAGTTGTGTAAATTGTGATTGGTAAGAGAAGTCATGGCTCAAAGGTCAGTCAGTTGGAATTTTTGGACAGATTAGTTAGATTTTATATATTTTCCTCATTCATATAGTACTATTGTATTAGGTTTTTTATGATGTATATATGGAAAATGGTGAAAGATACAACGTAGACTTTTGGTTTTATGAAATGAAATAAGGAAAAAGTTGGTTTTAAAATATTGTGATTTTCTTATGATGCTTTACAAGTGAATTATGATACCATGCCATATGAAGTGAATGTAGTAATCGATCATAGTTCGCCCTTATCATAGGATATGTACCAGAATGACCTCCGGGCATCCCGGTGTGTATCCTACGGTAAGGGGGCGCTACAAGATGGAAGGCTATAAATAGCCTTAGAGGCTTCATTTGTAAGCATCCTACATGTTACATCCTACATCCTACACCATACATACTACTTCCAATATTCAAGATGAAGTTTTCTTTACAAACGCTCTTCAAGCTTTCCTGTAGTCTCTCAAGTATTTTCTAATTGTGCTAGTCTTATACCTGTCATTTTCAAATAAGGCTGACTTGGTGTAGTAGAATAACACTCAAGTGCTATACGGTTCATTGGTAAGAAGTCTAAGTCCATGACAGTTGGTATTAGAGCCTTAGGATGATGATGTCGAGAGCACAAAGTGAGATCACCAACGTTAAAGGTTCTAGGTAATCAAGGAAGGAGAGGTCAATTTCTAAAGATGCTATGGCTGACATGAATGTGAGTCTCGCAAAAGTGAAGCTTGTAATAGTCAAAGGGCAAAACAAGTTTGAGGAGATAGATCAACGCATTAAGGGACTCGAGAATGGGTTTGAAGAGTTTCGTTGGTAGATGCAAGATGCCTTGAATGTTGCCATGTCAAAATGTCACAGCCAGTTGAAGGTTTTAGAAGAGACTCTCCAACCCGAGACTGCACTTCTTAAGGAGGAGCTTGCAAAGGTTGTTGTCGAGCTCAAAGAAACAAATAAGGAGTTAGTCTTTTGTAAAAATCCATTGCTCAAAGGGAAAACAATGTTATGCCTATGATGATCTCCACTCCTTCAAGGGTAGACATTCTTAAACCAAAGATGTACCATGGGTCGAGGAATGCGAAGGAGATCGATAATTTCATATAAAGCTTGGAGCAATATTTCAAGGTTCTTGGCATAGAGGAGGATGCCAAGAAGATTAGCAATGCTACTCTTTACTTTGAAGATGTCGCCTTAGAATGGTGGAGTAGGTGATATGGCGACAATGAGAGGGGAATTTGCACCATTAAGACATGGAGTGAGTTCAAGAAGGAACTCAAGTGCCAATTCCATCCCAAGAATGCGGAATAAGAAGCAAAAGCTAAGCTAAAGCGTTTCCAAAAAAGAGGAAGCATTCCAGAGTACTTGAAGGAGTTTTTTTGAAGTACTTCTTGAAATTACTAACTATCCAGATAAAGAAGCTTTCTTTGCATTTAAGAATAGCTTGCAAAATTGGTTAAAGATGGAGATTCAAAGACATAGTTCTCAAGACCTTGCTACTGCGATCTCCATTGTCGAGTACTTAATCGAGTTTAAGAGCACTAAGAAGCCCAAATCCTATAAGGACAAAAGTAACAAGGGGAAGAGTGGGGGAAATAGCCACCAAAGTAAAGAAAGTCTTCATAAATCGAGTAAGTCTGAATTTAAGAACTTTATAGATGATCAAAATAAGTCTACTCTCAAATGTTTATTTTGTGAGGGATCACATAAGGCAAGAGATTGTTCAAAGAAAGCAAAGCTCTCTGCTTTAGTAAAATAAAGGGAAGCGCAAGAGAAACAAAGAGAGGAGGCAAAGATGGGCTCTTTAAATATCCTCAAGAAAAAGTTGAAGTTCCTAAAATTGAGAAGAAGGGACATTTATATGCCGAGGTAAAGGTTGGAGGCCAAATGACAAAAGCATTAGTAAATACTGGAGCTTCCAACAACTTCATACAAGTAGAAGAAGCAAATTGGTTGAAAATCAACTATAACAAGGAACAAGGGTGGCTTAAAGCCGTAAACTTAGAGCCAAGAGTTACTTTTGGAGTTGCTAGAGATGTCAAGGCATGTATTGGAAAATGGTGTGGTTTAATGGATTTCTTTGTAGTTCATATAGATGATTATCCTATAGTACTTAGTATAGAATTTATGGACCACGTTAAGGTCGTATCTATTCCTTTCGCCAATATCATGTCTGTTTTAAAGGAAGGAAACACATGTACGATACCTTTATCACATGAAGGGAGTTTATCCACTAAGTAACTATCTGCCATACAATTCTCTAAAGGCGTAAAGAAGATGCTACCTTTATATTTGGTGGCGCTAAAGGAAGAAGGAGTGAAATCTTCACCAATAGAGTTACCCAAAGGGATCTCTAATGTCCTTAAGGAGTTTAAAGATGTGATGCCTCCAAAATTGCCAAAGAAGCTCCTACTGAAATGAGACGTGGATCACATGATCGAGTTGGTGCAAGGCGCTACCCTACTTATTGTAGTACCTTATTGTTAGGGATGTCAAAAAGGGCCCAGCCTGGCTCGATTTTGGCTTGGGTTGACTGGCTCGAAACGACTTATGGCCCAACCATTACTTAAAAAATGATGTCATTTTTGACAGTTTTTTAAAATATATGGTGGGCAGAGTTCAGGTCGGGCCGGACTAGGAGCAGCTCGGGCCCGATTGGCCCATTGACATCTTTACTTATCTTATGGCATCTCTCGATGCAACCCTCATATTTGGTGGCATTAAAGGAAGAAGGAACTGAATCTTTAGCAATAGAGTTACCCAAAGGGATCTCCAATGTCCTTGAGGAGTTTAAAGAAGTGATGCCTCCAAAATTACGAAAGAAGCTCCCACTGAAACGAGATGTGGATCACATGATCGAGTTGGTGCAAGGCCCTACCCTACCTGTTGTAATACCTTATTATTAGGGATGTCAAAAAGAGCCCAGCCCGACTCGATTTTGGCCTGGGTTGACCTGCCCAGAACGGCCTGTGGCCTAACTATTACTTCAAAAATGATCATGTTTTACGATTTAAAAAAATATGGTGGGTCGAGTTCGGGTCAGGCTAGACTAAGAGCAACCTGGGCCGACCGGCCCCTTGACATCTTTACTTATCATATGGTACCTCCCAAACTTGAGGAGATAAGGAAGCAACTTAAAGAGTTGTTGGATGCATGCTACATTCAACCTTCAAAAGCTTCGTATGGCGCACCTGTACTTTCCCAAAAGAAGCACGATGGTTCTCTCTAGTTGTGTATGTCAATCAGATACTCAACAAGATCACTGTGAAGAATAAGTATCCTATCCTGCTAATTGCTGACTTGTTTGATCAACTTGTTGAATTAAGATGGTTTACTAAGCTTGATTTAAGATTAGGGTATTATCAAATGAGGATTGTGGAGGGAGATATACCAAAGACTACTTGTGTTACGAGGTACGGTTTCTTCGAATTCTTTGTTATGCCTTGTGGACTTACTAATGCACCTTCCACATTTTGCACCCTTATGAATCAAATGTTACAACCCTTCTTAGATAAATTTGTTATGGTGTACTTAGATGACATTGTGGTGTAAGTAAAATATTAAAAGAGCATGTTATGCACTTACAACAAGTTTTCTAAGTTTTAAGGGAAAATGAGCTGTTTGTGAAGAAGTAAAAATGTGTTTTTACACAATATAAAGTTATGTTTTTAGTGCACATTATTGGAGGGGGCAAGCTACAGATAGACATGTCCAAAGTGTAAGCCATCTATGATTAGGAACCACTAAAGCAAGCATCAAAATTGAGCTTCTTCCTTGGTATTGTCAACTATTATCGAAAGTTTATCAAAGGATATTCCTCCCTCGTATCTCCACTCACCGATTTATTGAAGAAGAATAGAGCATGGAATTGGGATACAAGGTGTGAAAAGGCATTTAAGGCCTTGAAGAAGAAGTGACAGAGGAACCCGTATTGACACTTCCTAACTTCACTAAGCCATATAATGTACATATTAATGCCTCCGATTTTGCACTTAGTGGTGTTTTGATGCAGGATGGACATCTAATTGCTTATGAGAGTCGTAAGCTAAATGATGCTAAACATCAGTACACAGTCCAAGAAAAAGGGATGATCTCAGTGGTGCATGTTTTGCGAACTTAGAGACATTATTTGTTAGGGTCTAAGTTCATAGTGAAGATGGATAATGTTGCCACAAGCTATTTCCTCACACAAAAAAAGCTGACAGCAAAGCAAGTTAGATGGTAAGCCTTCTTAGTGCAATTCAACTTTGTGATGGAGCACAAGCCCAGAAAGGTCAACTTGGTTGTTGATGCGCTTAGTAGAAAAGAGGAGCTTGTCGCCATTATAAGGTCTAAGTTTTCCTCTAGTTGACCAATTAAAAGATGGACTTGAACAAGACTTGCAAGCCAAGAGTTTAGTGGAGTTAGCTAGACGTAGGGAGACACGACAATTTTGGCTTCCTGATAGCAGGCTTATCACCAAAGGCGATAGAATCTATGTCCCTAAATGGCAAGAGTTGCAAAAGGAGATCATTAAGGAGTTTCATGACTCCAAGTGGGCGGGACATCCTTGAATAATTCACACATTGGCTTTTATGGAGCGCACAAATTATTGGCCCTAAATGTGCGATGACATCTAGCTCTATGTAGGGCATATCTTGTATGCCAACAAGACAAGACGAAATCAATGCCAACTAGTAAGTTTACCAGAGCTATTACCTATTCCAAAGAAGCCATGGAAGAGTATCTTTATGGATTTCATTATAAGCCTACCAAAGTCTAAAGGATGCAGTAACATCATGGTAGTGGTAGCCTGGTTTAGCAAATATGGTGTTTTCAACCCTATATCTGTGTAATTCATTGTCGAGGATGCGCACTCTTATTCTTTAAGCATATGGTGAAGTATTGGGCTATTGCAAAGACAATTGTGAGTGATCGAGATAATCGCTTTATGTTGTCATCACCAATACGTTGCTTTTATACAAAAAAATAGGGTTTTTGGTAAGGTGACATTGTGTGTGACTTAGTGGGCCATAGGTATGAACACCTTCTCATGGTCGTGAGTGATATCTCACAGTTGTGACAAGTTAATGGCATAGCCATGGCTCCTTTCTCTTTGTTCTTTTTTTCTTGCTCCATCCTTCATCTTCTTTGTATTTTCAACATATGTCTCATTTTTCTTGAGATTTTCTTATCTTCTCTTACTTTTAATCTTCTTCGTCTTTCTCCATGAAGATAAGTGAGTATGAATCTTCAAAAACAACCCAAATATAGTGCTTTTGACTCACTTTAGATCTAAATTGTGCCTAAAACCACATATGAGTTAAAGTAAGTATCTTAAGTATTTTCATAGCGAAAATCACTAAGTGTTATGGAATAAATTCATAATCAATTAAGCACATATCAATTTTCCCCACACTTGGCCTTTGAACATCCTCAAGCAAAACATCAACATTAAGATCATAGACCTAAAACATTGACTCATTTCCCATATGTTCCAAGAATACATAATCATAAGCTGATAAGTGTAAATTGCATCATCTTTCAGGGCATAGTTTGATATGTGTTTAGCTGTTAATTCGATCATTTAGTATGTGTTTAAGTTAGAATTGTGTTAATTTGTTAATTATTTGTGTTTTAAGTGTTTTATGGGTTAGTACAAGCTTTTAAGCTTAAATATTACATTTTTGAAGTACCTTGATGTGCTTACTAGTGTCTCAGGGTCAATATCGAAGAACGGAGGAGTTTCATAAGACATTTGGGTCGAAATAACAGCCCATGATCGTGCCATGATTATGACAGAAGGCTCAGATGTAGGCCATGGTCGTGGCCTACGTTGAACAGACGCGCAGTCGCTTATAAAGTATACAAGGTGTCTTCTTATGCAGAGCAGAGCACCTTGATTAACGAGCTATTCTCCATGAAGTATACAAGAGAAGGAGATGTTGAGAGTACATTATCAGGATGGTTCACCTTCAAACTAGGCTGAAGGCACTTGATGTACTAATTCCTGATAACTTCATAGTGTATCAGGCACTAAATACTCTCCCTCGAGAGTTTGAGATGTTGGCTACCTCTTACATCTCTCAAGATGAGGCCTGGGACATCAATGCCTTGATTTCCCAGTATGCTGTAGCAGAGGAGAAGATTAAGAGTTCTTCTCATATAGTCATGTTTGCAGCAGCCAAAGGCAAGGGGAAGGTTAAGCCCCAATAGCCTAAGGGTAAGGGTAAGAAACTCAAACCCTCTCCAAAGATTCAAACTGGACAACACAACATTGCTAAGGGTCCACTTGACCTTAAGGGTATAAGGTGCTTCTTCTGTAAGAAAAAGGGGCATAGGAAGGCTGATTGTGAGAAGTACAAGTTGTTAAGAATGTGTCTTACTCTTAACAAAATGTATGCCTCTTCTTATGTTGCCGAGCTTGTAACTCAAAAGAGAGCCTTCACAAAGGAAACATCGTATATGTTATGGCATAAACGTCTTGGCCACATTCTCAGGGAGAGGGTTGAGAGATTGATAAAGGATAACATTCTCTCAACTTTGGACTTTAGTGATCTAGAAACATGTATCAATTATTGTAGGGGTAAGTTGACCAAGATAAAAGAAAAAGGGTCAACTCATGCTTCTAGTTTATTGTACGTCATACACACAGACGTTAGTGGTCCCTATACAATCACGTTATGCAATACTAAATATTTTCTGACGTTTATAGACGATTATTCCCGCTATAGTTATGTGTTCTTGCTTAAGGAAAAGTCTGACATTCTTGATAAGCTCAAGATCTTTAAGACTAAGGTTGAGAATCAGTTGGGAAAATCAATAAAGATTGTCAAATCTGACAGGGGAGGGGAATACTATGGCAGACATAGAGTGGCAGGACAAGAAAAGGATTTGTTTTCCAGGTATTTGGAATCAGTTGGAATAGTGGCTCAGTTCACTATGCCAGGTAGTCCTGAGCAAAATGGTGTGGCCAAAACGTGCAATCGTACCCTAAAAGACATGATGAGGTCAATGCAGAGCAGGACTATCCTACCTGAATACCTTTGGAGCGAAGCCATCAAGACGACATTGTATATCTTGAATAGAGTCCCAAGTAAGTCAGTACCAAAGACTCCTTTTGAACTCTAGGTTAGAAGGAAGCCAAGCCTTGCACACATTCTTGTGTAGGGCTGCACTGCTGAGATACAGTTATCTAATCCTTATGAGAGTAAATTGCAACCTCACTCCATTCATTGCTATTTGATAGGTAACCCTGACCACTCTAAGGGCTACATATTTTTCTGTAGAGAAGGAGGGACCAAAATAGTGGAATCACAGATGACTAAGTTTCTGGAATATGATGTCCATAATAAGGGAGGATCTTCATATCCTCCAGTAGATAGCAGGATGGATACTATGATTATTTTATATCCGTTTCTCATACATTTAGGTCCTGTAGATAAAGGTCCAATTACTATGCCTATGCAGGCATAGGAACCTATACCTGTTCTGGAAGAGGTTTCTGAGGTACAAAAACCTATGCAATTGCACAGATATACCAAAGAGAGGTGACCTATTATCTCACCAGATTACATAGTCTATTTGGATGAGCAAGACTATGACATAGGATATGTTGTGGATCTAGTTACTTTTGTAGAAGACGTTTCTGGACCCCGTGCAGATATGTGGTGGGAAGCGATGAATGATGAGATGCAATCTATAAGGTATAACAAGGTATGGGAGCTTCTCGATTTACCTCAACATTGCAGACCTGTCAGTTACAAATGGCTATTTAAGACCAAGAAGGACACATAGAGTCAAGTTGAGCTGTTTAAGGCATGTGGGAAGCGATGAAGGATGAGATGCAATTTATGAGGTATAATAAGATATGGGAGCTTATTGATTTACCTCAACATTGTAGACCTGTCACTTGTAAGTGTCTATTTAAGAACAAAAAGGACACATAGGGTCAAATTAAGTGGTTTAATGTGTGTTTGGTTGCTAAGGGATTCACTCAGAGAGAAGTAGTTGACTTTAATGTTACCTTCTCTCCTGTATTCTCAAAGGATGCATTTAGAGTGATTATGGAAATAGTAGCTCATTATGACATGGAGCTACATTAGATGGATGTTAAGACCACTTTCCTGAATGGTGACCTTTATGAGGAGGTCTATATGGATCAACCTGAAGAGTTTCAAGATCAAGATGCAACTGACAAAGTTTTTAAGTTGACTAAATCAATATACGGTCTAAAATAAGCTTTCAGATAATGGTACCTAAAGTTTATTGAGGTTCTGACCTTATTTGGCTTTGTGAAAAACAAAGTTGAAAGATTCTTATATTATAAGGTCAGGGGAGAAAAGTTATCTTTCTATTACTGTACGTGAATAATATCTTACTCACATCAAATGATTTGACCATATTGCATGAGGTAAAGCAACTTTTGGCTAAACACTTTGACATGAAGGATTTAGGTGAAGCATCTTTTGTCCTCGGTATGCAAATTCACTAGGACAAATCTCAACACTAATTGAGCCTCTCATAAAGAGCATACATTGAGCGAGTGCTATAAAGGTTTAATATAGCTGACTGTAAACCTGTTGTAGTACCTATCTCCCATGATGAGAGATTATCTTAGGCACAACGTCCAAAGAATGAAGTTGAGAGAGATGTTATAAGAGGAATGTCCCATACTCTTGTGCAGTTGGCAGTCTGATATATGCCTAGGTGTGCCCTAGACTGGACATTGCATTTGTTGTTGGATTGCTGGGTCGATATCTGGTTAACCCAGGTGTAAACCATTGGAATGCAGCTAAGCGAGTGTTAAGATTGCAACATCCCGCCACCATAAGGCAAATACCCAGAATACCGGAGGGGCATTCAGGTAAATACCCTATGATAATGGTATGTTGGGGAAAAACAAAACCGATATACGCATGGCAATCTATCTAACACATGGCATCAACTAGCATACTCGAAAATCACAAATTTTT
>JANZLC010000003.1:15754918-15771706 GCA_026413385.1 Erythroxylum gracilipes
AAATTATATAATAATTAATATATTGTGCTTTGTATATTGTTTAATATACTTTAAATAATATTTATATGCATAAATAATTTTTATTATAAAATAAAATATAGTTAATGCTTTTTATTTTTATATTGCCAAACAGTCCACTATATGAAGCTCTTTTAAAAAAGTTCTTTTTTAAATAACAATTAAATAGTCAACTGACAAAAGTTCTACTAATATAAGCTAATCTAAATAGACAATTAGTTAGGAGAAAGGCAAACTACTACGACCTCGTAACGATAGATGAATAAATAAGTTTCAAATAGGAAATGGCACAGGGGATTTGAATGCTGATAAAAAAACTTAGGTCCAATTCGATTTTTTTTTCAAGGAAGAAACAAAAAATTTTCCTATAGTAATAAAATAAGAAGAAAAGCTTTAGAAATGACTAGATTCTAGCTCTTGTGCATGGCTAATTAAAAAGTTGTAGTATCAATAACAATGACCATTTTTTGTTACGTCTTTCATAAAGCAACTTATAGTCTTTTCTATAACTTTTCTAGAAATGCTTTTATGATTACAAATTATATAATAAAACATTAAAAGAGTGACATTTTACTAAATTTTCATCAAGTAGAATTAGCAACAACTACTATTAAGATCGAACAATTATATGATCATACACATGATAATTTCTTTTAAAATAACTTGATAGATAAGTAATACAAAATATTTGTAAAATTTGTAATATCATAAATTTTTTTAGGCAATTCAAAATAATAAGTGTATAATTTAAAATGAATGAAATCATATAAAAAGTCGTACTAAAATTTTGTATTCAAAAGTACATATAATAAAAAGTACACATGCACCAAATTAACTATTCAAAATTCAATTTTTCCCATTATCTTTCCCTTTTTATTTTCTGTACACTAAAAATTTATCTATTTTATTTTATTTATTTTTATCAAAATAATTAACGTGGGAGTTATTTTATTTTTGAACCTAACTCTTTTAAGTAAAAAATATAAAACCAAAATTTCTAATTATTTTGTTTTGGACTTCTTAAAATTTGATATCAATTATTACAACTTAAATTGGGAACTGGAAAGTTTCCCTAATGCCTAATGCTTTATGAACTAGCTGCAAAGATTGAGAGAACACCTATACATGAGCTAGCATCTTTGTCGTTTGATAATAGGAATAACAATGGCCCTCTAGCTAATCACCATCTTATGAGTTCCTTATAACACCTCTATCCTTCTACTGCCAAGTTTAGCAGCATCAACAGTAATGTGGAATGGCATAAGGAGTCACTATTGCAGTTTACTTTGCATTCGATCTAAATGGAATCTCTTCGCGCTGGGAATGATTCTCACATCCCTACAGCCAGTCTTAAGGGCATATACTCTTTCCATTTCTTCCGCCTGTGACAATAGACAAAGAGTCTTTCTCCTTTCAAGCGCAGTTCCTGGCTAGTGCTTATGCGCCAGTCACTTCGTCCCTGTCCCTCCTTAAAGGCTAGGTGCTCAGGGCTTTTGGAACTTCCTGACGCTAATTTAGTAGACTTATACATCTGAAAAAACCATCCATCGGGGAAATTTACCGTGCAATCTTGCAAGAATTTTTTCAAACCACACATTACTAAGCAGACTTGGATGAAATCACAAGGGGGAAGAAACTATTGCCTAAGGTCTCCACTTTCCTCTAGTTAGCTGTTAAGTAAAAACTGCCTACAATTAATAAGCTTCATTTCCTTTATCTTCTTGACAGATGCATCCTTTGTAAAGAGCCCCCTGAATCGTATAACCACTTATTCTTCTCATTTCACTTTTACTTGGCAATCTAGAGCTCTATGCATTTGCTCTACTAACTATCATATTTTGAAGCTAATTACGAGGTGATCATTGGCAAACTCTCATGCTTGAGGAATGATGGTTTAATAAGGGATAAAGATAATTATGTCATTGCACTTGGTAGTATCGTGCTGTCCATTTGGAACGAACGGAACTCAAGAATCTTTAGCAATGTTAAAAAAAATCAAAAGAATCAGAAGAGTCTTCGTCGTCCAAACCAGTAACCGCACAAAGACGATCCCCAAACTAGTAACCGCACAAAGAAGACAATCACAAGGATCTGGGTACTTGAAAATCGAAGTTTATGCATCTGGGTCGTGATTTGTGGGTTCAAATAACAATAAAGTATGTACTTTTAGCCAATTAGTTTCTTTTTTCGACTGATTCTTGTTGAGTTCTATTTATGGAGTAGTTGGTGATGAGGAAGTGAACAAGAAGAGCAGTACTAGGCAAACCAGAAAGAACATGTGTAGAGTGATAAGGCAAAGGCCGTGGGGCAAATGGTAGTGGAGGGAGCAACACTTGCCTACGACAAAACCGTCAAGTGCATCTGAGGGGAGAAGGCCAAGCTTAGCTTCCCCCTACATCCGACGAAGAGATGTTACCATGAGCCTATGTTTGCTGATGACATTCTGAGCCACCATCAACAACAGAGTCAATTTTCATTTTAAGTTAAAAATATTTTGTATATATATATATATATATATATATGAATAATAATATGCGTAGAACTCTCCTAGATTTGTTTCGTTTGTGCTCATTTAGGGTTTCACATGTTTTTTGGAGTTTGGACCGTGAACTTATGATGTTTAATGCTAATTAATATGGAATTTCGTACATTCATAATTATTAAATTAGTTAAAACTAATCACTTCAAATTTAAGCGAAGTAATATATTTAATGTAATTAATATTTTTAAGTTTTAATGTATTTAAATTTTTGATTAAAAATAATTAATTGTAATTAACAAGCATATGTCACATCTTTTAGGTCATTTTTGTTTGTTTTCAGATTAATTTTATTATTATCTCTTCTAGTTCTTTTTATCTCCTTGATTTCATAAAATAAAAACGTGATGCTATTTTATTATTTGTGTCGTTGGATATATGTAATTTGATATGAATTACTTACTAAAATAATTTGTGATGCTTTTTATATGTTAGAATTATTAGATTCGGGGTCGAATTTTAGCTTGAATGTATAACATTTTAAAAATTTACAATTGACAATAATTTTACACATTATTAATTTATAATTTATTTAAATGCAGAAGAAGTTCATACAAATATTTTCCGTAAAAGCATGTCGTATGAATTTTTAGATAACTGATGAAAAATTTTGAACTTTTTACGAAGATGAAGTACAACCTTCAAAATTATTATTAAATTTGATTTATTATTAATTTATTATATAATAATAAATATTAGTATATTTTTTATTTTAATAAAATATTTTATTTTTGTCTATCTTAATAATTTTTAATTTTTATTTGTTATATACCAATTTAATATAAATTAATATTTAAATATTTTCTTTAATTGATTTACCATTCGATTTGATTTTTAAAATATTAGTAACGACGTAGTGTCAGTGTTGCGGAGGCAAACAAAAGGATGATTAGAGAGTTACATGTATATCTCACGTCTCAAATAATGTCCCATTAAATAATACTAGTGTTTAATAGACCTCCTGTTCATTAGTTGTGGGCCACGCCTGGGATTCGGTTGATCTTGAAATGATAATATCGGCATCAATTCAATGAAGAACTTGGTTACGGCCCTAATAAGTGTTTTTAATATTAGATGGTGGAGAACTATTTAGATCAAATCAGAGTAATGCTGTGACTGGACAGTGCTTTTCCACCATATTTCTGTGGGTCCAATTGCCACGCATTGGCCCTTGATGTTGCTGTATTTGAGCTGATGTATTTTTAAATCTGATTGAGAGTTAATAAAATAAGATATGTAACATCCAAATTAGAACAGAGGATTAAGCCTGGGCCTTTACCAACTTTTTTTTTCTTCGACAACGTGAAGCCAATTGATTGAGTGCATCTTCACACGAGTCACCCTGCATTAGTGCAGAAATCTATGTACAATTCATATGCTTGAGGCCTAAGAAATGGTATCTAGCTAGTTATCAGTTATAGGAGGTTAAATCAGTTGGGAATGACTAGCCGCAAACAGTAGAGAGAGAGAGACCGCAGATTGGGCCAAATCTTATTTTAATCTTGAAGTTTTATTTATAAAAGCACTGACGACCATTTTGAACATCAATTGAATCCGATCGAGTGTTTACTATTATACAAGCTTTTAATTTATTGGAAATAAAGAGTGAGGACTGCAGAGTTTTAGTTGAGAAGGTCCCTTCAGTAGATTTTGTTTTTAGTGGGTAGCAGTAGCAACTTATATTTGCTCTTTCCTTCCCAAGAGCCCTAAGGACAAGATCATTGGATCCAACTTAATACAGCTGTAGAGGGACGATTGTTAGCTTTAATAAAAAACAAACGGATGTCCTAATCTAGATTTATGTGCCTTGACAATTGTTTCAAGCTTCCCCCTATGAGCCCGGTTTAGGTGGCTCCACCACAAAATCATTCCAGACGAAGGTCATCGCAACTATCCGATCTCTTTGCCACCTTACACAAGCAGTTAAGAGAGAAACTTTGTTTTGAAAATGGAGAAGGGAAAAAAAGCTAGCAGAAGCAGACCCATATTATAGATTAATAGATCATGTATCTCAATGATATGACACAGCTGAATGACTTTTCAGCGCGTACTTATATGCCATATTTACCTCATGTGTATGGATTGGAATTTGGCAACTGGGTTATCAGAACTAGTACTAATAATTATTAATCATGGAATCAAATGGTCTGAGAAGAGCTTTAAAGACGTTCAATTAAATTCACGGTGATTGGTAGTTGATTTTCTTATTTGCAAAATTTTGACTAAGCTAAAGAGCAGACTTTGAATAAGAAAGATATGTGGAGACAAGGTGGGACACGGTAAGGAGTTGTGATGAAGACTTGCACCAAAAGCTTCAATCTAATGACTCACATCGTATTCCCCAAGTGGGGTTTTACCATAGTTAACAATTAATCAGATATCTATATCTATCACCACATAGTAAGATTCGGGGAGATCTGTAAAAAAGAATATGAATATAGATTTCAACGTCAATCACGCGATCATCCTAGACAACCATTCATCATCAACACGTAATGGTAGGCCCAAACTCCTTAATCTGAACAGACTCATTCACACATTGTATCTAGCTCCTTTCCAAATGCATCATCTGAAATTGAAATCTTTGAATATAAAATTTATATATCAAGGATTTTTAGCACACCTATATCGCAGTCACTCAACATACACATAATATAGACGAATAATTTACCTATAAGCTTAGTAAATAATAATTAACAGAGAGGAACATTAAATTAGTTGAAAGATGTAATTAAGGTGTAGATCCACCCCTTTTTAATTGGTTGAAAGAGGAAAATTAGTAAATTTTGTAATAATACCATATTCATAGAAGAAAGACTCCAATTCTCGTGTTGACTAAATGGTGCTCCAGAACGAAGGCTTTGTATAATCATGTGCAATATACATTCAAAAAAAAATAAATCATGTGCAATATGGTTATCTAATAATAGATATGCAAGATAAAATAGACGGTGACACCGGGGCCTTGAAAAAATTGTATATAGCTTGAGTTTAGGATCTAATTGTTAGAAATTTACAAAATAAATATAAAGATGAAGACTTATAATTCATTATTTTAAAGTTTTAAATTTAAATATAATGTCTTGATTTATACATGAATTCACTTAAATTTGGTTCAATTTCTTCTTAAGATCCCTCAAAATTCTTCACTAATGGAGGATACTAAGGTACCATTCATATTACTTTGCGTTGCGTATAATCTCAACTTAGTTCATCAAACAAATTTGCCAACTCGACACTTTTCATCAAGTGCTGGAAAGCAAGAGAAGTGGGCTAGCTCATCAATATTTTTCTAACCTAATCGCAATCAAAGAGTTTCTTCTCTCCAAAGCCAATTCTATGGAACCCTCCAAGAAATCTCTTAGAATTTTGTGTAATAGTCTTTGCTTTGGTTGGAAAATTATTGTAGTCTAGATCAGTTATACGACAAATCAATACTAGTGGTCCTTTAATAGTATGTGTCTATAACCCTAGTCAACTAATTCAAAGGCTCAGACGAATTTTGATCCTTAAATAGCCAAACTAATTAACTAGTTAAAGGAATTTGAACCCTACCTTGTCTATACTTTTTTCCCCTCTATTCATAAAGCTCCCTAACAAATCCATGGGTTAATAAACCTCAGTCATCTTATGCAAAGCCCTGTCTTATAGTATTTTATATTGACTAAATATAAAAATATTAAAAAATTTGTAAGTAGTAAGAGTAAAATATCTAAATAACTAATTCTAGTTATTTTGATAATGATTGACCCAAGATTTTATTAATAGACTCTATACTC
Source organism: Erythroxylum gracilipes (assembly GCA_026413385.1). Lineage (NCBI taxonomy): Eukaryota > Viridiplantae > Streptophyta > Magnoliopsida > Malpighiales > Erythroxylaceae > Erythroxylum > Erythroxylum gracilipes. Next base: position 15,761,255 of record JANZLC010000003.1, read on the forward strand.
TATCTATATTAAAAATTTTAATATCGTATCAGAGCAGGTTTAGTCCGAATTATTAATTTATAAGTTATCCGTCTGATTGTTCAGTCTCAACGACTCGATCCGGTTATTACTGAGTTTATTTCAAGTGACAACGGGATGTCTATTCTAGTTGCACTTGAAAAGGAGTATTAAAGTATCTCATATTGACTAAATATTAAAATATTAAAAAGTTTATAAATGATAAGACTCAACTATCTAAATGATTAGTTTTAATTATTTTAGCAATAATTAACCTAAACTTAATTTTTATTAACAGACTCTACACTCTATTCATGTTAAAAATTCTTAGACCCTATTCGACCTCTCATCACATTCTTAAATCCCTCGTTAACGTCCATCATTTTCTTTTTCAACTTTACTGGATTAGCACAACATGCTAATAAGTACTAATCCTCACCTCTCAAGTCTTGCCAAGGAGTTAATCGCCAACCTCATAATTTCAATTTTTGCAATAACTTTTTAGATAAAGACTTAAATGACCAATAACCCATCAAGTTATCATAAAGTAATGGAAGATTACTATTCCATTTTCGTTAACAAACAAAGGGATTGTTTGGTTTTACCCTTCAAAATATGCAAACACACACACGCACACTACGTCGAAAGACAAAAAGAGCAAAAATATTTTCCCAGACAGTTGCAAAACCTATGGGCCCTCGAGGGATCTTGGGTCATGTTAACGTTATCAGATGTTCATTTCCTGTTCATACATAAAATATCACCATTGAGCACTACCCTGTTCTTTCTCCTTGGGATGTTCGCAACCATCTCAGTGTGTGTGTCTCTCTCTATTGTATTGTTATCCATTTTATTCAAGCCGCTTCTCTTTTCTTTTCATACTGTGTGAGTTTATCTGCATATATATCCGCAAACATGCAAACTTTGCCACTTCCTTTTCGAAACTTTAACCATGCACATTTATTCCTCGACCCTCTCTTTCTCTATCTCTCTCTGTTTGCGATTGTAAGAAAAAAGTAAATCCAGAAAGCTTTGAGTGTGATCGTATGTAGGGTTTTCAAATGGCAGAACTTGATTGTCAAACAAAATCAACTTCCACAACCAGTCGTTTAAAACTCTTTGGCTTCAACGTCTCAGAAGACGAAGATCTCACTTCAGACCCCATTAACAAAGCATCTTCTTCTTCTAGCTCACCGGAAGGAGCACCTGCCTCCAGCGATGGCAGAAAATACGAGTGTCAGTACTGTTGCAGAGAATTCGCCAACTCACAAGCCCTGGGCGGTCACCAAAACGCTCACAAAAAGGAACGTCAGCAACTCAAACGAGCCCAAATGCAGGCCTCCAGAAACACTGGCGTCGCTGTGTCCTTAGGCAGAAATCCTATGGTCTCCGCCTTCGGTCCTCCGCCGCATCTCTTGGCACCTTCGGTGATTGTTCCCACGGCTAGCGGAGCACCACCGACATGGGTTTATCTGCCTCCACATGGGACATCGTCGTTTCCGGTCTCACATGGGTGCGTGTTTCCCGGAAGTGGCAGCGGCGGAGGTGGGACTTATGGCGTTGGCGGTATGGAGGATCTTAGTACGTCTCACGGAGGATCACCGCATCAAAATCGAACTGATGGTAATAATAATGGGGCGGCAGTGTTGAGTAGATCCTCGGATAGGGAAGGTGGGGCGTCTTTTGATGATGCATTGGGTTTGGATTTACATCTTAGACTTGCTCCTTCTGGGTCATGATACGGACATCTCCTTAGCCACTTCTATATATATATATCGTACATTTTATTAATCATCTTATTTTTATTTATTTATGTCCCTCTTTAACATCATGCATCTAACTAATTTTCTCTACATTACAAATGTATTTTCTTCTCCGATATCTGTATCTACTACGTTTTATCATTATTCATTTACTGGAATCAGGATTTTATATCCCTAGAGCTAGAATATCCAGGAGAGAAGGAAAGGATGATAGGTCATAGGTGTGCGTCTTTTATTTACTCGTCAGAATCTTAAAGCATAAAAACTGAACCAGCCTAATGTTCAATCTTCCTAGTTTTGGCATCTGAGAATCTCTTTTTTTTTTTTTCTCTCTATATACATGTATACATATATTTGTTTTAGGTATAACTACATGATTACGAAGTTTGGATGTAGAAATTTAAGCATCAACGATCCTAGCAGGAGAAGAGCATGACTGAAAAAACTTTTTAACTTACTTTTGAAGATGTAGTCTGATTGGAGTAATGTTTTTATTTAATAATTTTTCCTAATCATGTTAAGCTTTTTTATTTTTGTTTTGTCTCAGTTATGTATTTGATGATGGAGGACTTTTGTAATACATCGAGTTCATGAAACAGATTTCCTTCGAGAACTTGTCCACTCTTTTAAACTGGTTTAAGGAAATCTTTTAAATTGTGTTAGTTACGTTGTAAGTGTTTGATTATTAAGCATTAAATACTCTATCACTGTAATTGGATTCTATCCCGAAAACCTGCACATCTAAGATGAAGGTGACTAGTCGATGTTCTGCGGATTACGTAGATCCCTGAATTTCTGCACTAAATTATGGAGCAGTCATGTAAAAGAAAGTGTTTGTCTTTACAATGTAAGAACTAAATTATGAGATAGATGTATAATTTGTCCAGGACACTGATCTTTTCATTAATATGGTTGACTTTGTTTAGCTAGCTATCGATCTTTTTTCTTACATCAAATATTAAAATGAAAATTTTAGTCGATAATTAGGATTAGCAACAACCAATTTTTGGGCAGGCGAGTTTAGGAAATATTTAGTATTCATATACTTTAGTTTTATTTGCCACCCATATTACAAAAACCCCTTGTTGTGACCAACAAAATTAACCTTGGCATGATCAATGTAATTTAAGACTTGGGACTTTATCAAGTGGGTTCCCAAATGAGTATGGTTAGATTAAAACCTTTTGGCCATGGAGAAAGTCCCAAGTTTGAAGTTGCGCTCCTAGTCATAGCAATTGCTTAGCTAGCTTGATGAGATGCCCATGACAAATCTAATTTTTGATATTATTAAATTGAGTTATATATACGTGCGTGTGTGTTAATTTTAGTACATGCTCAGATGTATTCATAACAAGAACCTTACAGATCATACCGTTGCAAACAACCGAAATACTAAGTATAGCCATAATCCTCCAAACTCAACTTTGTAGGATCCCCATTTGACTCTTGAAATTAAAATAATCCCTAGGAAGAAGTTCATTATTCGTAAATACAAACCCTTGCATTAGGTCAAGATTAAAGTTGTGAAGAAAATTAACATACTATTGAATTTTTATCGTCTTATATAGTAAAGTAAGATGAGGAATAAGTTAGAACATAGTAAATGATTATCATGAAGTACATGTGATGACCTACATTCAAATGCTAAATTTTGTTATGATCTAATATTAATGAAGAGTGATTTAGATATAAGAGAATCCATTCTTCAATTCAAAATTTTAATACAAAACATTATATATTAAAACATTATTTATTTTAAAAGAATATATATTAATACGAGGCGTTAGTCAAAACATTACAAAAAGGGAAAGAACACCAACCAAGAAGCACGAGACTTATTGGAAAAAAAATTGATTGCCTCAAGCTTTTTTTTTTGTGTGATCTATTTACATAGTAATCATATAATTAGAATTCTCAACTAATGAAGGAATGTGTCAGATAAGTATGTAATTATTTGATTTTTTAAAAATCAATGGAGATTTCAATTCTATTGCATAGTTTTGATAAATCATAATACGATTTTGTTAGCTCATGAAATACTTTGATACTTCCCTCAATATTCAATACATACATGAAAAACCTTTAAACACAAAAGCTTAAAAATTTATTAATCACAAATGATAACTCAGATGGAAAAAAAAACTCAAATTCATGTAGAACAGGAACGTATGAAAAAAGAGAGATAACTGAGCAAAAGAGGCTCCGAAGAGTATAGTAAGACAAGTGACATTACAAAATTAATATATAATTATATGGGAATAAAACCAAGGATGGTTTTCTAGCACTGGTTAGGGGCAGTTTCTACTTCCTACAAATCATTTGTTTTGAACAAAATGTTTAATTAAATTAATTAAGATCGAATGAGAGACGGAATAGAGGGAAGCCTAAGTACCTTTTAGTAAATCAATCTCATTATTGTTAGTCTCGGCAAAAATCATACGTGCTGAAGTGTCTACTGCACTATATATAGATATAAGCATAGTGTAAAACTTATAAAACATCATTTTCTCGCATTGTTTATAGGTCACTGATTCGAGATTATATTAAGCCAGGTAGGATTGATATTCTTTAGGAATCTTCTCTTCCATGCTCAAATTAAAGGTATTGGATTACATCAAATTACTGATAAGATCTCATCTTGCTATATTATTTGGTATTATCTCCTTTGTTTTGGATTTATTTTGGTGCTTAAATGTCAAAATTAATGCTTGTTATTATTTAAGGAGATAAAAAGTAGAGATTGCATTAAATTGGAACTCTATTGATGATAATGACAAATTTTGAATAAAGTGAAGAGATTGTTGCCGTAGATAAGATTGATTACTTGAAGAGTTGGAGTTTGATTGGAAGACTTTGTCTTATCCTTATCATGAAGAAGTTTGATTTTGAATTCATTTTAGATAAACATCATTGCAAGTTAGAGTTAGATTATGATTAGATTAGAAAACCCTACACAATGGGTGTTTTTCACAACAAAAAAGTTCTCTTTTCTTACTTTTTTGGCAATTCTTAGTCTTTTTTTCTATCTTTGTTATTGGAGCGAAAGCCACATGTGGCTAAACTCAATCGTTTTGATTCAAGGTGATTCGAAATTCTAGTTGTAACCTTGTGAGGCTTTGTGTTTCAAACTTTTAATCATGTTTTAATTCAAGTATTTCTTGTTTTGAGTTCTCATATTTCATGAATGATTGATATTCGATTAATCTAACAATTTAATTTAATATTGATTATTCTATCACTATCTAGGAATTTAGTGATCTGTAATTGTTATGAAAGATTGGTACAAGTAGCAAATAGGTTATTTATGAATTTTCATATTTAACTTATGATAAACAAAAAAAACTAAATTGAATAGTTGTAGCTATCTCGATTATTTAATTTAGGGTTTAGTCTTTTTCACGGAGCTTATTGCTATCATTTATTTGATAAATCAATAGATGATAGGTTTGATTTAGATGCTGGGTTTGAATCAATTAATTTAGGAAAATTTGAGAATTATTATGACTATCCTAATATGTTTTGGACTAACTGCTTGAATAGTGAAAATAATCTTTTTAGACCAATGATCAATTTTACAATTAGACGAGATCTTTCCATTGAATCAGAATTTGGTAATCTTGACTTTCACATATTTAAATTCAGTTGATTTAATTTGTTTTCGTCTAATTTTTAGTTAATCGGTTATTTACCAAAAACCCTATTTAATTTTATTGCTTGAAATTAAGAAATTAGTGTTCAGTTCTTTAGGGATTTGACCTGGTTCCACGACTACTGCAAAAGTTTGGAGAATTGGTAATATTTTGGGGGCTTCGACAACTCGACCAAAATTTGGTGCCGTTGCTGGGGAACTATTTCAAGTTTTTTAATTTCTTTGCATTTTTATTTTTATAGTTACTGTTAACCTCTTCTCTTATATGACTCATGCTTCTTATATAGGTAAATTGCAATATAATCCAAAAATTGAGAAAACAACGTGTCGTTTGAGAAAAGAGACTAAGCAAGGAAGCGGTCATTCACCTTTAGACATGAAAGTTGAAGTAGATCTAGCAATTGGTGAAGTCTCTAATTTTCAAGAAGAGGACGAAAAGATGACAAATTTTAACCCCAGAACGTTTAGGGAGTTAGCAGCACTGAATTTGAATCAACAACCTTTATACATTCAATTTCTAGATGTTGAGGTAGATTTCGAATTGAAATCTGGTTTGATTCACTTACTGCCTATTTTTTGTGGTCTTACAGGTGAAGATCCACATAAACACTTGAAGGAATTTCATGTTGTTTGCTCTAGAATGAAGCCACAAGGGGTGACAGAAGAACAAATTAATCTCAGGGCCTTGCTATTCTCATTGAAAGATAAGACAAAAGAATGGCTATACTATCTTCCCCTGGCTCATTGACAATGTGGAATGAGATGAAAAGAATGTTTATGAAGAAATTCTTTCCTGCATCAAGAGCAGTGAATATCAGAAAGAAGATATGTGGGATAAGACAAATTATAGGAGAAACATTATATGAATATTGGGAAAGGTTTAATGAGCTATGTGCCAGTTGTCCACATCATCAAATTCCAGATCAACTTCTGATTCAATACTTTTATGAAGGACTATTGCTAATGGATCGAAGTATGGTCGATGCAGTTAGTGGAGGAGGTCTAGTAAACAAAACACCTGAGGTAGCCAGACAGTTGATATCAATTATGACCAAAAATTCTCAACAGTTTGGGACAAGGATGGACGAAGCTATTAAGCATGTGAATAAGGTAAGTAACACGCACCTTGAGGATACAATATCTGATTTAAGTTAAATGGCTATAGGTCAATTGCAATCGGCAAGAGTGTGCGAAATATGCTCATTCCCTGGGCATCCTACATATATGTGCCTTACATTGCAACAAGACTCTCTTCAAGAAGCTAACGCAATAAGGGGTTTCTTAGTCAACCTTAACAAGGCTCATTCCCTTATTTCAATTGCTACAATCTAGGATGAAGGGATCATCTAAGCTTGAGCTATGGAAATCAAGGAGGCCAACAATGATATCAACCTCACAATTTTAATAAACAACCTCAAGGTCTTACATATGCTCAACCTCAGTCTTTAAATTCAAGTATGTCTTTAGATGAAATTATTAAGGCACTTGCTAATAAAGCTCAACAATTTCAACAAGAAATAAGGGCAAGCCTTCAAAACTTGAGAAATCAGATCACTTAATCTCGTTAAGTAAATTGGAAGCGTAGGCATCGGGGGAATTACCTTCCCAAATGGTGGTGAATCCTAAAGAGAATGTGAGTGCAATGACTTTGAGAAGTAGTAAGGAAATTCAATATGGAACTTCTTTACCAATGGAGGAAGAAAAGCACAATGATCGAGATAAGAAGGAAGAACTTCCAACTCAAGAATCAATAAAGGTAAGAAATGATTCATCTTCATCAATATCAATTAATGCACACTTACCTCCTTTTCCAAAAGATGAAGAATATGAAAGAGAGATCTTAGAAACCTTCAAAAAGGTGAAAATCAATATATCACTTATGGAAGCCATCAAGTAAGTTCCAAAATATGCAAAATTCTTAAAGGAGTTGTGCACAAATAAAAGGAAGCTGAAGGACAAGGAAAGAATAGTTTTAGGTAAGAATGTATCAGCTATGATAAATAGGAAATTATCGAAAAAATGTAACGATCCTGGTATGTTTACACTTTCATGTGTTATTGGTAACAAAAAAATTGAGCGTGCCATGCTAAACTTAGGTGCATCTATTAATGTCATGCCATACTCAATTTATTGAGCTTTAAATCTGAATTCTTTGCAAGAAACTATTGTCATTATCTAACTAACTGATAGTTCATATGTCCGCTCTATTGAAGTTGATGTTTTAGTCCAAGTTAATGGTTTGGTATTTTTAGTGAATTTTTACATCTTGAAAATGGATGGAGATAATGTGGAACATTTGACTTCAATTTTGTTGGGTAGGTTGTTTATGAAGATGGCTAAAACGATAATCGATCTACACAAGGGTACTCTTTCCGTAGAGTTTGATGGAGAAATAGTAAAGTTCAACATTTTTGAAGAAATGAAGTCCTGAATGATTTTCAATCCATTTATCATATGGATATTGTGGATTCATTTGTGCAGGATACATTTAAAGAAGAGAGTGTTAAAGATAAGTTGGAGTGTAAGACTAAATCGGAAGTGAACGAGCAAATTGATGAAACTTGTGAAGTTGTAGAATCATTGTCAACAATGCTAATAGATTCGAAAACTTTAAATGATAAACTTACTATAACTCACAAGAAAATCTTACCTTCTATTTGTAGGTTCCGAAGAAAGAATTACAGGTGTTACCTGATCGCCTAAAGTATGTCTATTTAGGTAATGAAAAGTCATTACTTATAATCATTTCAAAAAGGTTGACTAAAGAGCAAGAGGAAGGGCTAATGACACTACTTAAACAGTACAAAACTACAATTACATAGAATTTTGGGAAGAACAGGCCACGTTGAACACAACGACATTAAACAATTGCGCTTTTCGGGAGGCAACCCAAAATATGATTATTTTATTTTATTTTATTTTAATTCTTTTTAGGATGCACTTGTTTGTTTTTGAAATATAGATTATTGAAAAAAAATTCCAAAGCGAGACGTCACTTTATGCGATTTAGTGTTCTAGAATTCCATATGACTAAATCTTATAAGGCAAGATCTCGCCTTATGTGATTTAGTGTTCTAGATTGATACTCTAACATTAAAAAAAATAAAAATAAAAAAGCATAAAATTTTATTTATTATTTCCATTTTTACTCTATTTATTTATTAAAAAAAAACTAATCTATTCTATCTTCTGTGCAGGACACCATATTTTCTACTCCATGCTCTCTCCCAATGCCGCAACATCACACACACCGCACCAACTGGAGCACTCACTCATGCACACAACTCTTTCCATTTGTTTCCACTCACGCAACAACCTCCCACTAGCCCTCTCCATCAAAGTAACCTCACACGGCAATCTCTCACACACATATAGACAACCATCCTTACAACGCCACAACCCTCCACATCCACCATCACTGCAACAACAACTCTTTGCAGCCTCCCATATAACCTCCAATGCATGCAGCATTTGTCTCTGACTTTCACGTAGCCCATCCAGTCTCTTCCTCACATGCAGACATCCTTCCAACGCCACAACCTCCCCAACAAGCTCTCCTTCCATCCACGCCACAACACACACGCAAACCTCTCCTTCCACCCATATATTACACACGCCAGAGAACACAATAGTAGCTCCAGGCAGAACACTCACATCAGCAACACCACAGTTCTAATCCTTCACCAACACACAAACAGTAACACACCCACGTCCCATTTATTTATTTATATTTTTAAAATTTTATTTTTACTGTTTTAATTACCTTTTTCTTATTAATTACTTGTAGTTAATCTTTCTTTTAATTTAATTTCAATTATTATTCAGTTGTTGTTAATATTTTTTCAAGTAGTTTTTGTTTATCTTGTTTAGTGTAATGGGGCGTTCTATTGCTATTACCAAGGCTGCAACAGAAGACAACTCACCAATGAATGCTAAATCTACTGTAGGCTTAGAAACTAGTACCACAAAGCCGCGTGCACGGATAATGTTCAGATGCTCACCATTCAGGGAAGTCCTCAATTATTTATTTTCTTTGATTAACTTTATTGAGTGTGAGTATCTTATGCATACATTAGGGACAATGTATGATTTAAGTGTGGGGAAGCAAGGGTTTTTATTTTGATAAACTTTGTGATTTGTGCTTGGAATCATTATTGGACCCCAAAATTTTTCGTTATTTATTTTGCTTTATTTCATTTTCTTAGAATTTAGTCCATGATTTTTGCAAGCATAAGGAGAAATTAAAATTAAATTAGAGTATAGTATGGTGTTTAATGGATTAAAAGTAGTAAGAGTGTATAAGGGCATTTTTGGAAGATCACTTAAGCATATAAGACATAAGGCATATAAGGAAGGGTAAAATGGACTTTTTACACTCATTAAGGGTATAAAAGGGAGAAGACAAGTGTTGTCTTGTTCTAAGAAGAAGAAGAAACGAAAATTGAAGAGAGAAATGAGAGAGTGTTGTGGAAGGAGAGAAAAGAAGAGAGTTGAGCTAGGGTTTCATCTTTTCTAAGCTTTCTAGAGAGATCTTGAAGTTGTGCAAGAAGGGAAAAAGAAAGAGGAAGATAAGAGCTCGAAATTGGGCCAAACATCTCTTCATTTGGTAAAGATTTAAGGTAAGAGCATTTTTAATCCTTTGGATTTTGGCAGGAGTTTTCGTTCATGAAGCTTAAGAAATGCATGGGTTTAGGTATTCTAGGATCAATTTTAGTAAATGTGCCTTGTGAGTTTTTAATTTTGCAACCCTATTGAATTTGGAATTTTTACCTATAAAAAGGGAATCAAGAAAGACAAAAAGAGCAAGAGGAGAGGCATTTTGAGCAAGTTTAAAGCAAGGAAATTTAAGGTAGGTTACATTTTTATAATTAAATAATAAGCCATTTGTTGGGCCCCGATTCGTATTAGGCATATTTAAATTATTTTGAGACATGTTTATATTATTTTGAGAATTTTAGTTTGATAATTTTCATCTGATTGGAATAAATTGAGGATTTTTATTCCTTAAGTTATGATTATTTAATGAAAGGATTTAGTGAATTT
>JANZLC010000003.1:15771806-15791548 GCA_026413385.1 Erythroxylum gracilipes
TCGTTAATTAAACCTAACCACCTAATAACCTAGGATACGATCTCTAGATTTAATTAGGCAATAGCATTACGAATTAGGAAAACCAATTAATTAAGGCAACAACCACATACGATGCGTCGTTTAATCTAGGTCATGTTATCCCTAATGATTACGAACCATTAGTCGTTACAAACAAATTTCAACATAATAATTACGGATTATATCGAAATTCTAGCAATGGGTTTGTAATTAACAATTCAATGAAGGCATTAAAATCATCATCTCACAATAAGCAATGGTTCATACATAAATAACCAAATAATAACAAAAATCTGATTATCCATACATAATACCCAAATCAATTAATATAGGATAACACAATCAATTCCTAATGAGAGAAAGAAACAACTAAATAATTAAAAAATTACTTAACCCGGGTCATCGGCGTCGATGTCACCTCCGAACGGGCATCGGGATGCCTAGCCCTTCATGGGTCTTTCTCGAAAAAATGCTTCAGCCGCATTCAAATCCCTAGCCAAAAATCCCTTAATTTCTCTTCACTGCCGCTTCTCACTGTTCACTGTAGCTGGGACTTCTCTACTGTAGCACTCCTCACGCAACTCTCCACATACGTCCCAAGCCTCTCTGCTGCTACCGTCTACTATTGATTGATTCGACGAATAAAGGTATGCGTCAATTAAAACCTCCTCTCCTTTGCTGACGTTGCTTAAATGCAGCGTTAAACTCATGTGTTAAATGCATTCAGTAAGCGCTCCTGTTCTGTGTGTTTTTTCTTTTTTTTTTGCTCTTCCTTGCTTGGTCATCTGCTGTCATTTTGTCTTCACTGCATGGCTTCTGCACTATCATTTGGACCTCTTGCTTCACCATTGTGCTCTTAACATTTGGTTCTTTTCTTCATGTGTTCATTTTTCTTTTCTTTTTAATTTTCTTTGTCTCACTCCACGAAGTCAAGTGAGTATTGATTTTCAGAAAATAACCCAAATGCAGTACTTTTGACTCACTTTAATTTATTTGCCTCCAAATTGTACCTAAAATCATATATAAACTAAAGTGAGTATCTTAAGCATTTTTATGTTAATAATCGCTAAGTGTAAATGACAAAATATATTAACAATTAAACACATATCAAGCGTACTTCATCAATGGCACTAAAAATTGCGTACATTGCTTGTGAATTTCCACGTGCCCTCTCTTCTTTAGCTTTTGTCCATTTAGATGGATCTTTTAAAAATGCTTCACCCGTATCGTTATTAACCATCAGATGCATCCACCATGTATTACCGAACGCCAAGCTTTTGTACCTTGAGCTTGGATGAAGACTATCATATGTGATTTCCATGCAGGATAGTTAGAGCCATCCAACATTGGTGGCCTGATGATCGATGTATCCTCTCTCGTAACCATGTTTGTGAAACTCGAATCTGTGCCAACTTATTGTACCAAGTCCTGATTTGGTGACCTTACTCTAATACCAATTGAAGGAAACTAAAGGGGTGTAGTACTTTCGCAAAAACTTTTAATTGACCTCATTTAATTGTAAGGTTCTACCATAGTTACTTGTAACTATATCTATCGATTACTACATACAAAGTAATCTCAATAGAGGATTTTCTCGTGTTAACCTCAATAGAGAATTTTTTTTCAACACTCTTTTTAATGAAAGAACAATAAATAAATAACTCAAGTGATTGACTAACTAAGAACAAGAACATAAAACACTTGAGATTAAAAAAAACTTCTTTTCAAAGGGTTCAGCTCCACTAAAATAAATCTAAAAGTTGTCGCAGCAAACTATGGACTGATATTTGCAAACTCCAACATCAACTTATGACAGTAGAGGAAGACAACACGCACAACTAATTAAGCAAATACATCTTCGGTAGAAGACGAACGCAATAGACAAATCGACTTAATCGTGAGCCATGTAGTGAAAACTTAACACCAAGCTGTGAACAATTCAAGATGTCTCACCCACAAAGAACTATCAGCTCGCGTACAAAAAATTCAAACACTCACAATCAATTAACCAGTTAACCCAGCTGCCTATATATAGAAATAACACATAGAGATATTTTTTGCTACACACACTTGGACCACACACCATGGGTTACGTCATCCACCATCTGTTACCCAATTCACAAAAGATACAACAAATAACTATTTCCCACTGCACACGGAGGTCTTCACACACATGCCCACTGCACTTCTATACCCACACAATCCCTATAAGAAACGTAATCCATGGAAATCTTTATCCAAGATAGAGTTCTATTTGCATAACAACTCTATCTAAGAAGCCAATTAAAGTAAGACTTTTTGATTTATATTTTTTATTATCTGAATATCCAATAGCCAAAAATGCTTAAATTAAAATAATATGACATAGTAAATATCCAGACAGTCTCCCCCTTTTTGGACAAAAACAGAAACTTCTCTTGAATCACATAAACAAATATAAAAATGTATTGAAGTTACAAACTCCCCCTCAACCTAAGGTCAAGCTCCAAAGCACATCTATCACGTTCAAGAAACATCCAAAGAAACAATAATGAACATTCATCTAATATCTAATAATCCAAATTTCTACCCCTTGGGAAAAAAAGATGCCAAAAAGCAAGATTAATAATCACGAAGATACCCTAAAATATCCTCCTGAATTGAACAGTCACCAAAAACAATTTGATGTCTCCCCCTTGGAACAAAACAATGTCAAAACAAGAATACCTTTAATGTGATAAATCTCAACGAATGAAGAAGCATAAAAATCAGCAACAGGTGCGGCGGAAAAATCATAAGTATGCTAAAATGACAATTTACTACCAGTCAAAACACTCTCCAAAGTATCATTACTCACATCAAATTCATCTCAAAGTTGGTAAGAATCCCAATTACCTTATCCAAAGAAAATTCAGTGATATTATAGACTTCTTTTATGGCTGCTGCTATTTTTGGTATGAACCTCGGAGGCAACGATCTCAGTGTCTTCTTAACTAGTTTCAAGTTAGAATATTTCTTCCCATGATGATGTGCCTAATTCGCTATATCATGCAATCTTTCATGAAAATCCCTAATAATCTCATTTTCATTCATTTGTAGTTCTTCAAACCTTACAGCTAACATTTGCAGTTTTGACGCTATCATAGATTTGGACCGTTCATGAATAGTCTACAAAAGTATCCCACGTTTCTTTAGCTGACCCCAAAAGTCGATATCATTGAGAAGCGTCCTTCATCAACAATATTGAAAAATGCATGCATTACTTGTGAATTTCCAGGTGCCCTCTCTTCTTCGGCTCTTTTCTATTGAGATGGATCTTTTAAAAATGTCTCACCCTTATCGTCAGTAATCATCAGATGCGTCCACCCATGTACTATAGAATGCCAAGCTTTTATACCTTGAACTTGGAAGAAGACTCTCATCCGTGATTTCTATGCAGGATAATTAGAGTAGTCCAATGGTGGTGGCCTAGTGTTCGATGCACCCTCTCTCATAAACTCGAATCTGCACCAACTTATTGTACCAAGTCATGATTTGGTGACCTTGCTCTGATACCAATTGAAGAAAACTGAAGGGGTGTAATACTTTCGCAAAAACTTCAATTTGACCGCAGTTACTTGTAAGGTTCTACCGCAGTTACTTATAACTGTATCTGTTGGTTACTAGATATAAAGTTACTATATCAACAACCGTAAATTTTTTAGTACAAACGAAAATAGAAAAATAAATACGAAATTAAATAGATCAACATCAAAATTTGGTAATGCAGTTCGACACACTTTGCCTACATCTGTGAGGCCCTCACCTAACTTAATTCTTTCACTAACGATAATAGTTTTACACAAGGCTTTACTAAACCGACACTACTTAACCCTTGACATTATCCGTCGTCCTCACTACCTGTGAAAGAATTTCACACATAATAACACGACCGAATCCTGTTAACCTCAACAGAGGATTTTCTCAACACTCTTCTTAACAGAAGAACAATAAATAAATAACTCAAGTGATTGACTAACTAAAAATAAGAACACAAACACTTGAGATTAAAAAAAATAACTTCTCGAAAAGTTCAACTCCACTGAAATAAATCTGAAAGTTGTAGCAAATTATGGATTGATTTTTGGAAACTCTAACTTCAACTCACCGAAGTAGAGGAATATATCACGCACAACTAATCAAGCAAATATGCCTTCGGTAGAAGACGCATAAAATGGATAAATTGACTTAATTGTAAACCATGCAGTAAAAACTCAACACCAAGCTGTGAGTAATTCAAGATGTCGCAACGACAAAGAACTATCAGCTCACGTGCAAAAACTTCACAAACTTACAATTAATTAACAATAAACCCAGCTGACTACATATAGAAATAACACCTAGAGATGTTTTCTACTACACACGCATGGACCACACACCATGGGTTATGTCATCCACCATTTGTTACCTAATTCACCAAAGATACAATAAACAATTGTTTCCCACTACACACAGAGGTTTACACACACACGCCCACTGTACTTCTATGCCCACACAATCTCTATAAGAAACGTAATCCACGTAAATCTTCATCCAAGATAGAGTTCTGTTTGCACAACAACCCTATTCAAGAAGCCCATTCAAATAAGACTTCTTAATATATATTTTTTGTTATTATTTGAATATCCAATAGTCAAAAATGCCAAAACTAAAATAATAGGACACACTAAATATCCAAACAATCTCCCTCTTTTCGGAATTTTTGTCACAAACAGATTCTTCTCTTGAATCACATAAATGAATATATAAATGCATTGAAGTTACAATACTCCCCCTCAATCCAAGCTCAAGTTCCAAAGAACATGCATTAAATTCTTCAAGTTCAAGAAACATCCAAAGAAACAATAATGAACATCCATCAATTTTCTAGTCATCCAAATTTCTCCCCCTTGGGACAAAAAGATGCCAAAAAATAAGATTAATAGTCACGGAGATAACTTAAAAGCCCCACATGAATTGAACAGTCACTAAATACAATCTAATGTCTCCACCTTGGGACAAAACAATGTCAAAACATGGATATCTTTACTGCGATCAATCTCAACAAATAAAGAAACATAAAAATCAACAATAGGTGCAGCGGAAGAATCACAAGTATGCTAAAATGACAATTTACCATTAGTCAAAATACTCAACAAGGTATCATGACTCACATCAAAGCCATCCACATATGACTCATTAAGTTCAAAAACCCCATCATCAAGTATAGTCTTCTGTACATGTCAATTAACTAAACCTTAGAAATCCCATAAATAAAAAACACAGAAATCCTAAACGATATCTCCTTCGAACCATTTTTTTGTTTTGTTTTTAATAAATAACCTCAAACTATACTTCAAAAATGTAAAGCACACAGTCCCTGTTTCCCTCAAAGAAATTCAAACTTAAGCTTAGTCTTCATCGCATTATCTCGGTCATTAATTGTATGGTTGATTTCTTCATCTGAAGTAACTGACTTATCCTCAATTTGAACAATTTCTTCAAAAGCAGTAACTAACTGTTAATCTGAATAATTTCTTATTTTTCCTTCACTATGTCTTTGTGCTTATCCTTCACCCTTTCTAACTGAAGTGGATTTTGGAACTAAAGTTTAATTCTGAATTTTATATGAGGGATATAAGGTCCTTCATTTTTGGCTTCTTTGAAACAACATCTGCAGTAACTTGTAGCATTTTGTTCTTATGTGCCCGATAACCCCGAAAAAATGACACGTGGGAACAAATCTTCAATTCTTCCTTGAAGTTTCTTCTCGGACAGATCTATGTATATTAATTTTCTAATCATTCACCTTAGAGCAATCTACTTTGTAACTAATGCCTTGAAGATCCCCTTTAACCTTGCCGATTTTGATCAACTTTCCTAACTTTTATGTGCCTCCATTTAGTACTCTCAAACCCTTTTCGGTACTTCCTAACTTCAGTCTGGCTTCACCGAGCTCGTCTAAAGCTACCATCAATTTCTTCTCTAAATCCTGGATAATGTTCTTCACAGAGGAAGGCTTCCTTCAACCTTTCATTCTTTCCACATGTTTCCACCCATTTTTCATACATCACTTCGTAAGCCTGGTAAATATTCTTTCTTTCATCATCTGAACCACTTTCATCACTGTCATAATCTGATATTGAACCTTGACTTGATCTGTCTCCATTTTTCTCAAAATTTTCTAATTTGCCTCTTTTTTGTCTTCAATTGCTTCCTTCTTAATTGTTGTTAGGATGTAACTGGATTTTTACTATACAAAGCAACTAACACAACACCATTTGTTATTTTTTCTTCACTATCATATTCACTTTCGAATTCATTCTTACTCTAAGTGCTAGTAAAAGATTTCCTTTTTCTCTTCTTCAAGGTATTAGCATATTTTTCTTGCACATGTCTGAAGCCCTTATACTCTTGGCATTGAATTCTCCTCATCTTTCTTTCACCCTTCTGAGTTCTGGCTTGTTGTTTGAAACTCTATTTGATGAGCTCCCATCGTTTTGCCTAAAATCATATCTATCCTTCTTCACTTTCCTTCACCGCTAACTGAAATTTCTTGTCAATAACTCCATATCCTCATTCTCATCGGATTCATCTTCAAAGTCATTCACGGTTTTACCAATCTCGGCTTGCAATGCCAATACTTTGCTCTTCTCTCGATTATCTCTCAACAAATTCATCTTAAAGTTGGTAAGAATCTCAATTACCTTATCTAAAGACAATTCAGTGATATCTTGGGCTTCTTTGGTAGCTACAACTTTTGGTATGAACCTCGAAGGCAACGATCTCAATGTCTTCTTAACTCGTTTCAGGTTAGAATATTTCTTCCCAAGTTGATGTGCCTAATTTGTTATATCACGCAATCTTTCATGAAAATGCTCAATAATCTCATTTTTATTTATCTTTAGTTCTTCAAACCTTACAGCTAACATTTGAAGTTTTGGCGCTATCATAGATTTGGACCCTTCATGAATAGTCTACAAATTATCCCATGCTTCTTTAGCTAACTCACAGGCCAATATTATTAGGAAGTGTCCTTCATCAACAACACTGAAAATTGCTTGTGAGTTTTTGAGTGCCCTCTCTTCTTTAGTTTTTGTTCATTCAGATGGATCTTTTAAAAATGCCTCACCCTTATCATCAATAATGATCGGATGCATACACCCATATACTACCGAATGCCAAGCTTTTGTACCTTGAGCCTTGAAGAAGACTATCATCTGTGATTTCCATACAGGATAGTTAGAGCTGTCCAACAATGGTGTCCTTGTTATCGATGCATCCTCGCTCGTAGCCATGTTTGTGAAACTCGAATATACACCAACTTATTGTACAAAGTCCTGATTTGGTGACCTTGTTCTAATACCAATTGAAGAAAACTTAAGGGGTATAGTAGAGTCTCAGAAAGTTCGATTTGACCGCAGTTACTTGTAACTGTATCTGTCGATTACTAGATATAAAGTAACTATATTAGCAACTGCAAATTTTTTAGCAAAAACGAAAATAGAAAATAAATGTGAAATTAAGCAGATCAACACTGAAATTTGGCAACATAGTTTGGCACACCTTGCCTACGTCTACGAGGTCCTCACCTAACTTAGTTCTTTCACTAAAGACAATAGTTTTATATAAGTCTTTACTGAGCTCACACCACTCAACCCTTGACACTATCCCTCGTCCTCATTACCTGTGAAAGAATTTTGAACCCAATAAGACAACTGACTCGCGTTAACCTCAACAGAGGATTTTCTCAACACTCTTTTTAATGAAAGAAAAAAAATAACTCAAGTAATTGACTAACTAAGAACAAGAACAGAAAACACTTGAGATAAAAAAAACAACTTCTCAATAGGTTCAGCTCCACTAAAATAAATCTGTAAGTTGTCCAGAAAACTATGGACCGATTTTTGCAAACTCCATAATCAACTCACGACAGTAGAGGAAGACATCACGCACAACTAATCAAGTACATATACCTTCGGTAGAAGACGCACGCAGTGGACAAATCAACTTAATTTTGAGCCATACAGTGAAAACTCAACACCAAGTCGTCAGCAATTCAAGATGTCGCAACCACAAAGAACTATCAACTCACATACAAAAACTTCACACACTCACAATCAATTAACCAGTAAACCCGGTGGCCCACATATAGAAATAACACCTTAAGATGTTTTTTGCTACACACAGATCGACCACACACCATGGGTTACATCATCGACCATCTGTTACCTAATTCACCAAAGATACAATAAACAATTGTTTCCCACTGCACACAAAGGTCTTCAAACACACGACCATTGCACTGTTATGCCCACACAAACTCTATAAGAAATGTAATCCACGTAAATCTTCATTCAAGATAGAGTTGTATCTGCACAACAACTCTATCCGAGAAGCCAATTCAAGTAAGACTTCTTTATATATATATATATATATATATAAAGTTATTATCTCAATATCTAATAGTCAAAAATGCCCAAATTAAAATAATATTACATAGTAAATATCCAAACAGTCTCCCCCTTTTTGGCATTTTTGTCACAAACAGAAACATCTTTTGAATCACATAAACGAATATATAAATGTATTGAAGTCACAATACTCCCCCTTAATCCAAGGTTAAGTACCAAAGAACCTTCGTCAAAATTTTCAAGTTCAAGAAACATCCAAAGAAACAATAATGAACATTCATCAAATATTTAATAATCCAAATTTCTCCCCTATGGGAAAAAAGATGCCAAAAACAACAGCCACAGAGATACCTCAAAGTCTCCCCTTGAATTGAAGTCTCACCAAAAACAATATGATGTCTCCCCCTTATGACAAAATAATGTCAAAACAAGAATACCTTTAATGCGATCAATCTCAACAAATAAAGAAGCATAAAAATAATAATTATGTGCAGTGGAAGAATCATAAGTATGCTAAAATGACAATTTACCACTGAAAATCCCCAATAGTCTCATTTTCAGTCATCTTTTGTTCTTCAAACCTTACAGCTAACATTTGATGTTTTGACGCTATCACAGATTTGGATCCTTCATGAATAATCTGCAAAGTATCCCATGCTTCTTTAGCCAACTCACAGGCCGATATCATTGAAAAGCATTCTTCATCAACAGTAATGAAATTGCGTACAATTCTTATGAGTGTCCAAGTGCCCTCTCTTCTTCGGCTCTTGTCCATTCAGATGGATCTTTTAAAAATGCCTCACCCTTATCGTAATTAATCGTCAGATACGTCCACCTCTGTACTATCGAATGCCAAGCTTTTGTATATTGAGTCTAGATGAAGACTCTCATCCGTGATTTTCATGCAAGATAGCTAGATGCACCCTCTCTCGTAGCCATGTTTGCGAAACTCAAATCTGCACCAACTTGTTGTACCAAGTCCTAATTGGTGACCTTCCTTTGATACCAACTGAAGTAAACCAAAGGGGCGTAGTAGTTTCACAAAAAGTTTGATTTGACCGCAGTTACTTGTAAGGTTCGGCTACAGTAACTTATAACTGTATCTGTCGGCTACTAGATATAAAGTAACTATATCAGCAACTGTAAAATTTTCAATACAAACGAAAACAGAAAATAAATACGAAATTTAACATATCAACTTTGAAATTTGGTAACATAGTTCGAAACACCTTGCCTACGTCTGCGAGGTCCTGACGCAGCTTAATTCTTTCAGTAACGACAATAGTTTTATACAAGACTTTACTGAAACGACACCACTTGACCCTTGACATTATCCCTCGTCCTTACTACTTGTGAAAGAATTTCACGCCCAATAACATGACCGACTCATGTTAACCTCAATAGAGGATTTTTCTTAACACTTCTTTTAACGAAAGAACAACAAATAAATAACTTAAGTGATTGATTAACTAAGAACAAGAACATAAAACACTTAAGATAAAAAAAAACTTCTCGAAAGGTTCAGCTCCACTGAAATAAATCTAAAAGTTGTCGCAGCAAACTATGGATTGATTTTTGCAAACTCCAACATCAACTCACGGTAGCAGAGGAAGACATCATGCACAACTAATCAAGCAAATGCGCCTTCGGTAGAAGATGCACACAATGGATAAATCGACTTAATCATGAGCCATGTAGTGAAAACTCAACACCAAGTCGTCAATAATTCAAGATGTCGCACCCATATAGAACTATCAACTCATATTCAAAAACTTCACACACTCAGAATCAATTAACCAGTAAACCCAGTTGCCCATATAGGAAAATAACAACTGGAGATGTTTTCTGCTATACACGCATTAACCACACACCATGGGTTACGTCATCCACCATCTGTTACCTAATTCACCAAAGAAATAATAAAAAATTGTTTCCCACTGCGCACAGAGGACTTCACACACATACCCCCTGCACTTCTATGCCCACACAATCTCTATAAGAAACATAATCCATGTAAATCTTCATCTAAGATAGAGTTTTATTTGCACAACAACTATATCCAAGAAGCCAATTCAGGTAAGACTTCTTGATATATATTTTTTGTTATTATCAAAATATCTAATAATCAAAATGACAAAATTAAAATAATAAGATATAGTAAATATCCTAACATATATAAACATATTTATGTGTTTATATTTCATAGATTACAAGACCAAGCTCTAAAAAGAGAAGAAAATATAACTCAAGCAATTGAGCAATTAGCACTCATGTTGACAAGAATGACTATTGACATACCCTTAAGGCCAATATTAGACACAATAAAAGTCCACGAATTATGATTAAATCATCTCTTGTGAGGATGATAATGGGATGGGTTGACCATAGGCCCACCTAGGCTTGACAAAATGGGATTGTATGACTTTACTTTTTATTTTTTAAAAAAATTAAAAAATGACATTGTTTGTCGTTTCCCATTGGACTTAGGGCTGGGTCGGTCTGGTTTGGGCCAAAAATTGGGGTTCAAGGCTCCGTCAGAGGCCCGGTCAACCCGGGCCTGACCCTATTGCCAATATTAATCTCTTGAGAATTAAGGAAAAAAAATAAGTTTCAATATATAACATGTCCTAAATTACAGAAATCAACCAAGATAATATTGCTATAATTATTTTCTTATGTTTTTCTTAATTAGTGTCCTTGTAAAATCATGGAAGCTCATGGTCCTTTGGTTTCACTTTTGTTTTTCCGTTGTAATTTTTAGCTTTAGTTTTTTGTTGTTAATTTATATTTTTCTTTTAAATAAAAACTAAAAGTTGTCTGATTGTTAATATCAAGATAATTATATTTTTATTATTGTTGATAATTACATATTACATATATAATTTATTTTAAATTAATTAAATTTATTTTAAACTATTATATCATATTTAGGGTTAATCACCAAAAAACCCAAATTTTCATCAATTTTTTAATTATAGTCTGAACTTTAAAAAGTAACAATAAAATTATCAAACTTTCAATTTTTTTATTCTAGCCCAAACTTCAAAAAGTAGCAATAAAATGCTCGAACTTTCAATTTTTTTCAATTCTAGCCTAACATTAGTATTTTCGTTAAGTTTGTTGATGTGACTTATCACGTGTTTCAGAAATCTTAACTATTAATACATATCAGTCAAAATTAACACAATAAATAAAGATTAATGAAATGACGTCGTTGTTTAAAAATAACCTAAATTAGATTATGTAGCCCTGACAACCTTGCACTTTGAATTCAATTTGTTCCTTCGTTTTCAGTTTGCTCTCTCAAGGTCCTCACCTTTCAATTTTCAAATTATGCAACCTCGACGCCTTCAAACTAAGGACATCGGGAGAACGAACTAAAAATGAAGAGCGTACTGATGTAGTATGTTGTAATGTGATGGTAGTTTGGGGCGTCAGAAGAACAAACGAAAAACAAAGGGTTGAAGGCATTGGGAGAACAACAAATAATGTCGAGCTAAAATTCAAGAAAATTGAAAGTTTTAGCATTTTATTAGTACTTTTTGAAATTTGAACTAAAATTGAAAAAATTGAAAGTTTAAGTATTTTATTGCTACTTTTTAAAGTTCGGCCTATAATTGAAAATTTGACGAAAGTTTGGATATTTTTTGGTAATTAACCCTAATATTTATTTTAAAAAATATTTTTTATAAAATAAATAATTTTAAAAATAAATTTTAATTTTAATTTAATATTTATTTTAAACATATTTTAGTTATTATCAAAATTTTATTTGAAATTCATATATTTTGAAGATATTTTAAATTTAGTTATATTTATTATTTATTATTAAATTAATTATAATGATATATTAAATAATTAGAAAATATATATTAAATTCATAGTAAACAGATTATGAAAAAAACATAAACAAAATTTTATGAAACCGAAACCAAAAACTTAAATAAACAGGACTTTTTTAAAAAAATTTGATAAAAAATAGAAATAAACGAAAAAAGAAAAAAAATCAAACAGACTCCCAAAATAAGACTTCCATTATTTGAAGGCTTTGAAGAGACTCCATAAATCAATGAAACCGTATGGTTAGAGGGATTTCCTCGCTTGGAACACTATTTGGAGAAGTCGTTGATACAAATCATGTCTTTGCTACTTAAACATACATGCTCCAATTACGGATACATATTTAAACAAAAATTACTATATAGTATAAGAATCAAAACTTATCATAATTAGTCTAATTATCAATGGAAATATAAGATTTTTTAAATAAATTAAAATAAATGAGAACAAAAATATCTATATAAATTAGCAAAATGAAATATCTATTGTAAAAACTAGAAAGTTTTTAATGAAAAGCATAATAAGAATGAGCAAGTATAATTAAAAAAGGAAAACAAGAAAAAGTTGGTACAAATATACTGTCAAAGTGAAAAGTTAACTCCGACATACCAAAATTCACGAACGCAAAGAGAAAATATTAATCTCACATCCTTAATGGAAGAGATAAGTCAAGAGTGTAATGGTAAGGGATATATTAAAGGTAACTAGCTAATATTATTAACAAATTAATAGAGACAAGAGTTAAATAGTTTGAACATATTAAGAGGAGACACATAGACGGTTTAGTAAGAAGAAGTGAGAAGAACATACTCAGAGACTGTTAGAGAAAAAAAGTGAGGCCTAAGAAAAATTAGGGAGAGGTGATCAAGAATGATATTGAAACTTACCGAAGACATGACTCACAATAGAAAACTTTGGCGTAGTGAAATTCAAATAAAAGGATCTCATGTAAAGAGATTCTTGTAGTTCCTTTCTTAGTTAGTCTTATAAATAGGTACTTTTATTTTTATTTTTATTTTTAATTATTATTATTATTAATAATTTTCTTCTTCTTCTTTTTCTTATTATTGTTATCATCTTTTTTCTTTCTTGCTCTCTCTCTCTCTCTCTCTCTTTTTATGTGGGTCATTGATAAGATCTCATCTTGGTATATTATTTGATATTATATCCTTTGTTTTGGATTTATTTTGATGCTTAAATATGAAAATTAATGCTTGTTTTGTTTTAAGAGAAGAAATGTGGAGATTGCATTAAATTGGGACTCTATTGATGATAATCACAAATTTTGGATAAAGTGAAGAGATTGATGCAGTGGATAAGGCTGATCACTTAAGAGTTAAAGTTTAACTAGGAAACCTCTTCTTACCCCTATAAGTAGGAGTTTGAATTTGAATTTGTTTTAGATAGAAATCTTTAGACGTTAGAATTAAATTAGGATTAGATTAGAAAACCTCTTCTTACATTTTCGCAATTCTTTATCTCTCTTCTATTTTTGTTATAGGAGCAAAAGCCATATGTGGCTAAACTCAATCTTTCTTATTTAAGGATTCGATATTCTAGTTGAAACCTTGTGAGATTTATATTCTAAACTTTTATTTACGTTTTAATTCAAGTATTTCTTTTTTTGAGTTCTCATATTTCATGAATAATTAATATTTGATTAATTTGACAATTTAATTTAATATTGATTATTCTATTATTATCTAGGAATTCAATGATCCTTATTGTCATAAAGGATTGGTATAAGTAGCAAATAGGTTATTTATGAATTTTCATATTTAACTTATGATAAACAAGAAAACTAAATTGAATAGTTATAGCAATTTCGATTATTTAATATAGAGTTTATTCTTTTTCACGGAGCTTATTGCTATCGTTTATTTGATAAATCAATAGATGATAAGTTTTGGTTTGAATGTTGAGTTTGAACCAATTAATTTAGGAAAATTTGAGAGTTATTATGACTATCCTAATATATTTTGGACTAACTGCTTAAATCGTGAAAATATTCTTTTTAGACCAATAATCAATGTTTCAATTAGATGAGACCTTTCTCTTGAATTAGAATTTGGTAATCTTGACTTTCACATATTTAAATTCAGATTTAATTTGTTTTCGTCTTATTTTTAGTTAGTTAGTTATTTAATCAAAAACTCCCATTTAATTTTATTGCTTGAAATTAAGAAATTAGTGTTCAATTCTCTAAGGACTCGACCTGATTCCACAACTATTACAAAAGTTTAGAAATTTGGTATTATTTCGGAGACTTTGACAACCTGACCTTGTGAACATTATTCCATGGCTCTAGCCAATAGTGAAGCGTTTGATGAGAGGTCTCAGCAAACCACTTAGATGACAAATGAACAAAGTCTTTGATTGAATCATGGTGTGAAACAATTCTAGCCTTGATTGGAACTTGGGGACAAACTAGGATTGAAATGATGGTTGAAACCTAATAGGGCCCCATGATATATTTAATATAACATAGAATAAACTCACATAATGGCCGAGTTTTTGAGAAAGGGTTTTCATTGGTTAAATTGGAAGTGCATATCTACATCATTTTACGGGATCACTATGAAGCGAAAGATTAGTTGTTGGGGCCCAATCACCAGCTGGTGTTATGTTGAAGGCAAAGTAGTGGGAAAGGGGATTTCAACTTTCGTTGTTATCTAGGGGCTGTAGTTTGCAACGTACCCAATATGTCAAAAAGATCCAACGGAGGAACTTTTGTTCAAGTGCACAAGGTCTTCAAATGTATTTAAGATTGTGCTTTTGCTCCTTTATGTTGCATCAAACAAGGCAAGGAAATTTAAGTCGCCGAGAAGTAACAAAGTGCTGTAAGGAAATTTAAGTCACTGAGAAGTAACAAAGCGACAGCACTCTAAATCCTCTGTTAAGTAGTTTTATTTTATACGCTAATAATTAACTCAAATATGAACTCCATATTTGTACTACCCAAAGCTAGATTTAAGGCCAGCCAGCTCACATATATCATAGATACGATAAAACACCGACCTTGCAGTATATGTTGACATGAAAAAGTTCTACAGTTTGCACCGAAAAGAGGTTCCGTATTGAAGGGGTTGCCCTGAATTAATTTTCTACCCTGAATTTGGCCGTTGCATATGCTGCTTAAAAAGTCTGATGAAAATGTATGACGTAGAATAAAGATGCTTTGTGTTTGCTGCTTGTCTTGTTTTAGTGACTAAAGACTTCTAACACGCATAAGGTATCTAGTTACTTACATGTGAAAAACCCTCCTACACTCGTCAATAGAATCCACTATTACCCCTAATTGATGGACAAATTCTCTGTCTGTCTCTTTGTTTCTCTATCAGTCGATCTATCTCTGTGATGATTTCCTTTTTGCACAGTAACTAAACCGATGAATTGAAAGATCCAACATCTTAAAGACGGAAGAAAAGGATAGACTATAGTAGAAAGAAATGATAATCTTTCCTAGTGGGAGAAACGGTTTACATGTGATTGGTCAATACAAGTTCGGGTGACAAGAAGGTAGGCACTAAACAAAAGCTGTCAAGGTGTTAGTTGGTGTTTTATAGACTGCAGGGTTCTCGAAATTCATATCGTGCCTTCCTGAAAACCATATGATGCTTCATTGTTTATTCTGATTTTTCCTACTCAAAAACACGTCATGCTTGGTAGTTGGTTCCTTTTTGTCCCTTCCATGTTATATGTTCAACAGGGCAGGGCATGCATTGGAGTCGTTCTTTTTTCCAGATAACAGTAGAGAATAAAAACATCATCTGCCAATTTCATAATTAAGGGATTAAAGAGAAAGAAGAGGGTACCTCCTTTTTCTTCAAATTGATTGATCATGAATTTTGAGGGATTAATTCCAGCATAAGTTGGAATTATCACCGACTTCCCTCTTTGGAGGTCCATTTTGTACCATCTTCCTAACAATATATTGGAAAGCTGTGGTTCGGTTGTAATTAGAAAGCCAGCTTCCTTGGATTATTGAATTAGATATTTTGTATAACAATTCATATACCGTTTATTCTCTTAACTCCATTTTGAGTGAGGCTTTACCTTTGTGAAATATGAGAATAAAAAATATAAAGAAATTTACATATATTTGAAATCACATATAAGCAAAGAAACCAACACCAGAAGTCACTTGGTTCTCTAAAATTTTGGTTCAGTCTCTACGGGCTTTCTTGTTAATGCTGAATCACAAGACCAAATTATTGTTATCTTGTCTTTTTCCTTAACGCAATCTCAAAGTCAATCAAAAAGTATAGGATGTAACAGAACGGCATTTCGAAAAAGTGGCCTGAATTGTTTTTGTTACGTAAATCTCACCAGAAAGGAAGAGCAACTATTAACGGGGCTTAAGGAATGAGAGATTTTTTAAATTCTTTTTAAGCTTTGAGGGCTATGCCATCTTAGAAGTAAAGTAATCATAACTTGTTCTACTTTAGGGTGCTTAAATTCAAGAGGAATATATGCAGAGTAAGATCAACGCAAGATGTGGGGTTAGTTCGATGTTTCTTCGACTGTGTAAGTCTTGACATAAGAGCATTCACACTTGTTTATAATCTCACTTCACACTTGACAATTTCTTTCCAGCGAAATTTTAGTTTGGAAGTAATTTACTTGGAGACCTGGCCTTGATTAAGCTAGAGATCTCCCGTACTTTAGTATCAGTAACGGAGACTTGGAACTACTAAATGGGCTTGACTCATAAAAAGGATCAGCTTCCGCAGGGAAGCCGTCTTCACATGTTTTTAATATTTTGGCAACTTTTCTTTTCTGGGCCAGAATTATACTTGTCAATTTTATATTTGGAGAAAACCTCCTTCCATTATGTTTTTATAGTTCTTTTTTCTTCGAGAAACTTCTGCTTAAGGGAAAAATAATCCAGTGTTACATTAGTAGATCAAATACTATATAACTATAATAATTTGTTAGTGAAGCAAATATTGATTTACATTGTCAATCAAGTGGTGATTAAGCTAAAACTTTGGCTATGTTTGATGGATTATTATCTTTAATTACTAATAGTCAATGAGGCACAATTAAGGGCTTAAATAATATATTTCTAGGTTGTAGTTTCCTTGTATATTGCTGGATACTCAAGTATATACCTAGGACCTGTACCATATAATATACATAAAAATACAGAGATTTCAAATCCTTCTTCTAACTCCTCATCTTTCTTTTGTTTATTATTATGGATAATATAATTTATTTTTAGTTAGCAACTTATATGAAACACACCACACTTATTAACTAGCTATTTAATTTTTTAGAAGAGATAAATTATTCAAAATGGGTACGAAGTGATGTCAGTAGTTAATTACTTATATCAAATACAAATAAATATAAATACATTAATTGTAGTTAAGTTTTATTAGACAAAATTAATATTTTTATTTTTAATTACAGTTTGTATAGTAGAGTGGGCTAGCCTAACTTTTGGTTATGAAATCAGTCTCTTTCATAAAGATGGTTGGGTGTTAGGCTCTAAGCAATGACACTAACAGGTTTAATGAAATCACTTAACCAATAATAAACCACTCAAATGACAAAGATGACTTAAAGATAAATTGTACATGAAAAACCCTCTAGTGTAGAGGTCAAAATCATAGGACAAACTGACAATAAAACCACTAAATCAAAAAATAGTAAGATACAAATGTTAAGATTTTGAGCAGAACCTAGGAACACCTTAAAAAAACAGTAAAAAAAAACTCACTTTTTTTAGCTCTCATACAACAATACTACTCCAACTAATCCTAGAAATCAAACTTCAATAAAACTTTAGTTGAAAAATACTATTTGGACTCTAAAACTATTATTCCATAATGTGTTTCTGTCTTAAGCAACTTCTGTATCTCATCCAGCTTTTAAAGTATGAGAAGATAAGATTTTTAACTTGTCAACGATGACTTACAAGGCCGTGTGTGGTGACACTGTATCCAAATAAAACTCAATGTCACTCCGATGCAAAGTTCCAGTAACTTATACGTTTGGTGTACACGATAATGTCCTCAACTTACACTGCTATTTCTGACTCCATACGGGCATTGACTTCAAATGTTGTTGTTTAACTTGTACATGGTCACAAAAGCTTAGACCTTCATCCATACATTTGTGTTAACCATTTACGTGAGCTTGTGCAACCTATACATGGGAATGTCCTCTAGAAATATCTTTGACTAATTGGTTTTTGTCTTAAATCTGCCCGAAGTTTGTTCCTTTTAATATATGAAGATAGTTAACACTTCCGAAGTCCAAATCTAGTGGTATTAGATGAACAAACATCTATAAAAATGTGACTGGACTCATATCAATCTCCACCTCTAACTCATCTTGAAGAAGAAATCAACCACCCCATTGATTACTTGATAGCCATCTCGATAAGCTTACTATAAAGCTGTAACACCCGGTATTTAGTTTATTTGGTACACCGAAATAAATCGGTATTTGAGACTGATGTCATTAAAACCAGGACAGTGAATAATAATTTTTAGTGACATCAAATTAATGATGAATGACATTTTTCGGTGATCACAGGAAATTGTACGAGCAGATGCTTAAGAACCAGTACAATAATGGCATTTTTGTAAATAAGTGAACATGAGGCTTATATAAGAAGCTAAGTTGGAGAATAAGACAAAACTTGTCTTCTTCCTCCTTCCTCTTTCACAACAACCACCATGGGAGCTCCTCTCCAAGTTTTTCAACCCTTGTAACAAGATTGAGAAGGAGAATCAAGCCATTCTATCAACATAAAAAGGTAAGCCTCTATTCCAATACTTAGTTCTACTAATTTAAGCTTAGTTTTTCTCTTCTTTTGTGAAACCCACTTGATGAAATGTATGATTTTGATGTTTTGGATGATGGGTTTTTGTTCTTTGATGTCTAATGACACCTTAACATGAAGAAATTTCGTTTTATGGTGATTTGGGGGCTAAATCAAAACCTAGAGTTTTGAAGTTTAAGCTGTCAATGGGGGACAGATTCATAGGTCCTCTTTGTACATTTTTGTTGAGCTGTTTAATGTGTGAATATGGAGAAACTCAAAATATAGAAGTTGTAGATAAGATGTCTACTTCTCCCTAAATTTTTTCACGATTTAGGGTGAGCCAAATAAAGGTGAGGGCCCCCGAATTGACACCGGTTCAGAATACCATCGGGATTAAAACCCGAAATGAAAGTTAATTGTTTGAAGACCTTAGAGTTAGAATTGGATGATGAGTTCTTCTTACGAAATGCTAAAAAATGTGTCATCTAGGTTTTATATAAAGGAAATTTTAAGTGGATGAGTATTCTGTGAAATATGGCTGAATAAGTGAAGGTTGTTACTAACCTTAGTGACACAGAAGAGAACATAAATAGGACGGGCTTGTAACTAATATGGGTGTATGTAATTGTTATGCATGTTACCCAATAGCTTATGAAAGCAGCCAAGGAATAGAACTAGAAGTCGTACCTAGTTCC
>JANZLC010000003.1:15822787-15833780 GCA_026413385.1 Erythroxylum gracilipes
ATGTCTACGTTAAGGTGAAGTTAAGAAGTTTAAGGGTCATGTTAAGCCCGTTGGGCTCCGGAATCGGGGTCCAACATATGTTGTATAACTTTATCTTTATGAATATTTATAGACATGGTTTAATTGGTTTTCTATGATATGGTTGTATTAAAAACTTTGCACCTAACCTTAAACCAAGATATCAATGAAAATCCAACTATATGGGACACTTATTTCATTTCCAAAATTATGGAGATATGATATACCATTAATGTTTTAATTTGTATTGATGTACCATCATTGATCACCGAAAGATATTGTAGGTAATGGGGCAATCTCTTTTTTGTGATTAAAAGCTCAAATGTTATTCATATGGAGAGACATCTTTAAATGATACCTCTCTTCTAAAGCCCTTCCTAGCTAAACACACTTATATATGGATTGGTAGATATATATTTAACTATACTTTTACCTTATATTTCAAGTGTTTTTGCTTGATATTTGATAATTTTGTTATATATTTAGTACTTAATTCATTTCAAATGTGTATAAAGATAATAATTGCCTTCATGGACTTAAGAAGATTTAACGTATAAAAGGGATGCATAGCTGATTAACCTAAAGCGTAACAGTCAATATTAAATAACTACAAGTGCACGGTGTAGTTATAGATAGTACCGACAAGTATAAGTCGATTCTACGAAGACTATAAATACTAGTAATTACCCTTCTCCTATTATCTAGCCTAAGGATTGATTTTGGATTTTTAATGAAAAGAAACTAAAACTAAGGAAAGTAAAATAAAATAGGAAATGAAATTTAACAGAGAATTCAGGAAGCACTAGGAAATTATCGATATCGAGTAATTAGTATATAGATTTCAAATCCCCCTAACCCTTAACCGACTAATCATTTGTAATGCAATTGTGTTATTGATTAGTTGGACCGTGGAGATTCCTAAGATATGCTAGTAGCTGACCTTGAGTCTACTAACAACTAATCCTAAGGTCTCTAATCGAATTACTCAGGTTAAATCTTATAAGATTGCATTACCATTTGATGAATCTCTCTATTAAGTTTGACCTTAATCCGAAAGATTTCTATCATCCTATCTCTAGTGTTGCAATCAACTCTTTCCAATTATCGCGGATCTATTCAACCTAGGATTTCTTAATCCTACGTTGAAATCAGAATATGGTCTAATATTTTAGGTTAATAGAACATAAATAAAAACAGATAATTGGATCGCAACAATCAATCAATCAGTTGCATTGATAAAATAATCAACACATATTAAATAATCCAAATAGGGTTCATCAAACCAAGATACTAATCAAACAATTAGTTAAACATTGTCGAATATGAAATCAGATACACATATAAATTAACTTGAATTGAAATTAACGAAATCATAATTCAAAATCTCCCTAATTGTTCTCTCGCTCCTTTAGCTCAAAATCGCCTTTAGAATCCCCTCAGAACCTCTAAGAACAATATCAGTTGCTCTTCCCCTATTAGCTCTGAAATGTTGAATTTATAAGAAAACCTAGAGTTTTGGGTTTTGCACACTTGTGTTCACACCCGTGCAAATGAGTGTGCATAATTGAGGTATGTTGGATATTGCAAAAGTGCATAGGCATGCAAAAGTGCAAGATCGTGAATTTCTTCCAAATTGTTGTTTTTTCAGTTTTAGTCGCGTTTTCATCTGATTTATTCTCCTTTAAGTACATAGAGGCAATTATAACTTGTAAACACACTTAAAGCATACTAAGTACCAAATATATAATAAAAGTATCAAATATCAAGCAAAATATATTAAATATGGATGTCAAAATATAGTCAAATATTCATCTATCAAACATCCCCACACTTAAGCTTTTGGTTGTCCTCAGCAAAACCATAATTAAAATTATAAATTTCACACCATCAATCCTTCACCAATTTTAACCTGTCTAATCATACTATACATCATTATATCCTACCGAATCAAATTAACATACAATCAGAGTCAAGTTATCATATAATTAACTTCCTAAGTAGTATTAATAATAATCACATCAACAATCACATTAAAATCAAAAGCATAACTCTTTACACCCTCACCAATATTTCACTTAATGCACTCAAGTGTTTAGGGTGAAAAGTATCAAAACTCTCAATCAATGCATAGTAGAATTCTTACTATAGGCTTCCAGAAAAATCACATCTCCACCACTTATATAGAAACTAGAAACAAAAATCAAAAGGTCTTTGTATAGGTTGTAATGGGGTTTAGGCAAGACATGATTGAGGTAATAAAAGATTTGAATTGAAGGAAATTTACTACGCATTATATTTCAAGACTTGCTTACAAATATAAGTAGGTCCTTTCATTATGAAACTAATGGTATTGCATACTTATTTTTTCTCTTTTTTTTCTTTTCTTTCTTCTTCTTCTCTTTTTTTTCCTTTGTTTCTTTTTTGCTTTCTTTTTCACAATAAACATTCAGTACCACAATTCAAGAAATGTTGGAGCTTTCATAAATTTCAAGTCTCTACAAGTAAACAATGCAAATAACCTTCAATGTTCAAAATAATAACAAGTCTTCAAAGAAAAGTAAGAATAAGGCCTAATATGTGAGTTTAATCAATAAAAAGGATAAGGCTCAACTTGGTTATTCCTAAAGGTCAATTTTTGGGTATGATAATTTTCAAAGAAAAAGGCTTAAACAAGTTGGTAAATCTAGGTGCCTTTATCATATTAATGTTTCTAATTTTAAAAAAATATGGTCTCAACATGCATAATAAAAGCAAGTTCTAGAATTATCGTACTATGCATGATATCACATACACGAAAGAATAACAAGAGCTTTAAAAATTTTGAAAATTTGCTCTTAGGCTCAAAAGCTCATAAAAAAGATGGGTATAGATGGGTATATGTGTGCAACATCCCACCACCATAGTGTATGTACCCGAACATCCAAGGACAATCAAGCACATAACTGATGATAATGGTATGTTAGAGCAAAAACAAATCCAACTTACACATGGCATCAACTAACATCAATTAAAAGTCAGCAAATTTTAAAACCATTCATTGCATTCATTCACAAAACTTACACTGTTTCCATTAAACTAATATTTACAAACCTCATACAGGTTCTAGCAAAAACTACAAAATACAAAAATACAACTCTTCTAATGTCAACTGGCAGACCTTTGAGCTGTAACTTAATCCAAAAGGTTCCTTTAATCATGTCTAAAGAACTAGGTCTCTTGTCTCGTACCTGAAAAGCCACGTTGTAATTTTTGATGAGTTTTGCGAACTCAATGAGTGAACCATCATTGATGATTTCACCAGATCACACACAAATATCACATATATTCATTTAGATCATATATACATTCCAGATATTCACACAACATGGTATATCATATAATCACACAGTTCATATAGCCAAGTATAACAAATAGTTCATATCAATTTATCATTCATTTCAGCTTTGCAAATTATTCAATGAATTTCAGTCTTATAATGCTATATGCATGAGACTCACATTATTTCTTATTGTTGTAACCGAGTGCCTATCACATATACAAATACTGGCCCATTGGGCTCAGCCAGAACAAATTCATGGAGCATAGCTCTACATGCAGAATCATATATCATGGAGTAAAGCTCTACGTGCAAGCACTTTCATACTAGCTACTACAGTCATAATGCCTTTATCTGAGTATGCATTTTATAAAATGCAACAATTCTGAATTTACCATATATCACAATCATTGATAAAGCATAGTCAGAATTTTCATAATAAACGGACCTAAGTCCGGCATTCAACTTTCGTTGAGAATTCACATAGCATAATACAATCAAAATTATCAAACCAATCAGAGCACTTCCAATATAGCCCCAAATATATACTCCTCGGACTTTAAGTCTGGAACTTAGAAACAAATCACCATAGTTCAATAATTAGAAGCTTAACAAATTAATCAAATCAATCCTAGGAAATTTATCTAGGTTAACTCACAGTATGCTCCAATATGCTATTGCCTAGATAGACCGGCAATGTCTGACTGGCATCTGATCCTCTATAACATATAAAACACATTTACAAATATCACATTTTTGCACAATTGTATACATATTCCTTTATACACATCTACTTATATAAATTATGCACAATGCATGTTCAATGAAAATTCCAGGTATCTTATTAAGATCCTTATCATCAAATCAATTGGATATTAAAGCCCTCATTAATCTCATTTGTACTTATAATTTGGACCAAAATAAAACAATGTGCAATCAATTTCATAACCTAATTGACCACTTCAGATTTTTCTTACATTCATAAGCTCATCTTTGCATAATTAATCTGATAGGGTTAATGATCGAATTAGGCAACACTTTTTTCTATAACGTTGTACTCAAATGTCTTAAGTTTGCAGTGATACCAAGTTCATCCAAATTGGTTTAGTATACTGAGAGTTATACTTAATTTACTTACACTGTTCTAAAGTTTCAGCAGAATTCTTATCTCAACTTCCAATCAAATTCTGAAGTTCTTAGAGGCCAAATTAGAATTTAATCTCTTCATACAACTTATAGCCTTATGTCTCTAGTTTAATTAAAATTAATAATCATCTCATTATGACGTCCATAGATCAAGTTATAGTCCAATTATAAAAGTATGTTCAGTAAAAATCATCCTAGTTATCATCTTCAGTATAGTCACATTTTACCTTACAATTCATCACCTAATCCATTTCAGAAAGCTGTGATTTTTAGTAAGAGATGTTGATCAATGTCTTATGAAGTTATTGGTTCAAGAATCAAGTCATTTGGACATCGAATGAAGAAGTTATAACAAAAAGATTGAAGGATGTTCAGAAATAAAGGTTTCAGAAAAATCGATTGAAAGTCACGATCGTGCTGAAGCTTTTGAAAAATTTTGCACGACAGTGCTTTTCTTTCTTCTTCTTCACCGAATCTAACTTCTTCTTTTTCTTCCATTTTCCTTATTTTTCCAGCAAAACACAATCCTAATTCATCTATTCCACATTTCTAACTCCAAATACAAACTCTACACAAATCAAATTCAATTTTACACTTCAAAAATCACAAATCCTAAACTCCAACTATTCTTCCTCTCTTTACTGTAACTTCTTCAAAAACTCAATCTCACATCAATTAACTCCAATAAATTGCAAACAATCCCTCTAACTCATTTTTAACTCATCAGTACACACACACAATTTATAAAATCCAAGCTCCACACTTAACATCAAAATTCGATTATCACACATGCAACTTTAAATTTTCAGCATTTTCCCACATTCACAATTTCAAATCCTTATCTGAGTCATTTAGGACATGTATTCCTCAAACTCTACTTCTATATCTTCACATGCATATAATCATTTCTAACACTAGCCCTTATCAACATCATGGTTCAACAAGATTTCCAGCATATTTTTAACAACATCATGCATGAACTCATTTTCAATCCTTAGGATATCATTTACACCACAGTCAAAAACAAACTTAAACACAACTTACTTGATTCAACAGGGATTCTAGTAGTGAGAGTGAATCAAAGATACAAAATCAACAACTTGTTGTTCGGTGATGACTAAACATAAAGAGAGTTTTGAAAGCTATACTTTCAGTGAAGAACAAGATAGTGAGACAAAGTTGCACCGATTCTTCCACATAAAACATGTACTATGTGTCCTTGTGCATGTATTACATTTTTCACTTATTAACAGTCCACGTGTCACCATTCAATTGGCATATTATTTCAATATTTTTCGTAGTCTAAAATATCCCAAATTTTTTAAAAAAAAATCCTAAAGTTCATTAAAAATTCTGAAATAATCTTAATATACAAAAATTGTCAAATCACATTTAATACACTCCAATTTAATCCACAATTTTCATTTATAAACTAATTTACCCAGAAATGCCAATGAATGCATGTACAATCATATGAATGTGCAAAAATATGTGTATATCACAATTAACTTATGCATGATGTGCATTTTCCTAATTTCACAATACTTTCTGATAAATTACTATTCTAGCCTTAACATGGGTAACGGGATGTTACAATGTGTGTAAATAATATGCAATATCATTCAACTTGAAAATTTCAATGATTACAAAAAAATGACTTAGAAAACTAATTTCATTCTAACTATCATCCTTTTGCACACCAATTAAAATCAATATTCATCAAGGAAATATAGTATTCATGGATAGATTCAACCGATTCAAGATATCAGTTAATAAAACTTATAATCAAGATTATAATCAACCTGAAGAAATTAGTTAAAGATTCATTAAAGCCATCCCCATACTTAAAATTGGACATTGTCCTTAATGTTCATAGACAATTAAATATGCAAGTGAGTGGGTTGTTTGGTACTTCCCTGCTTTGGAGTGATTAATTGATGTTGATCCATCAGATGTTAATATACCGTTGCAAAAATAAAATAAAAGAAAGGATAAAATAAAATTTTTATGAACGAAGATATGTCATTAATCATAATGTTAAAAAGGACAAACTAATATTTCATTAATCATAATGTTAAAAAGGACAAACTAAGTAATAAAAAGTAAATTGAAAACATATATGAAAGATAAATAAACAAGATACAAAGTAAAACATCATGTGATTATAGCTAATCTGATGAGGATGGATGCCCCTAATGATGATCCTGGCTACTTAGAGGAGCCATAAATGAGTTGCCCTCGTGAGTTGGTGGAATCGGGCAAGTAACACCAAGATGACTCACTATCGATTCTATCAGCTCTCTCATCCAATGTGATAAAATCTCAAGCTGGCTCATCCACTCTGCAAGTTCTGCTTACTGTCTCTCCAGTCAAGCTATAGTTCTCTGGTCTATATGATAGTCCTCTAGTCTATATGGGACTCCTCTACTACTCATCCTCCTATATGTGATTATAGGGATTGAGACTGTGGATCTTCATCGGGTTCTCCCACAAGTCGGTATATGTAACCCATGGGTCCCTGACAACAATGAATCATGTGCATATTATGCATTATAGTCAAATTTAATGCCTCCATAGTTTTAACCTCTAGCATTGGTGGTAGTCGATCAAAATTTCCCAACCCTTGTGATAGCTTTATCACGTATAGTCCAACACAAATTGTGTCGACCTTCTTTTCCTCACTCTAGTGTTGGATGAAATAGATAAGAGCATGTCCCAGATTTATAAGCGCCCTATCTATCATATTTCAGAGATAGAAAACATCCATTATCCCGACTACGCCCTAGTTGTCGCCTCGACCACTCAATGTATGACTTAGAATACTATGTATGTACCTGAGAACTGGACTGCACACTATCAAAGCCTTTAACATGCACAGGTTGTAGTTGTCCTCAGTACTGAGCCAGCTACAAAAATGTTGTGTAGGCCACTCGTAAGGCAAATCTATGCATAATTCTTGATAGTGCGATGTACCCACGTAATCTTGGTCATACAGTCCCATGGGCCATGGTGATGGAAAACTGTGTGATACTCATCTGATATCTTTCCCTCATCATCCAGAACTATACTTTATTAGGGCGATCCCCGTCATATTGTCATTTCCCCACAGATAAAATGGAAAT
The DNA here is from genome assembly GCA_026413385.1 of Erythroxylum gracilipes. Taxonomy (NCBI): domain Eukaryota; kingdom Viridiplantae; phylum Streptophyta; class Magnoliopsida; order Malpighiales; family Erythroxylaceae; genus Erythroxylum; species Erythroxylum gracilipes. Next base: position 15,830,390 of record JANZLC010000003.1, read on the forward strand.
GACTTCCAAAGTCAACTCTCTGTACGATGGTTCCACGATTTAAAAATTTGTGACTATGCTCTTACCTCCACTAGCTCTCTCACTGGTTGGGTTAACCCAACCTGCTCTAAAGCCTCCTAATCAATATACCGATTGATGCCGAATATATTATCCCTGAGACGTAGAAACTGCTCTTCTTGAACCCTGGCATTGAATGTAAGCATCTATGGCCTCCCTAAGGGCAAGCCTAGTATACACGACTCTCGTTGATATCTTTTTCTTAAAGTCTCATCCTGTCGGTGCCTGCGTGGTATGTTTTCCTGAAACGTTTAAAATTAAGTATGAGGAAATTAACTTATCAAAAACTAAGGCATACTTTTCCCCACACTCAATTTCGATGATGGTCGAAATGTATTAATTGCGAAAACTAATGAATTACAAAAAATTTGATGTAAAAAATATTTCAAAATTAAAACAAATAATGACCTCGAAACTTAAACAAAGTTGATTAAAAATGACTAAAAAACTAGTTAATTTCAAAACTAGAATTAAAAATTGAATAATTAATAAATTAAAGGACTTAATTGGTAAAAGACAATTATAAATGTAACTCGAATTAAAAATTCGAGAAACATAATTATGCAAAATTGATGCAATTGAACATAGACCTGTGAAATTAAACGCAAGCCTATGTTTAATCAATGTCTGAATCAACTACTCAACCTAATTTGACACAAAAATTTCATAATTAAAATACAAAAAATAGCAAAATCACAAATTTCCGCAATCATAGTCGAATTTAAACCCAATTCACATGCAATAACTCATATTAAAAAAACACTTGGGTGAAAATTAAAACCTATCTTTAAACACCAACAATGTAATTAAATGCAAAACTTTCATGACAATCCCAAAATCACACAATTAGCCTTTTCAGTGAAAACCCCACAAATAAGCCAAAACACCTAGCAAATAATTTATAATCAAGTGAAAGTATCAAGAAAACTTACTTGGTTGTCGTTAAAATTAGTTAAAAAAAACAAAAAATTAGCATTGAGAGGAAAGAGGAGAGAATGAAAATATGAAGATTAGGGTGTTTTGAACATAAATCATAAAAGAGCATACTTAGGTGCACGGACGTTCATCAAACTGTGCACTTTCTTGAATGACCGTGATTCGTAAAAGTGCACACCCAGGGGCACTAGCATGCATCTGAACGTACAAACAAATTCTGATATGCTTTATGAATTATGCAACCTCAATTTTTCATCTGTAATGTAACGATCTGTGCACATAATCATTAGAACACATAACGAACTATCCCTAAGTCATACTTATGTTCAATTTCTTAAAGATGTTTAAATTGTATCAAAAAAACACATAAAAATAAAATTGAAAACCTAATCTAAAATAAAAGATAAACAAAATAATTTTAAAATCATGGGTTGCCTCTCATGCAGTGCTTTGTTTACCATTGCTAGCTCGACGTACTTCTTTTGTTCATGGTGATTGATACGAATCATGTGATTGTAGCCCTACTATATGTTTCATAACCTATAAGTAAGTTACCTGAATGTGCTTTCTACCACCTTTTTTCCCCCATCTTCTTCTTTAGATTATTCTTTCAAATTGGTGGCTTTTCTGGTGGGTCCTTGTGAGTATAGCAACTACAAATTTAAAGGGATTACTTTGACCATCAGACACTTCAAATGAAACCCTCTTATCCCCCTCTCTTAGAGTTAACTCACCTCCATCAATGTCTGTAAGAGACTGGTTGGTGGCTAAAAATGGTCTTCCTAGGACAATGGGTATTTCTACATCCTATTTTATGTCCAAGATGGTGAAATCAGTCAAAAAGGTGAACTTATCTACTTTAACTGATATATCCTTAATGATACCCTTAGGATGGTGGAGTGATCTATCAGCCATTTGTACACACATCCTGATTGGCATTAATTCACCTAATTCCATCTTCTGCTTAAAGAGTAAGGCATCAAATTAATTTCGACTCCTAAGTTCCTAAAAGCCTTATTGAATTTAACACTACCGATAGTACAAAGAATATAAAAATTCCCTAGGTCAGGTTGCTTCTATAGTAGTATTGTTACTTCATTAGAGCTCTCTTTGCTTGACTCTTCCTTCTTTAACTTCTTTGGTTCGTTTCTAATTAATGAGATCTTTTTTGATAATTCTGAGCTCTTTGGTCTATGTAGAAGGATTTTGTCATAAAGAAACTCTTCTCTGAGTTTCTTCAATAAACCGATGGCATAGTCTAACTCGTCTTCCATTCATTTTCTCTTGGTCTGTATAGAGTTCTAAATAGAGGGTTGAGAGCTCTTAAATTAATCCAGAGTTGGTTCATTAACTGCTTCAGAGTGACCCTTAGTGGTCACCTCTTTTTCTTCTTCCTTATGGAGCTTCTTTGCACAAGATCGGGTGATTGTCATTATCCTTTCCTTTGGATTTGTTTTAGTTGTGCTCGGTAAACTCCCTTTTGGTCTCTCAGCCACAAATTTGGCCAGTTAGTCAAATTTTATCTCCAAGTTCCATATGGATGCTTCGTTTTGCTGAAGTTTTGTCTTTGAATCCTGAATAAGTCCCAGTATTATCTCATCCATATTTGGGGTCCTTGGTTGTGATGTTTGTGCCTGAAAGCCTGGTGAAGGTTATTATTTTATTATCTTTGATTTCCCTATGAAAATTTGAGGTGGTTCCTCCATCCTGGATTGTACACATTGTTATAAAGATTATTTTGGGTTCTGGGAGCGTTACCCAAATAATCTACATGTTTGGTTTGATTAGATTGACAATCTTATCCTGGGTGATCTAACCCACACGACTCACATTGCATCACTCTTCATTGTGGAGCCATAGTAATATTGTTTATCTTCTTACTCAAGGCTTCCACTAGACTTGCCAATCTTGTTACTGCGTCTACTTCATAAATTCCATATGGCCTACTAGTGGTTCGTACTCTAATTGAGCACCATTAATAATTATCCGTGGCCATATTCTATATCAATTCTTGGGCTACTTTAGATGCCTTGTTATTGAGCATCCCCCCCAACTACTGCACCAATAGACTACTTAGTGTTTTGACTTATCCCATTATAGAATGTTTGGATTTGCATCCATAAAGGTAATTCATGATGTGGGCATCATCGCAACATCTCCTTAAAATTCTCCCAAATGTCGTATAATGATTCCCCTTCAGTTTGGGAGTAAGATGAGATGTCGTGTTCGACCCCGTTTCCGGAACCCAACCTTCTTGCTTGCGAAAACATGAATGCGAGCATGCGTGCATATTACCTTGAAGGGTTATAATAATTTTTTTCCCATTCTTAATCCATTTGAACCCCTATTAGACATTATCAATTCATTTTCATTCTCATAACATCCCAAAATTTACTCA
>JANZLC010000003.1:15833880-15848326 GCA_026413385.1 Erythroxylum gracilipes
ATAAATTAATAAGAATAAGAATAATAATAAGAAGAAGAAGAATTTAATAATAATAAGAATAACAAGGAAATAAATAATAAGAATAATAAGACAGTTACTAAAAATAATAATGTATTTAGTGATGACTATAATGAATATTTTGATTTTTTTGTTAATTATTCCTTTGTCATTCCAAATTTATGTTTTCAAACTAAATATTGACATAGAAATTCTTTAGCAATAAACCAAACTAACTAATACTTATTCTATTCTATTCCTCATCTATTTTATTCTTAAGAATAACGTTCCATTCCATATCTATTCCAACAAATGAACCAAAACACCTGTAAGGGAAGTAGAGCAAGAACTTCAAATTGGCTAAATCACTTTTAAAAAATCTTGTTATATTCTTATTGTTTTATTTTATACTGTTCATTTTTGTTAAATATACATTCTCAACAACTGACCTTGATGGGAATGATGATGCCCAAAAGACAGAAAATTATGTGATACTTGCAAATAAAGCTACGATTTTCTTTGATCTATTAACTAATTATGTTTAATTCAACTTTTAAACCGAGTTCTTCACATTTTTGCTGCTCAAAATCATGGTATTAATTACAGACTAAAACTACGATTCCAATATGTTGATTGTGGTTACCGCATTTATAGTAGTGCTACAATCACTGAAAATATTTTAATCCTGCAACCATTTTGTACATTGTCACTAACCAAACAAGATTGTGGGGAAAATTCTAACTTAGACCTTTCATCCACCATGCAAATATAAGCATAAGGTGAAGGTCTTTCTATTTCTCAAGTAGAATTCCTTCAATTTTCCTATTCAATCTCTTTACTCTTTACAGACTATGTACTGCTAAGTATGCCAATGGACACCTGAATGCAGTTCAAAACTGATAACACCCCTCAAGCGTGTAATGAAGCTCCAGATTGATTTTTTACCTTAGAAAATAAAATAAAATCCATACAACTATAAAGCAAGCTCCAGACCATGTGACTTGTTCATTTAATAGTTTAATGCTACTCCACAAAAACATATGTTTCATTCTGTATAATCATAATAGTTAATTAGTTCTTCTATGTAGTATCATAAGAATAATAGGTGCTAAGAATATAGTCAAGTTTAAAAGATGTAAGAAGAAAAAGATCTAGCACTGGTAAAAAAGAACATTAAATATTGTTCAAGACAGACTTCACTTGCAGAAATGTCAACCTAACTGATTTATTTTGCATGAGGTTAAAAAACTGGAAGCTGGGGCTTCCTAGGTCTGCATGGAATCATCTTTCTCCAAACATATACGGAATTCATGACAGGAACATGTTAGGAGTTTCATCTTCACCCACCAAATTGTTCAATTCCTTGGAATAACATTAAGCAGAATCCTCATGGCGAATGAATTGAACGAATTTAGATCTCACCTCAGCTGGAATACGAACAGGACGATAATTCTTATCAAGCCAAACAGCAGTACCTTTTGCTTCCAAAACAGGCTGTGTGACATAAATAAAACTAATGAGCATTGAGAAAAGCCCCCAGAAGTGAAATTATAAGTTTGAGGATAACAATAAGAAACCTCTCCATTTGGCAGCTTCAAGATTAAGTGTTCAAAATATAAGCGTGCAGCAGAGGAGCCAGAGACTCTCACCTTAACAACAAACTTATCACCGCTCTAGTTGAACGACGGCACCGACAAGAAACAGAAAGAGTAAAATATCTGAAACAGATACTGTTTATCAAAAGCTCAAAGAGATTCACATTTCTCCCAAGAGCAACACGTATAACTCTATGCATTCAATCTCACGGATGAAACAAATTATAAAGTTTCCTGTTCATGAAACAGACATAGTTAAGAAACTATAACCTTTGTAGTTAAGAAACTATAACATCTGATAGAAGCAGCCATTCCCTTTCTAAGAGCATAGCTCTTGTAAAGTGTCTTGTTCATGTAACATAGTTAAGAAACTATAACATCTGATAGAAGTAGGAATTCCCTTTCTAAGAGCATAGCTCTTGTACTAGCAATGACAAAATGCACAATTGTTTGCTCAAAATACCATGCAAGTTTTAAGTTACAACCCTTTTCACTATGAAAAGGCCAAAGTCCTATAGAGCACGACACAAATGTAATTAGATAAGAGGGCATAATTCTCTAGAACTAGGCACACATAGAGCTATAGTCAACATTGACGAAGATCAAAGACATACTCTCAGAGGACCAATGAATTTGAGAGACAACTCAGATAGTGCCAATGCCTCACCAGTACGGGCAACAGAATCAGCACTAACGCCAATATATTCCAAAAGTTCATGACGACCTGGCTAAAGCACAGGATTGCAGAAAATGATAAGTATATAGCTCAAGACCCACATATAAGATTATAGCTGCATTCTATTGATTAAGAAAGATGGGCATTAATACTTTTTTCCACTTAATTAAAAATTTCTTTCAAACAAAAATGGGATAGTCCGTAATCCATTGAAATTGCCAACGTTGAATAAGAATTGACTAATATGCTCAAATCTGATCTTACCATGTTGACAATAACTGGCGTAAACAGCATTGTTAACAACTCCATATTGATCCAGCTCGTAATCACGCACTTTAAGCTCAACATCGAAAAAGCCGCCCATTCTACAAAGCAGCAAGGTTTCTCAATTTCCGAAATACAGAATAACCAATTTGGAGAGATAATGAAACAATTGATTCAAAATGGAAGCTACACCCAGAAACAAGATACGGAATACGTACCCTTTACCGCCCTTGACATCAAAAAGAGACAAGGTGACGGAGCTCCTGACGGTGGAGAGAGAACGAAAACGCGGCCGAACCAGGGGAAAGAATGCTGATGAAAACGGTTGTGTTGATGATATAAGAGGGCGATGATCGGTCCACAATCTGTTGGCAGGTGAGACGCCGGCAGGGCGGAGAAGCGCCGACATGTCGGGTGCGTAGAGACTAGAGAGAGAAGTTGGGAAAGACAGATGAATGTGGACCGTTAACTGCTAGTCACACAATTCACAAAGTTTAAAAATTAAATCAGATCATTAAATTAAAATATTAATTTTTAGCAATTAAAATTTAAAACTTTCTATGTAATATAAAATCAAGTAAATTATTTTTGTCTTTTTAGGTAGATAAAATTTAGAAGAATTTGATCACAACTATAAACAAAATAAAAATTAACAAAGCAAAAGTCATAACAAAATAATTGTTGCAAAATGTATGTATATTATTTTTAACTGATAATAAAATACATTCTGATTATGATTAGCAATTTGTAACTTGTAACCAATGTTTTAGAAACTAGACAGGACATCAAATCGATAAAGAAAAGGTTTAAAGTTTAAAAATTCGATCGATATTAAACCGCTATAAAACCGGTATATAATAAATAAGAAATAAAAATTACAAAAATAAGTAATGCCTATTAATGATAAAATAAACTAATAATAAATCTAATAATTTAGACTAAAATTGAATCTAACATAAATTTTTAAATAATAATAAAAATAAAAATTTTATTTTATATTGTCATTTATTTAAAAACTCAAAAAAAATTTAAATATATTTAAAGAAAGTCAATAAAAAAGACTCTTAACACATTCTTAAAATATTTTAAGCAAAATTATTTATATATACTAATTAATAATTCAATTCAATAAACAAATTCATGATAAAAATAATAATTAATTTTTAACAATAATATTTTTAAAAATTTTAATTAAATATAAAGAGATAAATAAAGAATCTGAATTTTGAAAAATATAATTTATTAGTGAAAATAAATATATTTAGTATTTTTAAGAATAAAATAGTAATTTATTTTTAACAATAATAATTTAAAATAAATTTTTAAATTAAAATGTAAAGAGATAAATAAAAATTATAAATTTAAAAAATATATAATTTAGTAATTAAAATGTGTGATAATTGAAAAAAGTTGATTAAAAATTCAAAATATCTATGAAATATACTCATTAAATCTCAACTTTCCTACGACAATAATGAACTTTATCAAAACTCAAAAGCTATGTTGGTTTCACTTATATAGAAGGAAGATATTGGTGGTGGGTCTCATATATGGTGGGTCTCACATAAAAAGGTTTATTAGTTTTTATTTTATTAAAAAATATATCAATTTTATAATTAATTGGTCAATTTATTAATTAATAGTTTTTTGTTTATTATAAGAATTATATAATATAAATCGGGCCAAAAATTTTATCGGTTTATATTTATTTCAGTTGGATCTACCGATAAAATCCACCAGTTTTGAAAACGTTGCTTATAACAGTCATCGACTTTCTCACTTAATAGTCCTAAAGCTTTTCTTAATGCTTACACAAATTGTCATATTAAATTAAGAGTCGACTTCTCGTCCTTACAGCCCTCGAGCCATCAATCATCTATTACTGTCTCTTTCCGTTTTTGTTCCACTTTCCAGTGTTAACTTTTCAAAGATCATCCTTTTGCTCAGTGCTTCTTATATTACACCGAGTTTGAGCATCATTTTTTTTTCTTCACGCTGATTAAGATACCCCTAGTCCTTATTTTCTATATAAATTCTTAATCTTGTTCTTGAAATTTCAAAAGATCCAAACTTCATAATTTTAATGCTATAATTGGTAGTGTTATTAGTCCTAGTTGTTGATTTATACCCTAGAGTTAATCAGATGATCAAAGTTTAGTAATAAAATAATTTAAAAATATTCTTTATCTTGTACACATTTAGATGTATATGATAAAGTTTATTAGATAATTATATATTACAGATGAAATTATAATAAATTATAATTATAAGATTTATATTACATTTATATATTATTGATTAATGATTAATGATTCTTTGAATATATTTATATATCATATTTAATATGTTTTGCTTGTTATTCAATAATTTTATAGTATTTTTGGTACTTAATTTGCTTCAAGTGTATTTGTAGGTCATAAATGAGAAGAATTATGATGAAATTGTATCATGAAACGAAGATTTTAAGTAATTTAGACCTATATGATCGTATATAGTGATTGCGTAAATCTTTGCAAATGTGTAGAAATTTGAAGAATATTGTCTCTAGTCGTGTAAAATTACACACCTGTATATGTTGATTTACACGACTGTATATGTTGCCTGTGTCAACCTCAGTGCTCGTATAAAATCACAAATTCAGATATTTTTGGAGATACACGGTCACCTACACGACCATGTATATTGACTGTGAATATCCTAAAAACCATAGCTTTTACTATAAAAGGATGTGAACAGAGGCAGAACATGGAGAGGCAATTTTAGAACTAATTTCGAGTCGTAAAAAACATAAAAATGCGACAATTCTGAGCAAGAAAAACACGAATAATATGTAACAAGATCAAACAAAGAGCTTCAATTAATCCAAATTGTAAGGAAATCCAATAGAAGAAAAAGAGAGATTTATAATTATGATTTATTTGTTTTCTTTATTTTTATTTTCTATGGATAGTAACTAATTTGTTTGTTGCCTAGGTATGATGCACCCTAAGTTGTGATAACAATTATAATTTGATTTTTTATTTAATGCAATTTTATTGATTGATTTATTAAGATTCAATAATATGTTATATTCTTGTTCTAATATATCTAGAATATTAGTTTATGATTAGATTTCATATGATTGAGAATGAGAAATCCTTTTGTGTGAATAAATCTACTATAATTGAAAGGATCTACATGCAAACCTAGAGGTAGGTTGAAATAAATTCTCTATATTAGGGTCAAACCTAATAGTGAAATTCACTAATCAATAATGCAATTCTAAGGGCTTTGGATGGGTGTTTTATTGTGTTTATAGGTGTTTATTATATGATTATTGCATTTATAGGCTTAGAATTGTGTTAATGTGAGTGTTTGCTTATATTATAAGTGTTTATGTGGTTTTAAGCATGTTTTCAATCTTAATTATTGTTTCTTGAGGTGTTTGATGTCTTTGTTAATGTTGAAAATCAAATAAGTGAAGAACAAGGAAGTTGGATGTGCATGAAGCTATATGGGAAAAGTCATGATCGTGACTCCCATGTCATGATCATGACATAAAAGTACTAACAATGTAGGTGGCCAAGCAAGACCGCAAGGACTGACGGGATTTCAGTAAGACCGTCTTGAGTCTTTAGAGTTCAAAATGGACAAGTTAATGGACGTATTGGAGTCCAAATTCTCAAGCCAAGAGGAAAGTCAAAGAAGGCAGGAAGAGAATCAGAAAAGGATGTTTGCAAGCCAAAATGAAAAATTTGACCAAATCTTGAAGAACCATGCTTCCTTCATCCACAACTTGGAGGTTCAGGTAGGTCAACTTGCTACTTCTTTGTCTTCTAGAAATGCAGGTAGCCTAACAATCAACGCTGAAGCCAACCTAAAGGAACAACTCAAGGCAATCACACTTCGGAGTGGCAAGCAACTGGAGGAGAAAAGTGTACAAAAGGAGAGTCAAACAAAGGAGAAAGACAAAGAGATAAAAGAAGAGAAAGTGGAAGAGAGGCCACATGTACCACCACCACCCTACAAGCCTAAACTTCTGTATCCACAAAGGGTGAGACAACATCAGGTAGACACTCAGTTTTCCAACTTTATGGAGAAACTCAAGAAGCTTGAGATTAACTTATCATTGATGGAAGCCTTGGAGTGCATACCCAAGTATGCGAAGTTTCATAAGGAAATCCTTACACATAAACGTACTTGGGAGGACAATCAGACGATAACCTTGACGGAGAATTCTAGTTTGATCATCTCAAGCACTATGCCTTCAAAACTACAAGGTCTAGAGAGTTTTACTATTCCATGTGTTATTAGTGACTTTGAATTTTCTAAATGCTTATGTGATTTAGGTGCAAGTATTAACTTGATGCCTTTGTCTATTTTCAGAAAATTAGGATTAGGATAGGTCAAGCCAACATCCATTGCTCATTTAGCTTGTGGATCAATCCATTAAGAGGCCATTTGGAGTTGTAAAAGATGTGTTGGTAAAAGTGGATAAATTTATCATTCCTATTGATTTTTTTGTGTTAGACTTTGAAGTAGATAGACATTTTCCATTGATTTTGGGTAGGCCCTTTATGAATACTGGTAGGTCATTAGTTGATGTGCATGAAGGAAAACTTATTATGAGAATTGGTGATGAGTAGGTTGAATTTAACATGACTAACTCTTTGAAGAAACCAATGGATGGTACTATATGTATGAAAATGGATGTTGTAGATGAGCGTTTGAAGGAGGTTGAAGAGGAAGTTGATGAAGTTATTGAATTGCATAGGAATCAGAGTGTGAGAGAATAGGAATTATGTAAGGAAGTTGAGCAAGAGAAGTTAGAGATAACATATACACCCACACCACCTTCCATTGTTAAGCCTCCCACTTTAGAGCTTAAACCCTTACCTGCGCACACGAGATACACCTTTTTAGGTAAGAACCATACCCTACCCATCATTATCTCCAACCAATTGGATTGTGAGAAAGAATAGAAAGTGGTAGAGACTATTAAGAAGAAGATGAGAGCTATGGGGTGGCAAATTTATAATATTAGGGGGATTAGCCCCAATGTGGTGATGCATAGGATTAACCTTGAAGAAGGATGTAAAAATGTGAGGGAATGACAGAGAAGGTTAAATCTAAACATGCAAGAGGCTGTGAAGAAGGAGGTAGTGAAGCTTTTAGATGCGAGGATTATTTACCCCATTTCAAATAGTGAGTGGGTGAGTCTAGTGCAGTGTGTGCCTAAGAAGGGTGGCTTGACAGTGATGGAGAATGAACATGGTGAAAAGATTTCTACTAGGACCATCATAGGTTGGTGAGTTTGTATTGCTTATAAGAAGTTCAATTTAGCCACCAAAAAAGACCATTTCCCTTTACCTTTTATGGACCAAATGATTAAGAGGGTGGCTAGAGATTCTTTTTATTGTTTACTTGATGGATATTTACGGTACAATCAAATGTTTATATACCCGAAAGACCAAGAGAATGCCTTTTTCACTTGTCCTTATGGGACTTTCGCTTATCGGAGGATGCCTTTTGATTTATATAATGCACCTTACACATTCCAAAGGTGCATGATGGCCATATTTGCGAACATGAATGAGAACTTGATAGAGGTATTTATGTATGACTTCTCTGTCTTTGGCGATTCTTTTGATCATTGCTTGTTTAATTTAGACATTGTGCTTCAAAGATGTGAGGAGTCTCATCTATTCTTGAACTGGGAGAGGTTTCATTTCATGGTCCAAGAGGGAATTGTATTGGGCCATAATATTTCATGTAAGGAGATTGAAGTAGATCAAGCTAAGACTGAAGTGATTGAAAAGCTCACCTCTCACTAACATCAAGGGCATCCGAGCCTTCCTTGGTCATATAGGGTCCTACAGACGGTTCTTTAAGGATTTCTCTCTTATTGCTAGACCCTTGACTTATTTTTTAGTTAAAGATGTGCCTTTTATGTTTGATGATGCTCGTTTGGATGCTTTTAACATGTTAAAGAAGGCACTTATAATAGCACCCTTTCTAATGTCGCCAAATTGGTCTCTTCCCTTTAAGATTATGTGTGATGCAAGCGATCATGCCATTGGTTGTGTCCTTGGTCAGCAAAAGGAAAAGTGGTTGCACGCCATCTACTATGCAAGCAAAATCTTGACGAGAGCACAACTAAATTACACAACTATGAAAAAGGAGTTGCTTGTTATGGCATTTGCAAGTGAGAAATTTCGTTCTTATCTTTTAGGCACACATGTTCTTGTTTTTTATCATACGACATTGCAATATCTCTTTTCCAAAAAGGATGCCAATGCTAGGTTCATCTGGTGGCTGCTTCTACTCCAAGAATTTAACATTGAGATCGAAGACAAGGAGGGAGCAAAAAATGTTGTAGCAGACCACCTATCACAACTTGAAGGGGGCACCATGAAGAAGAAGAGGAAATCAAGGAGATGAGGCTTTAATGATGGCAAAAAATCCTTTTTATTCTTGGATAGCAGATATTACAAACTACCTCTCTGGTGGTATTCTTCCTTATAATCTCTCATATCAATAAAGGAAGAATTTCTTATTCCAGTGTTCTCGCTATATTTGGGATGAACTTGTGTTATATAAAATTTGTGATGATAATATGATTTGCAGGTGTGTCCCTGAAGATGAAAAGCCTGATGTTTTGACTCAATGTCATAGTTCAGTGTAAGCAGGACACTATAGAGTGAACAAGACGACAACTCATATCTTGAAATGTGGGTTATATTGGCCAAGTTTGTTCAAGGATGCCCGAAACTTTGTACTACAGTGTGATAGATGCCAAAGAGTGGGCAACATATCAAAGCCAGATGGGATGCCACTTTTGAACATCATAGAAGTGGAAATATTTGATATGTGAGGCTTGGATTTTATGGGACCATTCCCATCCTCCTTAGGTAACGCATATATATTGGTTGGAGTTGATTATGTTTCGAAGTGGGTTGAAGTCGTAGCTACTCCAACCAATAATGGAAAGGTGGTGCAAAGATTTAGCTAGAAGATTTTCACTAGATTTAGAGTGCCAAGAGCAATAATTAGTGATGGAGGGAGTCTTTTTTGCAACAAACCCTTTGAAGTTATATCAAAAAGATATAATGTGCATCATTGAGTGCTAACTCCTTACCATCCACAAACGAATGGCCAAGTGGAAGCGGTGAATAAAGAATTGAAGAAGGTTTTAGAGAAGGTAGTGAGCACTTTAAGGAAAGATTGGGCTTTGAAGTTAGATGATATACTTTGGGCGTATAGGATAGCCTTCAACACACCCATAGGTACTACTCCATATAGACTTGTGTATGACAAGTCTTGTCATTTACCTTTGGAGTTGGAGCATAAAGCCTATTAGGCAATTTGGAAGTTGAATATGGATTAGAAGCTTGCGGGTGAGAAGCGATTGTTACAACTTGATGAATTGGAAGAGTTGAGATTTGAAGTTATGAAAATGCTAAGTTATAAAAAGAAAGAGCAACAAAGTGGCGTGATTCTCACATTAAAAAGAAGGAGTTTAAGAGTGGGGACTTGGTTCTTTTATTCAATTCATGACTTCGGTTATTTCTCGAAAAGCTCAACTCAAGATGGAGCAGACCCTTTGAGGTCCTTTAAGTGTTTCCCTATGAAGCTTTGGAGTTGGAAAATGACAAGGCTAAAGTATTCAAGGTCAATAAGCATAGGTGCAAGCCATACTATAGAGGGACATACTCACAAGAAAGGGAAGTCATCTCTTTCCTTTCTTCCACTCTTTCATGAATGCATCTGGAATGGTCAAGCTAACGACCTTAACTTAGCATGTTTACCTTTCTTTTGTTTGTCTTTGTTTAATTGTTTGTTTATGTTTAGTTTGAGATTGCAATGATCTCTTGGTGTTTTGGGTATTGTTTGAGTTTTAACTTGTTTTCTCTTCAAATTTCTTATTGGTTAGGTGATTTTGATGTGTTTGCAGGTTGCTTGAATATTGAGAATGCATGCTAAGCTTAGAAGAGGGCCAAAAAGCTGGAAAATCAAGATTGGGTGTGTGTACAGTGCCCACAATTGTGGCAATGGGCCTGTTTCCCGCGATTTTAGGAAAGCTCTTCAGAAGGTTTCTGGAACCTTAACCCACGATCGTAGGAAGCACAGAGATTCCCACAATTGTGGGATCCCCAACTTGAAGAATTAAAAAAAAAAACCTTCTTCTTTCTTCATCTTTTCACATTCTCTCACTCTAAAACCCAAAACCTACTCACCTAAACCTCACAAATCAATCTTGGTACTTTCTTCACTTTTTATCATTATTCACTCCCTTAACACTTATTCACATTACCTACTCAAGAATCTAAGGATTTGGTAAGTTTTTCTCTCTTTCTGTCTAAAAAAAATGATAATCTCTCTCTTGACTCTTTTTATAGGTTTTTCTCCTTAAATGGCTCCAAAGAAGCTTTTAGCCTGTAAACCTACCGACTAACTACACCTCCAAGTCTCCGAAGAAGGTAAACGTAATATGGCAACCACTTTTCGCACCCCATTCCTTATTTTTTTAGAAGAAGAAGGTATGAGATTCTGGGATTTTAAAGATAGAGAGTTATTGCCTCCTAGATACTTTGATTTTAACCTGTTAGAAACTCTAGGCATAATGTTAAAAGGTTGGCTGCAAATATTGGTTAGGGTCGTTTAATTCATTGTGATGTATTGACATACCCCATCATGACTATAGAATTTTTCACCACTGTGCGCTACAATACTAAAATGGACACATTCTGGTTTAGGATAGGTGGCCATGCATATAGGTTGGATTATATTGTCGTTCGTGCGAATTGTCTAATACCAAAGTTTTAGATGACCATGATGATTTTAATGTGGATGATTATTGGAAGATCATTATGGGTGAAAACACTTTTGGTTTTAGGAATGAACCCAACAGTTTGATTCGTAGCACCGAGCACTTACTTCTTCACAATTTTATATGCCTAATTATTTTTAACAAAACTAAAATCAATAAGTGTTCAGCTAAGGAACCTTTCTTTCTTTAGTGCATGAATCGTAAAATTAAAGTGAATACCCCTTTATCACATTGTTTGACCTATTGTGGGTTCTATTACTAAGAAAAGCTCATATTTTGGCATGGCTTACATTGTTACTACTTTGGCTTTGCACTACAATCTTGATGTGGATGGTGTGCGTATAGCTAGACCTGATATGTTTGATATACCTTATTTGAGACCTTCTAAAATTTTGGAGCCCCATTCTATGGAGCTCTAAAATCCTTAGATGTGCACTACTGTTAAGAACAGGAAGGGCAAGGATGTATCCACTTCTCAACCATCTTCTTCTCAGGTGGCCCAGAGCCCCAAGAAGAAGCAGTTGAAGACAAACCAATCATAGCAGCAAATGTGGACAAGTTCCAGCAAATCCTCAACCAAATGTTCGAAAACCATCGAAAAATGACACTGCAAATTAATGAGATTGGCACCCTAATGAGACAAGTGCATAAGGAGCAACGGTACATCAAAAAGAAATTCCTCAAGTTCATCCAGATGAAGAACATTGAAGTCCCTTCCCCTATGCCTTCGCCACAACAATCTCCATGAAGCTTTCTTACCCTTTACTTTTTACGTTGTTTTATTTACCTTGTTAGTTGTTTTACTTGCATGTTTGTTTGATGTTGTGTTTTGTGTTTTGGTTTCCTTTTATGGTTGCCTTGTCACATTGAGGACAACGTGTTGTCCAAGTGTGGGTAGGTGAAATTTTCTTTGTCAATTGCATTGTTTTAGTTTGTTTTAGTCAGTGTTTCCATTAATTAGGATTCTTGTTTTAGGCATATTAGGCTGTTGTTTTGTGTTAACAATGGAACCACACTTGAATCATTTTGATTTGTTTTGCTATGAGATTCTATCATGCTAGTTAGAATGAGATTGAATCCATGCTTAAACTCGAATCAGGCTACTTGAGTAGAGAGTGAACGATGTTGAGTGATGAAAAGTAGTTGGTTGCATAAGCTTACTCAGAATTTTACACTTAAACAATAAGGTAGTGTAGAGATGCATAATGAATTTTCATTTAAGCCAATGTGAGGATTGAGCCTATATGACTCCATCTATAGTCATTTTATTTCTTTTTTTGTGTGATGCTTCCTTAGGTTATTACCTTCAAAACTTGCTTTGAATCGGTTTCAATCTATTGGATGCATGCTTAATAGAGATGATTAAGGCCCTTCTTTTTTGTTAACCTTTGGCTTAAATGACCTACCTTTTATTATCGCTTGCTACCCCCATTGAGCTTTAACTCTTTTGTTTCTTGAAAACACCCCACATTTTAAAACCTAAAACCCCATTAGCCTACCCATTCACAAGCTTAGTAGATTGTTAAGTGATGCATTAGTCTAAAAAAGAAACAATATGTTGGCCCCCGAAATTTTTCTTGATGAATTAAACATGATTTAAATGAATTATGAGGTTTGATGGATTAATTTTTGGAGCTTATTTATTATATCAAGGTTAGTAGGATTTTTATGACATAGGTTAATTTGATTAAGGGATTAGAGTGGTAAGATGTTATAAGGGCAAATTGGGCATGACACTTAAGCATATAAGGCTATAAGGTTTAATGGAAGGGTAAAATGGACATTGCACCATTATTAAGAGTATAAGTTAAAAGAAAAAGAATTGTTGTCTTGTATTTGGGAGAAGAAGAGAACGAGAATGAAGGAAAGAAGAAGAAGAGAAGAGGAAAGCTAGGGTTTGTATGATCTTGAAGAATTTGAAGAATCGTGGAGCTAAACAAGTAAGTATGAGCTTTAACCCTTCTTGATCGTTGGATGAACCATGTGTAATGATAATTAGAAGTGAAAATGAAGTGGAATGTGGGTAGGTAGTTGTCGATGAATGGCTTATGTAAAGGTTTTATTGTTTGGTTAATGATCAAAGATAGGTTTTGATGTTTTGTTTTGATTTTGGGTTGTAATGAGCTTAGAAATGAAGTATAAGAGGTGATTTAAGGTTAATATGGGTTATATTTTGAAAGATGGAAGTGTATAGTTGAAGAATGTTAGAAAAATAAGGTTTTCAGACGTTTTTGGGGTTACATGTCGTGACCTACAGTTGAGCACGTCGCGACGTGCACCAATTTTCTCATCGCGACGTGCTCCAGCTCCTCGTCGCGGCGAGGACCCATTTTTCAGCACTGACATGCTTTAGTATTTTGGGCATAACCTTTGCTGTAGATGTCCAAATGCTGTGATTTTTGATTTGTTGTAAACTAGAGACATAGGGATACAAGTTTTATGAAGAAATGAAGTTGTATTTCGGTTTCTATGAATTTAAAAAGTTTGATGAAAGTTGAGAATAGGATGTTGTTTCAGTATAAGAATAGTCAAAATGTTTTGGGCATAACATTTAGAGTACTAAACTAAATTGGACCATTTTGGAGTCAT
Source organism: Erythroxylum gracilipes (assembly GCA_026413385.1). NCBI lineage: Eukaryota > Viridiplantae > Streptophyta > Magnoliopsida > Malpighiales > Erythroxylaceae > Erythroxylum > Erythroxylum gracilipes. Next base: position 15,847,811 of record JANZLC010000003.1, read on the forward strand.
TAGAAACATAAGACAATGGGGAATAATGTTATAGAAGAAAGTATTATCAAATTTCTTCATATGCCTTATCATAATTTTAAATTACAATTGAATGGGGATTGTTTTCATTGTTAAAGGAAATCAAGGAAGGCAAGAGGAGAAAAGTATGAGGCACATTTGAGCAAGTTTTTGAACAAGGAAATTAGGTGGGTACATGTTTATAATAGAATCGATAAGCCACTACGGTTTCAATTAAATCAAGGAAGTTTTCTGATTTCAATTGCATCATAAGTGTTGCATTTACTGTTATGAATGATTTGAAAAATCTTTTTATATTCGGTATATAAACTTTTTGATGAATTTTGAAATACATTTTATGTTATGCCTTGAAAAATATCATGGCATTTTGTATATGATCAAGAGAAAGTATGAGCATTTGATAAAATGACTTTGAGCATGCTTATGTGCTTCTGTTTGGGCGAGAGTGGAACCATTCTGTTCGTCACGTGCACGTCGACAAGAGCCTTCTCTCGGCTG
>JANZLC010000003.1:15890081-15902106 GCA_026413385.1 Erythroxylum gracilipes
AAATTATTATATATAGATATATATTATATATAGAAATGATTAGAATATAATAAAGATATATATAAACTAAAATGGATAAGATATAAACAAAAAAATGCTAAATTAAATAACCAATATATGTACAATATGACAATGAACTATTTTTGTAATTTTAAAAAAATTCAACGACTATTTTATAAATTTAAAAATTACTCGAAACAGTACCCAGTATTAACTGATATTGGTACAGTACCATACCAGAATTCAATCTGGTACTAAGTTCGGTACGATATTCGTAACATTGATTTGAAGTTTCGTATTAAACAATTTTTTAAATTTATATATTTTGAAGATATTTTTAATTTAAATTATATTTATTAATAATTATTCAATTAAAATTGTTTTATTTTTTAATATTTAAATTAATTATAAAATTAAATTAAATTATTCATGGTTTTTATTAATAATTAATATAATTACTTGAAAGCAAATTGTATTAAAAACAAAATTTAGTTTTTCTAATTTCAAAATTGGAAGAAAATAAAACCATAAATAGAAAGCATAGATTTAAACAAACGTGCTTCTTTTTTTTAACTGAATTTAAAAACACAAATTAAAAACATAAATAGAAACAAAAACAAGTCCTCAAATATTTTATGAGAAAGAGAAAGGAAAAGTATTCTCTTCAGTTTCTTTAAGTAAAATCGCAATAACTTAAACATAATTATAGTGAACGTTTTTACCTGGAAAAATTGGTCTTTCTAAGCTTATATACATATGCAAATTCAAGTAGAATTCTTAGTATAATAAGTTTTTAGATGCATATCGGTAATTTACTAGTTTCCATACTCACCTTGAATGCATTGTTGGGAAGAGGATTTGATTCGCTTATCATATTATACATGAAATTGCTTAGAAAAGGATCTGGTTCGTTTGCATACAGTAAAGCAACCAACTAATAACGGAATACTCCTACTGTCATGTTATTTATTTTAATCTTTATAATTTTTAATAAATACATATTAATATTTTCTCATTTTTATTTAGTAATATATTCATGTTATTATTAAATTTATTTAAATTATAACTTAAATTAAATTATAAATTACAATTTATATATATTATAAGTGTTTTAAATAATATTTTCTTCAGATAAATTATCACCTCAATTAATGATGACAATAACGTTGAGAGTATAAATAATTTCAGGTAAATAACTTATAATGGTTTGTAGCACATGCGCCCAAAATTTCACTTACAACTAGAAAGAAACTATTAATTAACAAAAATTATACATATAATTAAAGAAGAATCCAATAGAATGAGAGTGACAAAGTGATATAGGCCAAAAAAATCCATGTCTAAGATAAACACGCAATGAAAGAAGCAAGATAACAATTAAGAAAAGGGTTTACACAACAATTAGGTTTGGGTAAAAATTTAAGGTTGTCCTATCAGTTTTCTTTATTATTTTCAATAAATTTAATGATGTGTAACATTTATTTTCACATAAATGCTTGTTAAAAAATTCTATTTATATAATAAATTACGACAATAATATTAATTAAAGATTAATGTCAAACTAATTTTATAATAAATTAAAAGTTCGAATATTTTATTAATTCAAATTAGTATTATTCATTATTTTAAATATAATTTACTATTTTTCTCCTATGTTAATTTCTTGTATTTTTAGAAATTAATATTTCTTTATCATAAAAGTTTGCTCTTTGTTTTTTCATTTTTAATATATGATATTAAATTTTTTCTTTATTTTTTCCTCTGTCACAAATATAATGCTATTGATATATCTTTGTGATATGATATATCATTCAGCTATTGGTATTTTGTTATGCCTACATTCTTCTTCCAATTCTATACATGTGCTCTTGCTTTTTTTTTAGTCCAATTGTGTTATATATGGTTTATAATATATTGCCTAAAAAGCATTTTTTTGGAAGTGGAAAAAGGAAAAAGAAAAAAGAAAACAAGTAGAGTAATTAATAAAATCCCAAAAAGGAGCAATTAAACAATTTATTAAAGGAGTAGACTCTTTTAATGAGAATCCTGAGGAATTAGGTGTATGTAATTTTGAACAATATAAAGAATTTAAGTGATGAGATTCATATTTATGAGGATATTAGTAATTTAAGTGAATACTATTATATACCAAATGCATCCATTTTAGAAAATTTAAGGGCAGATGAGCACCTAATACTTATATTGGATATTTATGATCTTAATAATTGGGATAATCTTGATAATAAAGTAAAGGATGTTTTAGTTGAAAAGGGTTTGTAAAAGAATTAAATCTTGTGTTTCTTTTAAACAATACCTCTTGACATTTTTCATATTTTTATTATTGTAGAATATTGAGTAATAAAGAGATTAGTTATAGAAAAATGGTTGGCTTACTCTAAATATATAGATAAAGTTTTTTGTTTTTGTTGTAAGTTGTTAAAATCTAATAGAAAACAAAGTGCGTTAATAAATGATGGATTTAGAGATTGGAAGCATCTTAGTGAGAGACTTAGAGAACATGAGAATAGTGTTGAGCATATGACTAATATGAGAATTTAGAATGAATTAAGAGTAAGATTAAGCAAAAATCAAATAATTGATAAAGACTTGTAAAAATAAATTATAAAAGAGAAAGAAATTTGGAGATAAGTTTTAATAAGAATAGTTTATGTTGTGAAATATCTTGCTAAATATAATTTGGCTTTTCTAATATCCAATAAGAAACTTTACCAAAAATAGTAATGGTAATTTTTTGGGATTGAATAAGATGATTGTTGAATTTGATGTAATAATGCAAGATCATATTAGACACATTTAAAATCATGAAATTCATCATTACTATCTTGGTTATAAAATTTAAAATGAATTAATTTCTTTGTCGGCCCATAGTGATAGAAGTTCTATTATAAGGATCATTAAAGAGGTGAAATACTTTTATATTATTCTTGATTGTACCCCATATTTGAGCCATCAAGAACAAATAAGTTTGTTAGTACGATGAGTGAATATATACAATAAAAAAATAGAGGAGCACTTTTTAGAGTTCTTGAAGGCAGATAACATATCTGTTTAGACTCTCTATGTGCATCGTGTAAGAGGCTTATCCTTCTATAGCTAATATGCACAACTGTGCAAATATCATGCACAATCGTGCATGCTCTTATTTTTCAAGTCCTTCTTCATCTTTTCTTTAATTTTTCCTATTTCCACTCATTAACAAACTAATTAAACAATCCTTAAAACATAATATTACGATCAAGTCCTTGGTTTAAAACAATCAAACAATTAAAACGTATAAAAACATTAATAAGAACACAATTCTAAGTCTTAAACACATTATTATCATCTAAGAAAATACTTTAAAACACATTTAAACCTCTAAAAGACATATTATAATATACACCTATCAATCCACTACAAATAGGGGACAACCGATGTTTCTTCAAAAATGGAGGCTAGGACTAGAATTAAATAGGGACAAAATTAAACCAATTCAGTTATGTATTAACATTTACAATGTCCCTTTGGGATATTAGATATAATGGAAGGGTTATACTATATTGCTAGTTCATTAGGCAAACCAATATGCTAGATACCCAAACCTCCAGGTTGAACATACTATGTTATACCAGGATATGTGTAAAGGTGAAATAAGGGAGGCGGGTGCCACCTAAGTCATTGCTTATTATGAAGTTGGATGACTTTGGGGACTTAGTGAGAGAAAAAATGTCTCTCTCCTACAACTAAAGGCCTACAATATATAATAAAGCTTAGAGACCTAGGAAAAGAATGTTTAAGTTAAGAAACTACAATTAACTTATGGAGCACATAGAGTCTCTGCAACCAAATGGAGCAAATTATACACAAGAGCATTCTAATTTCACAGAAGGACTACACTCAGATAAATATAAGTCAAACAACTTAGACAAATCTAATGTTGCAAATTTTTTTAAAGTTGTTAATATTCTTTTACTAGATTTTGGGTTGATTCATGTTGTAGTATTAACTAAACCAAGTGACCATAGAAAGGAGAATGTAAAAGGTGGGGAAATGAATAAACCAGAGGAAAAGGAAGGAAAGTCATAGAAATTGGGATTAGACAAGGATCAGGACCCAGGTGAGTTATTAAATAGTAATAGGGGTTCATAGTAATAGGTGATACTATTCCTAATTGGTAATCTTATGATCTTTGTAGTGTTGTAAAAGTTTAGCTTTTGTTAATAAAATTCTTCTATTTTTAAGAAAAAAATAGAAAGTGATAGAGAGGCCGAGATGATTAAAAAAAATAGGGAGTCATGATGGAGGAGAAAGAATCCTTATCAATGGGGTCTCTCTCTTCCACATAAAATTAAAAAAGCAATCAAAGGATAAAGATCATAGGAAGAGGATTTTGGTTTCGTGGTTGTTAATGGTGGTTTTCATGCTACTTTGTCCTTTTGCTTCACCACAGAACGACCAAGGCAAAGCATTAATTTCCCTGAGACGCTTCATTTAGCAATGTTGCTAACATATTTCTTCAGTGGGATGGTGTTCATAACAATAATTTGTGCTCTTGGTGTGGTTTCTTGTGATAATGTGACCGTCACTGTGGTTTCAATGAATTGATAAAGTTTGTATTGTAAATTTAATCTTTAATATTCTTGAAAATAATTCAAGTCTAAAATTCACCCAAGATCATCTATGACACAATTGATTCAACTCCTTCAACCCTAGGATTCATGCTATAAACAAAAGAAGGAAATACTAACCTTGATCTATGTTTAATATGTGTAATCTCTTTTTGATCACAAACAACTTCTTTACACAAAAGCTTTATCCACTCTCTCCTAACTTTTCTTCATTCTTTTCCAATGGTGCAAGAACATACGTTTCTTTGATAACTATTAATGTTACTTGACTAAAGGGAGAGGAAAAGGTTTTATTGATTATAATAAAACTTAATGACTTTAATTTTCTTTACAAGCCCAATAACCATTATTTTAGACCCACCTCATATTAGATTCAACCCTAGTAATATGAGCCACACCTTTATGAATATTAAATTAATCTAACAATTTCCCACTTGGCCCATGTTATGACTTGATGACCCAACAACATAAGTGTGCACCATATATTGAATCTATCAAGTCATAAAACTTGAATGAATTGAAATGATAGGATCATAGCAATCAAAAGTTATCTAACAACATGATTCCTTCCAAATATCACACAATTAACTCAACTTAAATTAACTGTAATCAAGAAACACTGTAATTCTCAACTTTAATGTTATCTCAAAAACATAATTTGTCATCACAATAAAACAATGTGTGTACATAACATAATGTGACAACTAACAAATAAGCAAAAACATAACTTTAATTGAATTCATAAGTATCAAAACAATAATAACAAGTATCCAAACATATGTATATACATAACATGATCTCATGCTAACAAGGACTTATTTATAATGCCCATCCTTTCAACATGGCCAGTAAATGTTTTAGGCAGTAATCCTTTAGTTAACCAATCCGTTACCATTATATCAGTTCCAATATGCTCAAATTGACACTTTATATTTTTGCACTTCTTATTTGACTGACAATTATTTCAAATCCATGTTTTTAGCACCTTTATAATACTTATCATTTTTAAAGAAGAAGACAACTGCAAAATTATCACAATAAATTCTTAGCGGTTTAGCTATAATGTCAACAATACTTAGCTCTAAGATAAAGTTTCGCAACTACAATGCTTGAATAGTGACCTCAAAGTACGTCATAAATTTAGCCTCCATAGTAGAAGTAGCAATGATAGACTATTTTCCACTCTTCTGAGAAATTTCCCCTCTTACTAGTTGGAATAGATAACCAAAGGTAGATTTTCTTGAGTCTACACAACTAGCATAGTCTGAATTTGGATAACTGATCACTTCTAAGTGATCTGATTTTCTATATGTTAGCATGTACCAAAGAACTTTATTTGCAGCTTTCCAGTGGTCTAATCTAGGATTACTTTAATATCGACCTAGCATTCTAACAACAAAACTGATATCTGGCCGAGTACAAATCTGAATATACATATTTACTAACAAAAAAAAGTCTGAATATACATCAAACTCCCAACTACAGATGCATAGGGAATAAATTTCATATCCTTTCATTTCAAATCATTCTTGGGACATTGCATTTCACTAAGTTTATTCCCTTTCTGAATTGGAACTACGCTTGTTGAGCATTTTTCTAACATAAATCTCTCTAATACCTTTACTGATATATCCTTTTTGAGACAACCCGTTCAATCCTTGTGCCCTATCATAGAATATTTCTATTCCAATCACATAAGATGCCTTACCCATGTCTTTCATTTCAAAGATATTAGAGAGAAAGTTCTTCACATCATGTAACAATTCCAAAACATTAGCATCCAAAAGAATATTGTCAACATATAGTACCAAAATAATGAACTTGCTCCCATTAACCTTCATATAGATACACCTATCAACAGTGTTCTCTAAAAAATCATAAGAGGTAATGGTATCATTGAACTTAAGATACCATTGTCGAGAAGCTTGTTTCAAATCATATATTGAATTCTTTAATTTACACACTATATTTTCCTTTTCTACAGTCACAATTCCTTCCGATTGGTCCATATAAACTTTTTACTTCTAATTCATCATTTAAAAAAGAAGTCTTGACATCTATTTGGTAATGCTCTAAATCATAATGAGCTACCAATGCCATAACAATTCTTAAAAAGTCCTTCTTCGAAACTAGAGAGAAGGTCTCTTTAAAGTCAATGCCATCCTTTTGAGTATAACCTTTAGCTACAAGTCTAACTTTTTACCTTTCAACATTACCTTTCGAGTCCCTTTTGGTCTTAAAGACCCATTTATTGCCCATTTACTTTGAGCCTTTAGGTAACTCAACTAGTTCCTAAACTTGATTGTCATCCATAGATTTTACATCTTCTTTCATAGCATTAAACCACTTTTTATAATTGTCACATAATCGTGGCTTTTCGATATGTGTAGTTTTAATATTTTAACCTCGATATTTTACAAGAGTACAGGTCGTTCATGTAGTATCTAAGGTATCAATCCAATGAATCAATTCTAAAACAATAACGCAATTCAATGAATCAATTCAATCAATCAATTCAATTCATGAATAAATCATGAAATATTAACAAATCAGCAAATTGCAATTCACACACCAAAAATCAACCTAAGGAACTACCAATTGAGAGAAAAGGGAAATTTTTACCTATCTCTAACACTAACCTAATTAATTATGAAATGTTAGATTATTGGTCCTAGATTATCCTAGGGTTGGTTACTCTCTCTCGAGTTATAACCAAAAGCCCTAAATTATAAACCCTAATCAGATTATGGAAATTGTAATTTCTCAAATCACAATTTATCCAAACCCTAATTAGGTGTGAAGTTTTCCACTAGACTACCGGAACCTATGTGAGTTCTCTCCTCACACAATTACCAATTTGATTGATTTCTCATTCTTATTAAATTCCCTAACTTATGTTAGCCCAATTTAATTATTTTTTATCAGTTCACGCTCTCAGTCTATTACCAATTTATGAAAATACAGAAATCAATCACAATGAATTTAATTAACATAAACAATCAAATTTTTATTGAATCAAAGATAAACATAACCTAAAGGTGAGTTTAGACAATCCTCAATATTCATAAATCCTATCTCAATAGCTATTCCAATTCTATACACAGATAAAAATGGAAATACACTGGAAAATAGATCCAAATGGATTATGGAGACAACAACGATGGGAAACCTCTTGTTCTGGGTAGTACCTCATGTAGGCTTCTTCTCCACGTCTCTCTTCCTTCGTCTCTTTCTTAATCTCTCAATGAACTCTCTCTAGAGTTTCGTGATGGTGGCTGATGCAAAATCTCCTTCTTTTTGTTTTTGTTCTATTTATGTTCTTTTGTGTTTAGGGTTGAACTAGGAATTTTTCAGAGTCCGAAAGGTCCAAAAAATCCTCGAAACGTGAAGTTTGGGAGTGGCTATGAATTTGCTCAATGCAGGCCACGATCGTGGCCTACATCTAAGCCTTCTGCCACGATCGTGACCTTTTTCTAAGATCGTGGGTCGTTGTTTTGGCACAAATGTCTTCCTAAACTCCTCCATTCTTCCCTAAAACACTAGCAAACACATTACGGTATCTCAAAAACATAATATTTAAGCTCAAAAGCTTGTACTAACCCATAAAACACTTAAAACACAAATAATTAGCAAACTAACACAATTCTAATGTAAACACATACTAAATGATCAGATTAGTGGATAAACACATATCAAACTATGCTCTAAAACACGATGTAATTTACACTTATCACATCTTCACATTTAAATGTTTTCTTGTCCTCAAGCAAACAAAACAATAAACAACACAAGAAAACACAAAACACGCATATGTAATAATGAGACAATGGCTTCAACTTAGTGAAACAAATTTAACTATAAACACAATCCTTCAAGTCATTCTAGCTTATTAACAAGTGAAATTTACGTCTAAGCAACTTGGACTAAATATACAAACTAATAAAAATTTTAATGATGAGTCTATTCACCTCTATAACTTGCCCAAACACATTGATAATCATTCAGTCAAAACAAAAGTATAGCTATTCCTTAATAGGTTTTCATGAAAAATCAACTACTAAGAAGTTTGGTAGCTTTTTTATTTGAAAACATTCTTTTTGTTGATTTTTCTTTAAGGGCATGAACCTAGTCTTTTTACGCGGAGGCAAACATTTGTGGTGAATGTCGATCTGATTACTAAACTATGTTATGCTGTTATTAAGCTGCTTGGTTGGAACGTCATTATAGCCTTTTTACACGAAGACACACATTTGTCATGCGCGTCGATCTGGTTACTCAGCTACATCACAATCTCAACTAGCTACTAGCTTTATTCATAACCCGAAGGCTAGTGAAATAGTTATTTTAGTTAAATTTTATACAACTTTCTTCTTCTTCTTTTTTCTTTCCTTTTTTTACACAAAATTCTACCTACCTTATTGCTTTAGCTAATCATTCTCATGGAAATGTACTACTAATGCTACTTATTTGATTATCCTAAAATTATAAATGAGTATGGAAAATTCCTGGGGTGAATGGACTAATATTGTATTCTAATTAACCATCATATTTAGCCTTAAGTAACTTATGTCACTAATTTCACAAGCTAATAAATCTTTGCAACTTAAAGGGCTATGTTTAAGGCTAAATCTATCTCGTTAAGTCCTAACATTTGACGCATTTACACAATTCACATTATGCAACCTAAACAAACAATCATACAATATACAAAATTCACACTCAAAGTAAAAACACAGAACCCTTCCCACACTTCAACAACACATTGTCCTTAGTGTGAGAAGGGTACACAAACACATCAGGGGGAAATAAAACACAATATACAAAAAAATATAAGAAGAAAATACTAACAAAAATGAAAAGAAAAGGTTAGAACACGAAATTGTCAAGGTGACTGAGGTAGTGATGGTTTCAGAGATGGAGACCAAATGCGCTTGATGCCGAGCTGACTTTCCTATCTTATAATTGATTGATAGAGAATAAGAGAGTTAGTAATCCCAGATCATTTCAAATCATTAAAATTTTATTTTTGAAGTTTAAAACAAATCTAACTATGCAACAATTTAAACCTAACTACCTAACGTGCTAATTTATGGTCATTAGCTTGACCACATATCATTGGAACCTCAGTCAGGATCAATTATGAGAGGCTTTCTTCCACCCTTTTCGTTTACCATTAGTTTTGTAGCCTATAAGTAAGCTATAAATTGTAAAGTGATTAGAAGGACAATATTACTAACTCTCTTTAGGTGCCTCATTATCACTCTAAGATGTATTGCTGTGTCTCTACTTTATGCCCCAAACTCCTTTTTTTTATAAAAAACAAAAGATAGTGAAAAAGCCTTAGAATAAAGAATTAAACTAATTGCCTCCCCAACAACGACGTCAAAAACTGAATCGTGACTTTTCGATATGTGTAGTTTTAATATTTTAACCTCAATATTCTGTAAGCATACGGGTCGTTCGCGTAGTATCTAAGGTATCGATCTCACGAGGAGAGTTAATCTAATCCTAAACTCTAAAGCTGAAACAAATTGTAGAAATTCAACTGTAACTAAGCTGAAACAATAACCCAATCTAATAAATCACTTCAATCAACCAATTCAACTCAAGAATAAATTATGAAATATTAACAAATCAGAAAATTACAATGCACACATCAAAAATCAACCTAAGGAACTACCAATTAAGAGAAAGGGAAAATTTTTACCTATCTTTAACACTAACCTAATTAATTATGAGATGTCAGATTATTGGTCCTAGACTATCCTACGGTTGGTTACTCTCTTAAGTTATTACCAAAAACCCTAAATTATAAATCCAAATCAGATTATGGAAATTACAATTTCTGAATTCACAATTTATCCAAACCCTAATTAGGTCTAAAATTTTCCACTAGACTATCGAAACCTATATGAGATCTCTCCTCACACAATTACCAATTTGATTGATTTCTCGTTCTTATTAAATTACCTAACTCTCGTTAGCCCAATTTAATTATTTTTCATCGATTCACCCTCTCAGCCTATTACCGATTTATGAAAATGCAAAAATCAATCACAATGAATCCAATTCACATAAACAATTAGATTTTTATTGAATCAAAGATAAAAATAACACGAAGGTGAGTTTACACAATCCTTAACATTCATAATCCTATCTCAACAACTATTCCAATTCTATACATAGATAAAAATGGAAATACATTTGAAAATAGATTCGAATGGATGATGGAGGCAGCAACGATGGGAAAGCATCTGTTCTAGGAAGTACTTCATGCAGGCTTCTTCTCCACGTCTCTTTTCGTTCGTCTCTTTCCCAATCTCTTGATGAACTCTCTCTAGGGCTTCTATGTTGGGCCCCATTTTTGAAGCCCAATAATCGATCTGGAATCAAAAACATAAGTGGGTTTCCAAACTCTTTAACTCTCATCGAATAGTCCTCATTCTCATAATTCTCAAGCCACAAAGGCGAGCCCACACAACAAAATCACAAAAATTACAATTGACTTCTTCAAAATGGTAGCTCTTAGTCTCTAGTTTATGTAGAACTAAGAACCACCTCATTCGGAGCTCTATAGCTCAAGATATGCTTAAAAATCCAAAGTATGTTCATAGCCCAACCATGCTCTCCCAACCGACCCCTCACTTCCTTTCTATCTAACTTTTTTACTTTAACTCCAAAGGCTATCAATTTTTATGGTAAGGTAGAAAAACATGTTAGAATTTATCTCCTTAAGAATCACCTCAATCGGAGGTCGGACGAAGAAGTTATGGCCAAATGAATCCGACATGTTCATGACCTTGCTCACCTTGAACATGCCTTGGCTCGATCGCTATAACTCTCACTATAGATGTCGGATTGACTTCATTTTTAGACGGTTGGAAAGAATACATCTAGGAATACAACTTTTGTGAAGACACAAAATTGAAATTCTATCATTTAGTAGGTCAAAATATAAGGGCCGTGTGAACCAACATGGGCTGCCCGTGTGACTTACGGGTGAAAATGGTGCTCCTGCTCTGAAAACACACGGCCCGTGTGATTTTACACGGGCAGGCCGTGTGACTTACGGATGACACGAAATCTTCACCCTCCAAGACCCCTCAAAAGGTTCCTAAACCCATCCTAACATCCCCTTTCCTCATACTCTTCTCCAATACCACCTTTCTAGAGCCAAAAACCAATTCAAATCCATTTAACTACTAAAAACATCATTGAATCTCAATTCCAAAGGATTCATCACCCACAATCTTTCCAATTTCAACATGTTCTTCTAATACTAGCAACAATTTGAAATCTCAAACAAGGATAAGCACATAAATCATTCTCAAACTTTAAAGAAACATAATCATACAAGAAGAACTTCTCAATTCTCATTCTCATTTGAAAACAAAAGC
>JANZLC010000003.1:15914628-15927042 GCA_026413385.1 Erythroxylum gracilipes
TTGGACCAAAAGAGAGCTTCATCAAAACCAGCATCTCACATTCAAGTTTTATTTATGTTGAAAGAGAAAGAGGATTACGCAAATGGTTTTTCTTCAAGTTGTCAAATGGTTTGTCTTCTTTCACACAAACTAATATGAAAATGGTATGGGTTCATTGAAACTTCTTTTGATGACCTGTACAGCTGTACCTTACCCAACCAGATAAAACGGCCCTTGGTTGCTTTTAATAATTCACAGACCCTAAAACAATGGACAATTTGCAACCACAGGCAATCCCATGTATATAGTTTTATACTTTTAAGAAGACGAGCTGTATCCTTTATATTATTTTGCCTTGCTATGATCGATGTCTCTGACTGAGTAGGTTTCATCTTTCTTTGTCTGGAGGCAAGACATACTCCTGAAAGATAATTATGGGTACTATAGGCTTGTAGGCTTGTTTCTTGCTAGTTACGATTCTCCATAGTCCCCCAATTGCATACCTTATTTAATCTCTCTTGAATTTCCGATCGTTTTCTTGTTCTGCACATTGCACATGCAAACATGGCAATTTGAGCATTTTCAGTGTGTTCATTCGGCGCATGCTTTGATAACTACAAGTTTTAACATATATGTATAATTTACTCGGTCCACGAGACAATTGCACTTTCAAGCCAGACAGTTTCTTAGACTAATTCAATTCTGTAGTGTACTCTTTTTTTTTTTTAACTATTAGACGAGGAACAAGTCTCTGAACTTCAAATAATGGTTCAAGTAGAAATCACTAATTATTTAGCTTAGGGACTAAACAATGGCAATGAACAAGCTGGATGATAAAATGAATCTATTAATATCAAATTCCTCATAACATATTGTGTAGCAGATGCTTCTTTTTATATTTCATTTCCATGTGAAGAATTTTGATAGTACTCTCCCACCTCTTGCTCTTCTCTTATTTATTTAGTAACATTAGAAAGGTCGAACACCGGAGTCAAGTCAGTTAGTAACAAAATGTACGTAAACCTAGTAACTGCTGATAGAAAAACCACGTTTGTGGAGTGACAAGCAACCTAGCCAAATGTTATTAACTCCATCAAATTTATACTGAATAGTAGAATTGCTTCTGCAGAGAAATCGTAGAACGGGAACTATCGGTTTCGCTTCTGTAACACCTGCTGTCTTTCTGAAACATAAAAAGGGTCTTTGACGGGTTCATCTGCAGCAAATCAATTCCTCTGCCAGTGAATTGACTCTTCATTGCATCACTAATGTCGTATAGGAGCCACAGCTGCAATTACGTTGACGGAGACAAGAGCAAAGAAAAGTATTCTCATCATGCCATAATTGGAACCAAGGCATCCTCGTGGAACAAACCAAGTATCATGAAACCTAAGGTTCAAGCGATTTGGATCACCACGCCATATACTACCTAATCTCGTCACACATTTATTGGAGATGTTAACGTTAGGCCCCAATTAAATGGTGCGAGAGAGATAAATAAATTACATTATCTGTTTATATAATGAAAGAATTCTTAGTAGCAGCTTGATGCTTGAGAATCAAATCGGTAGTAATTCTTGGCCTTAGTTGAGACAATAAAAGGGTAGGAAGTGCTAATTCAACCTGATGGTTAATTTAATATTGGGTTTGGTGTTACTTAAGGGAAGAGTACTTCTCCAATTTAGTTTAAAAGATATGCAAAATCTGATAAAAGTATCAAACGTAGGAGGCAGGCAGAATGGGAGATTTTGTGAATCACTTGTATCATGAGATGTCTTCTTGAGCAATCTTGTTCTCGTGCTATTTTATAAAAAAATATAATACCCTATCTGGGGTTCAATTTGTACCCAAGTTTTACTTGACTTGCTAATTAATAGGATCAACTGTAATTTGAATTAGTGATAGTGATCTAAAACTGCCATATCATGACAAACAGAAGCGATCTTTTACTTTTGCACAGGGAGTAAGAAGGGCGAAATGAGATGATATTGGGGGCTAAAAATACCAGGCAAAAAGGTCACTTTTGTTTTGTAGTTTGTACCTTGTACCCATTGCTTAGATTGACCCATAAATGACCACCAAACAAGCAAAAATTCATATAAAATTAAAAAAAAATCCCATTTGTTTTGGCCAAAATGAGAACTCCAAAAGTTCAGCCATTTCCTTGCTTCATGTCATAAAACAGAAGAAGAAGACTGATAAACTAAAACCAAAAGCACTACTACTAATCCTCTGCAAAACTGGCTGTCTAACAATATCTACTCTGAAAATCCCTCTATGAATGAAAATCCAATATTAGGAAAGAGAAAAAGAATCGGTGGTTAAAGAATAGCTATCGAAACCTACTCCTCCAAGAAGCGTTTCACAATCTTCACGCTTGGCTCCACCACTTCTCTCTCCCAAACTTCAGTCCACCTCTTCTTCTTCCTCTTCTTCTTTCTTTTCTTAATAACTACTTTATCATCTATATTTCTGTAATCTCTATTCTTCTTCATATTATTATTATTAAAATTTTCATTCTCTATGTTACCATTACGATTCAACAACACCTCCCTAAAAGCCTCCGTTGCCTCCACTCTCTGTAGGTCCCACCCGCCCCCTTTCAGTCTCATGATCTTCCCTATCTGCCTCTTGGCCAGCTCACACGTGTTTTCCTTTATCTCCCTCACCGCCTTCTCGTATGCACCTATCCGTACCGAATCCCACTCTCCTCCATTTCCAGGTCTCCCAGGCTGGTACTTGTCTAAATACGGGTCGAACTCCGGCACCCCAATGGCCTTCCTCAACCCTGGTTGACCCCGACACCCATGATACTCAGCCAACTCCTCCAACATCCCCGTCTCTAACATTTCGTCAACCCTCTTGCACAAGTAATCGCATAGAACAGAAAACGACACGTCGACCCAGATAAAGCAACACTTGTACCTCAGCTGAGTCGAACCAGGGTGTGGGTCCGGCCCGTTGAAGACGTCCACGTCTGGGTCAAAGCGGTCTACCACCAGAGCGTGGATGAACGAGTTAGACCCGCCAACCACGATGGGCACCTTCTGCCGGGAGACTATGTCGGAGATGGCCAGACCGGCGGCTAGGCGGAAGTCGTAGGGCGTGAACTCGCCGCGGTTTGGGTCGAAGTCGCCGAGCAAATGGTGGGGCACGCGGCGGCGGTCGAGGAGGGGGATTTTGTTGGTGGTAATGTCGAGCCCATTGTAGACTTGCATTTTGTCGGAGTTGATGATCTCAGAACGGTGGAACAATAAGCGGGTGGCTAGGTCTATAGAGAGCTTGGATTTGCCGCAGCCGGTGGCTCCCATGATGACGACGATCTTGTCTTTGCGGCCGTTGGAGGTAGAGGAGGAGGAGTCCATGCGGACTCCTCGGAGAGCGTGGGGTCGAGAGGGTTTAAGGAAGTGGAGTTGACGAGGAAAAGCAGAAGAGTAGTAATGCGATGATGAGGGGATGATATTAAAACCAAGTTTCATAGGCAAAAAACTAAAAAAGAAAACGAAAGAAAGAGAAGGAAAGAGAAAGAGGAATAGTACAGTACTACCGGTAGGAGTAGTAGCAGTAGATGGGTGGGTAGCTGAGCTGTGCTTGTGCTGTTACGAAGGTCTGCAAGAGACATACGGAATATGAACGCTTAACGCGTGGTCGAGGGAGAGAGGAGGGAGGGGCTAGAAGTGTTATTACGTTATATTTTTGATTGAACGCAAAGATTTTAATTAAATAGAATGAAATAATTTATAAATAAAAATAAATGAATGTAATATAAGAAAGTTGTTTAGGATAAAAGGAAAAGTTTATAATGTATTATAATAAAATGTTATTTTAAAGAATAGTTTATAATGTAATATAGTGATAAGTTGTTACATTCTATTTTAAACCTCTAAAATTAAAGGTTTCTTATTTTTATTGTTTAAGATATAATAAGATATAATATGAAATTCTGTTCTTCTATTTTATTTTATTCTATTTCATGATAAACTCACATCTCAAACGATAAAATAATATTACATTTTATTATATTTCTTTAATAAATCTCCAACCAAACCTAACCTTAGTGTTGTTTGGAAGGTTTCAATAGGAAAACGACACTAGTATATGTAATACCACTAGACTTTTAAGGCTTTCCAACTCCAAATGATCATTTTCTTGTCAAGGACAATGAATTTTGCAATGTTATGTTCTTATCATATAAATCATGAATTGTGTTCATATAAGCCAGTTTTAAAACTGAAACCTTTTCAAGTTGAATTGCTTTGCATGTTACATGATTAAACTAAAAAAATCTTAAGAAGAACTAAATTGGAGGAAGCATTTAAATTGAGGAACTAAATTATGAATTTAGCCCTTCATTTTGTTGTGGAAAACAAATTATCTTTAGAATATGTGGAGAAGAAAGGGAAATACTACAATTGATTATATCATAAACGACATACTCTAAGGTGCTCAATCCAACAAATTTTTATGTTCTTACTTGCACAATAACTAGAGTAAAGACGATATATGGTGATATAAAACACCTTTTCGTTTGCAATAGTTATAGATGAGTTTATTAAAAATATCCAAGAAGATATATCTTGATATATATTGTTTATTGATGACATTGTTTCAGTAGATGAGACAAAAAATAGTGTCAGTTTCAAACTTGAACTGTAGAGAGATGCCTTAGAGTTGAAAGACTAAATTGAGTAGGATTACGACTGAATATGTAGAATGTAACTTTTCGGGATATAAGGAGGATACCAATGTTGAGGTAAAAATTGGTTTAGAAGTTATACCACAAAATGAGTGTTTTAAGTATTTAAGATCTATTATCTAGAGTACTGGGGAGATTGATGAAGATATAGTCCACCATATCAGATCAGGGTGGCTTGAGATATTATATAGGGATCTTAAGATAATTTAAAAATCATCAAAAAATTAAATTCTTTCTTTATTATCAATTCTAAATATGATAACCTAGTTCACTTCCATCCTTAGCTTGATAGTTTGGTTAAAATACCAAGAATTTGAGGGCTTATACTTTATGTACTAGAAGCTTTGATCTTTAATAATGCAAGTGTGAACCTATGTGACCGTATATATTGAGCCTTTGTGAAAAGCTTCCATATTTTTGTTTCCAAGAACATTTTATTAGTGACTTTCATGGAGAGAGCCATTATTCTAATGGTTAGTTCTCTTCCTGATTGCAACAAAAAGAGGATGATACTCATAATAGGGAAATCTTTTTTCCAGATATGTAAGTGCCTAGATGCTTGAAAGGTAAGTTTTAGTATGGTGGGCCAGTGATAGGTGAGAAATGAGCAGTTTGGCTTGAGTAGTTAGCTGAAATGTACAAGGATTTTTCGACTTATTCATAGATAAACTAGATAAGGTGTTGAATAAGTTGAGAATCCATAAGTAAATTGACTAAGTTCAGATCTACACCATTAAATTGAAGTAAGCCACCTTTAAAAGTAAGGATAAACAACTTCTTTTCCTCACAACTATGGTGGTGCTTAAACTTATAATCTTGGTCAATCATATAAGATATTAGTCTTATTATAACTTAAATGTAAATGAGAAAGAATTGGGTGAGATAGGATCTCCTTGATGTAGACCTTTAGCTATTTAGAAGGAATGAGTGGGATCATCATTAACCAAGATAGAAAAAGAGGTTGTGCAAATACAATTCTGAACCTATCACAAACTGATCTAGGAAATTAAAAGCAACTAAAGTGTCCAATATGAATCTTTAATTCACTAAATTGAATATCTTATTGAAGTATATCTTCATTTAGTAACTTCTCATTAATTTCTTACTTTTGTATCCCTTAAAAAGTTTTTGAACAAGGAGTAGACTATCTCCAATTCTCTCTCCCTTAATAATGCACCTTGGCCCACACTAATAAGTCTTTCTAGTGTAGCTTTAAGAAGATCGACGAGCATTCTTTATATAATTTTGTATATGATATTATAGTAAGAGATGAGCTTATAATCATTTAGTGAATAACGAGGCTCACAAATTTCTTGTTTAATTCCTTAAGTATTAAGACTAAGGAGAAAAATTTTGGAACTGCATAGGAGAAGTTTTCTAGTCAAATACCAAGTTTTCTAGAAAAAGAAGGCATTTAAGCCATTTAAACCTAGTTTCTTTTTAGGGTTAAGGCTGAATAATGCATATTTAGCATCTAATGCACTAAACAAGTTCTATTTTTTAAAGGTAAATAAGTAATTGCATTAATTTAAAAGTGAACTATTGAGATGTACATTTAATAGCTATTGAAAAATGGTTATCCAATTCAAGTTCCATAGTACCATTGATATATTTTGACTAAGGCCTTCCTAAGAGTTTCCAAAGTGCAGTATAAGACTCCATTGATTTACATAATCAAAGACAAGTACAAAACTTAAGTGACTTTTAAGTCTTTCCACTTTACTATAATTGCCATTCGAAGCTTAAGAAAAATATATGCTAACTTGCATTTATTTCTAACAACCTTTTCTTTAAAAAATGTTAATTTAAATAATCCATGAAGGTTGAGCAAAAGTGATACAATAAGGTTCCAAAAATATAGCTTGGTGTTGTTCCTTCATATAAGCTCTAGATCATTACACGTACATACTAAAAATAAGCAGTGTGGCATGGAAACTAAAATAAATACCCTAACTGCCTGTTATGTGTGATGTTTTTTGGAATTTATCAATGTACATGAAATGAGGAATTTGATCATGTTAACTAGCTCTTCGAGGAATTGTTCTTTGCCTTATTGTGTTAAGGAATATCTGCCTATTCCTTTCTTCCTAAATTGTAGTGACCAGGTGGGATAAAGCTAGACAGTAGCACCATCCTATTACTTCATTTTGATACTTGATAGTTGAGCTCCATTGCACTATATCATCCTAGTAACTAGGTGGTTCAATAAGATTGCATTTTAGAATTATGATATTCCAAGCTTCCTTGATGAATCACATTGGAAGAAAAGGTATGAAATGCTTTCCTCTAACTTCTTACATAGTATGTAATAAATTTGGTATCATCATGTATTTTTTAATCTATCAATTGTTTAAATAATTCATTTAATAGAAATCCACAAGGTAGTTGAGGCTCATGGATGAAGATATTTGCACCGTAAAATTATTACCTGAGGAAATTTAATTGTTGAGTCTTTGAAAAGTTGCTTGCATGTTACATTAGATAACTCTCTGGTCTTTGAATTCTTCCATACAATTTTTCATCCTTATTGGTAGTGAGGGAGATGTTATCTAACCCTATAATGATATTGGAGTGTGACATTCTATTAAGCTCTAACTTGCTATCCTACTATGGATTTTGTCAACAAGTAGCTTAAAGTCAGTGTCGGATGATCTTGAGGCTAAGATTAGAATGTCAAGATAAGTTATGGAAGCTAATGCTTTCTAAAACCAATAATTATTACCAACACATTTTCCTGATTAACTTACCTGAAAGAGATGTAAATGCCACTTTTATCATGATTGACTTCAAGACTAGACATTCTAAAGAACATCTTCAAATTTTTCACGAGAGTGGTTACTAAATTCTTCTCAACTTTGGAAAGTAAGAGTAAGTCATTAACAAAACTCAAGTTGATGATCGACTCAAGTTGATGATCTTGAGTTTCTTACACTTTGAGTGATACGTGAAATACTTGCTTCTTTCTACCACTATCTTGAGCACTCTATTTAAAACTTCTAAACCAAGGCAAATAAATAGGGAGCATATGAATCTCCTTGCCTTATTCCATTGGTGCTTTTGATGGTTCTAGTAGGCTCTCCATTGATTAATATGTTTAAGGAAGTTGTAGTGATGCATTGCTCCATACATTGCATATAGTTCTTAGAGAATTTATGGCTCCTAAAATGCTACTAATAAAGCTTCAATCCAAATTATCATAAGCCTTTTTAAAGTCCACTTTAATCATGTAATTTCTTCCTTCTTTCCTCTTAATGTAGTTTCTTATAAGCTTTTGCATTAAAAGGATATTGTCCACTATTATTTTCCCAAGGATGTAGGTTGCTTGTGATTGATCAACATAATATTGGATTGTATACATCATTTTCTCTGCTAGTATTTTGGAGATCAATTTGTATATAGTGTTACAACAGGCAATTGGGCAATATTCATTGAACGTTTTTTGCTCTCCTATTTTAGGAATAAGATTTATAAAGGTTATGTCTAAGTCTTTAAACATTGCTTTGTTTCTATAGAACTTCATAATTGCATTTGTGACCATGTTTTTGATGAGAGGCCAGACTTTGATGAAGAAGTAGGAGTTGAAACCATCAGGGCTAGGTGCCATGAATGGAAGAATTTAAAGCCATTTCAATCTCTTATTTATTGACTGGTTTGGCAAGAGTTTCAATCTCTTAGGCTGCTATACTACTCTTCATAATTTCTTTAAGAAATGGAATGGAAGACTGAGCTTTAGTTGGAGCCTTTATGACTTTAGAAAAGTGATTAGTAGTTTCCTCTAATAATTGATTTTGAGATTTTGGTATGCAATTGCCTTTCACCACAGAGATGATCTTATTTGTGTTTTTCCTTGTAATGATTGCCTTATGATAGAAGGAAGAGTTTCTATCACCATTTTTGAGTGAAGCAACCTTTAATCTTTGCTTCATCAAAGAATGATCAAATTTTAGTGCCTTTGATAAGTTAAGTACTCCTTCTTTTTAGTTTCTTACAAAACAAGGGGAAGTTAGATTGATGTTCAAATTAGCTTAAACCTTGTGGAGAGTTTGCTTAGCATTGATAAACAAACGGTGAACGTTTCTAACATGATAAGCAAATGGTGAGTGTTTCCAACATTCTTTATGAAAAATTGTTTAAGTTCTTTTTTGATTATTCTCATCTTCCTAGTATGCACAAACTGCATTGATCTTATAAGTTAGCTAAGAAACCTTTACAAATAGCTTCATCAAAGCTTAAAAATTTAGCTAACAAGTTGTTGGACCAGAAAAGAGTATTGAATTTTACTGATTTAGCCTGGATGATGATAGCTAAGTGAGTTGAGAGACTAAATGCATAAAACATGGTTTTATAATTGGGAAAAGATTGGAACCACTTAAGATTTGCTAAGTTGCAACCTAAAATTTTCCTTATTAGGTTATCTCCATCCTAATTGTTATGCCAAGTGAATAAATTGCCTCCAAATGGAAGTTCAACCACTTGAATATGAGGCAAACATTGCTTTAGTTTTAGACTGTTTGTTTGGAAGATTTGCTTCCTTTTGCTCCTTTAAGTTGTATAATGGAGTTGAAATCACTAAGTAGGCACTATAAAATTTGAATATTCAAGGTCAAATCTCTATGTTTGATCTACATTTGACTTCTTTGATAGCTATTGTTATGAACATAAATGGAGGACTTAAAAGTAACATGAACAACCTAATTAGTAATGTCATAAGTTTAAATCTTCATTGTATCACTATTATAGTAGATAAGAATTATCCCACTAAGGTGATGGGTGTAATTAGTAAGCACTCTCCGCTTCTTAGGTAAGAGCTAAAGGACATAATTATAGTTACTAAACTTAATTCTAGTTTCCAAAATGCCTACTATGTAAGGGTTATTCTCTAAGATAAAATATTTGAGAAAAAGTTTTTTAGTTGGGGCATTGGCTCCCTTTATATTCCATACAATGATCTTCATTTTTATCCTTACCAAAGGAGGTTATTTTCCTCCTGTTATACTTTCTCCTAGATATAGACTGCAATTCCTTAGTGTTATCTTCCTGCACTAGTGATCTAATCTCTTCACTCTTGATTTATATAGTCTTGGGATCTTATGTAGTTTAATGTTTCTTTCTCTCCATATCTGGTGCTACAAACCAAAATATGAAGGAGTGTGAAGGAGCTAACTAGTTATCCAATACCAGATTGTATATGGTATTCCTCTTTATGTTTCCTATTGGCAACCTCTTGTATGATGCAACAATAAATTACAAAGATCTGTCCCTTAACTAGTGTAAGCATTATTTAATGTTATTACAAGGAGAGTAATGACGATAGTTATAGATGATATTCTAAAAACCTCTAGAAGAGTGAAAAGGCCAACCATTTAAGATAATGGATTTGGTATTAGGAGGAATAATAGCCTTGAGTGATTAGAAATGTTTTATAGTGTATAATGGCCCTATAATATACCAATCTCAAACTAGAAGTCAACAATCTATCTATCTCTAATTTTTTACCTTAGTAAGGTCACAATATCGATTTGATGCTTAGGATGAATTGAAATGAGTTATATTGGGATTGTTTGAGCTTCATAGTTTGTACGCTCTGATTTTTCAAGTGATAAGTGTGAATTCATTTCACCCACAATTTTTTTATTTATACATATTTTGTAGCCTCTTTTCATGAGTATCTTGGACATTATTTTTGTTAAAGTTAGTCTTAGGCCTTTTTGAAGTTTAGGTAAACATAGTGTACTCCATCTTACACTTGGAATCTTGTTGGTGTTGCTTGTGCAATTCTAGATGAAGTCCCTTATGATTCTATCTATCTTCTTCACCTCTTTTCGATATTGTTTAATAGTGGGGTGAATTGAGTTAAGTTTAATCTCTTTGAAGAGATTGGTACTCCTAGATACTTAAAAGGAGGAAGCAATATTCTAGTCTAATAGAATATGCCAGTGAACCTGCTTCAGATTAAGAAGAGATGGACATATAACGTAAGCTCTTCATAGGGTTATAACACAGACTTGAGATTCCTTTGAAATCTTCTAGTGATACCTTCTAATATTGGGAAAGTGAGTCTTAAATGAAAGAACTTAGTTTCTATAAAAATATAGCTAATTTAGGTTGAGGATCCCATTAACTTCTTGAAATAATTGAAAATCAACTCCTTGATCTCTAAATCCTTATTGATATATAACCTATCCTCAATCCTCAATGAGCATATTTTGTTTACATTCCTCCTACACATAATGGTATTATGAAAAAATTAGTTATAATTGTCTAGTGCCTAAGAAGGTGCATTAAGAGCTTCCTTTTGATTTTCTTTAAGAGAAGAATCTTTGTGAAAGAGAGAGGTCTAAGATTGGACAAATAATAAGGATCCCCTGACTTTTGTGATAGTATATTCAGTGCTCTAGATCCTTTTGAATTGCATCTTTTTAAGCTATGCTTTAACATTTGAAGTTTCTTCACAAGTTTGAAAGATTCATAGCATTTGAATTGGAGGCATAATCCTCTTACTACTACTTCCTCAAATCTCTTAGTTTTGGATCAGAAATTGTAGACTATAAAACAAAACTTCTTTAAAAAGTTTCGGTACCTAAATTTACCTCAATAAGAGTACAATCAAAGTAAAGATGATGGTTAAAGTGAGACGTACTGGATTTATAAATTAAAAGATGTGAAGGATTACCTAGAGCATGTCTAGCTTTCTTTTGATTAACCAATTGTTTCCTTGCCTATTACTCTATATATAATAACTTCCATTATAGTTCAAGTTTTAGAGTTTGATAAAGCATAATCAATTATGTAATTTGTCATTTCTTCTTCTACTACTAAGCCTTTCACCATTAGACTCCTAAGAAAAGAGGGCGCAATTAAAATCCACAACTACCAACCATAGCTTAGTAATAGATTTCTCTAATGATTTTAAATCGTCTCACAACAAACTTCTTTGAAATTGATGGTTTACAATATGAAAAAAAATTTCTTTTACTTTTTAATTTCTAAACTAACAATAAAATGAATAAATTGGTTAGAAGTTAGTTACTGGTGAACTTTAACTTTGATAGGATCATAACCTACTATGATCCTACCAAAGTGATGTCACTCACATTTTAGGGTAAGATTGTAGTGTAGAATGAAGGACAATAAGCTCGTTCATTTTAGCTTTTCTATCTTATCTTCTTTTAGTTGAATTAATAGTTTTAGATTTAGGTTCTAGTGCAATTTCAAAGGTATTTATCTTTATGTTTTTCCAATCAAGTTACTATTTAAAGTATTTTCAGCTTTAAGTATCTGTGGTGAGGCTACATTTAAGGCCTTCTTTAGTTCATTAATTGGTTTGTATGTAGTAGGAGCTATTTCTGAGACTTCTTAAATTGTGTCAAGCTCTGTCCCTATTTATTTTAAATCAATATTTCCTTTCTATAGTGGTGTAGTCTAAAGGTTATGAGTAGATTTCGATTAGAGATTAGAGAAGTTCATATGAGAACCCTATCAAAAATGATTTTCTAGATTCCTTCCAAAACTTCTTTTTATATAACATAGGGCATTCCATTGGTAACCAGTCTCTATTTAGTCTTTAATTAAATCTCCATAATCATTTAATCTTACAATTGGAAAATTTTCTGGTATCTTAGTGTTTAACTTAGCCTTAACGCAAATTCTAGCATACCTGACTTGTTGGACCCCGAACTTTTGATGAAAATTAGAAATATTAAAATGAAATTAAATGAGAAAGAAATTGGTGAGACAAT
>JANZLC010000003.1:15939124-15949838 GCA_026413385.1 Erythroxylum gracilipes
TGCATTGTGTTACATATGTTTGATTAAGTGAAATGCAAGATTTCTTATGCTTAAGTGCACGTGTGTTAATTATGATCTAAGTGATATTGTGAAATAAGTGTGATATGTTTTGATATGTTACATGAATTGAGTGAACCATCGATGATGGTTACCTCATTGAGTTCGCAAAATTCACCAAAATTGCAACGTTATCTTTTCAGGACCAAGAGTAGACTCCTAGCTACTGAGAGACTTTTCCAGCCGTGTAGATTGTGTCTGGCAAGAGAAGTCATGGCTCAAAGGTCGGTCAGCTGGGACTTTTGGATGGCTTAGATAGATTTGATACTTTTTCCTCTTTCATGTAGTAATTTTTGTACTAGGTTTTTGATTGATGTACAGATAGAAGAGATGAAAAACAGGTAGACTTTTGATTTTGATGGAATGAAATGAGGAAAAAGTTGGTTTAAAAAAGTTTGTGATTTTTATATTGATTCTTTATTATGATGCCATGTGAAGTGAATGTAGTGATCGACCGTAGCTCACCCTTATCGTAAGATATGTACCGAAATGACCTGCGGGCATCCCGGTGTGTACCCTGCTATAAGGGGTGCTACAATACCTCTCCACCATAGACGTTTTTTCCCAGGTATGGGAAGAGCAAAACCGTGAGAAGTTTGGCTTGGGGGGTAACTTAAAACCGGACAATAACTATGAGCGGGTGGTCTGGGCTGTTACAAATGGTTTCAAAGCCGGTACCTGAACCGATGTGCCAGCATAGGACGTTGGGCCCTAAAGAGGGTTGGGCCCTAAGGGGAGTGGATTGTGGGATCCCACATCGGCTGGAGAGGGAAATGAATTATGCCTTATAAGGGTATGGATACCTCTCCACCATAGACACGTTTTCCTAGGTATGAGAAGAGCAAAATTGTGAGGTGTTTGACCCGAGGGGTAACCCAAAGCGGACAATATCTGTGGGCGGGTGGTCTGGGCTATTACAAATAGTATCAGAGCTGGTAACCGAACTGATGTGCCAGCGTAGGACGCTGGGCTCGAAGGGAGGTGGATTGTGAGATCCCACTTTGGCTGGAGAGGGGAACGAAGTATGCCTTAGAAGGGTATTGATACCTCTCTACCATAGACGCATTTTTCCAGGTATGAGAAGAGCAAAATCGTGAGGGGTTTGGCCCGAGGGGCAACCCAAAGCGAACAATATCTGTGGGTTGGTGGCTTGGGCTGTTACATCATATGATTAGATTGGGTAGCTTAAATGGAGAAGTGCTTCAGGAGTTTTGTGTGACAAAAAGATACCGTTAAGCTTAAAGGTAAATTTTATCATTAAGCGATGAGGTTGACCATGCTTTATAGGGTAGAGAGTTGGTCCATTAAATAAGTTCATATTCATAAGCTAATGGCGACAGAGATGAGGATACTCCGTAAGATGTGAAACCCTAGTAAAGGGGATAAGGTCAAGAATGTAATGGTAAGGTACAAATTAAAAGTAGCTAATATTATGGACAAATTAGAAAGACAAGGCTTAGGTGATTTGGTCATATTAAGAGAACACACCTAGACACTCTAGTGAGAAGATATAAGAGGATTTTACTTAAATAATGTAAGAAAAAATAGGGAGGCTTAAGAAGAATTGGGGGAAGGTGATAAAAAAATGATACGACAATGTTGAAACTTATCGAGGATATGACCCACAATAGAAAATTATGGCATGCTAAGATTCAAATAAAGGATCTCTCGTAAGGAGATCCTGATAGTTCTCTTATATCTTTTAACTCTTGTCTCTTGTAGTTAGCCTAAAAGGTGGTGGTGGTGGTGATGGTGGTGGTAGTAGTAGTAGTAACAACAACAACAACAACAACAACAACAACAATAACAACAATTTATTACTGCCACTGCTACTATTAATAGCTTTAATAGTAACAATAATAATAATATTATTATTATTATTAATTTTCATATTTTTATTATTATTATGTTTACGATTATTAGTGTTATTATGATTATGATTATTATTTGTATTATTATTATTATTATTATTAGTATTAGTATTAATATATATATATATATATTATTATTATTATTATTATTATTATTATTATTATTATTTTTCTCATGTGGGTCATTTAGAAACAACCTCTCTACTAGTTACTAGTAAAATTGTGTACTACTATATATATATATGGCAATGCCTTAAAATACTCACAATGAAAGACAAAATATTAAATGAATGGATACAAAGGACAAGAAAAGTAACCCGTATGTTTTACATATAAAAATTAATTATAAAGAAACTGATATTTTTTGTTTGATAAAAATTTAAAATGGGTTCCTCAAAAAATTTAAATCTTAACCAAGACCATAAAGTTAAGACAAAGTCTCCTATCTTTGATGCTTATGTAAGCTTGTTTTACCTTATAAAATGTTAAGATAAATATTTTTTATATTTCTAAATGTTATAGTTAGAAGAGAGATTCTGAGAATTGAAAATAGAAACCCAATTTGCTATAACACCTTAATATAAAAACTGAAGCTCGATCATGTATGGGATCCTATAAGAGAAAATTTGAAAGCCTAGAGTTTTGTATTCTTTGATATGCTTAAGAATTTTTATTCATCCATATATTTAATCTAAAGGTTACAAACGAATGATCTTAATAAATCCAAATGCTCATAACCTGAGCTTTTTTGGCTTTGTGAAAAGTTAAAATAAATATTTTTTTAGGTTTTTAACTGTGATTATGGTAATGTGATAGTAAGAACAAAGATTCTGACAATTTAAAATTGATACTCTAACCTAGAAATCCAATTTGGTAAATTACCCCAATTTAAAAAGTGAAGTTTGATTATGTATTGGATTTTAGAAGAGTAGAGTTTTTTATTATTTGAGATGCTTAAGAATTCTTGTTTATCTATATATTTAATTTAAAGGATACAAACCAATGAACTTAATAAACCCAACTTCAAGCGAACAATATTAAATTTAAATATTTTAAATTAATAGGCTTAAATTTATAAAGTATTAAAATGAATGATATAATATAAAACCAAAGAACATAAAATTTATTCATTTTTTCTATTTCAATTTAGAATAATTAAATATAATTCATATTATTTCATCTTAGATATTATAAAATATTTGAAATTGTATTAATCAAAGTCGATAGTACAATTAAAATTGTTTATGATAAAAAGGTTAATGGTGCAATTATATTTTTTTAAAAATCTTTTTTCTTGGTTTATCTTGGATCAGAATATCCAAGATCGATTTACGATCCTAATTCACAATGCACACCTAGTAGATAAGTCGTCCTGATTTTCAAGGTGCCACTATGATTTCCATTTTCTTTTTCCAACTGAACATTTCTCTAGTCTGTAACACGCACTCTTTGGACCTTACCTCTACTATTCTACATTAATTGTTGCCATGTTTGAGGAGACAAAGTTGGCATTATTTGTTATTTTTTAAATTATAATTTGAGATACATTAGATAAGAAATCCAACCTTAATTCTTAAACCTTGAATTTCAAAACATCATTGTAGTAAAATATTCCTTTTGTTCCTTCTCGTTTACATGCTTTGAATTAATGTAAACCGTAATCCATTAGGCTATGTATGCATGAAGAGATAAATCTTTTGCTGTAGACTTCCCTTTTATCATATATTCTATTTATGTTTCTATTGATTCAACTTCGGAGCCTTAGAGGAGAAACTTCTTGTCACTATCCGCCCACAAGTTGGGTAATTTAGACCTTAATATGTGCTACTTGCAATTCTTGGAAAAACTGGACTTGTAAGCTAATTAAAATGTCAATGGATCACTTTAAGAGCCTTGAACCATTTCATTATTTTATCAAACAAAACTAAGAGGTCGAATCATCCCAAGTTTTTCCTTGTTGAAATGTGATTTTCAGTGTAAACTTTTTGACCATAGAGATTAGAAATCCTTGAGTTATCTCTTCTTCTATAACGATCACTTTTAAAAAAATTAAATCTAATATTTATTATCTACTTAATTGAGCATGAGTAAGATAACAATTGCAATTACAATGATTCTTGTAATCTTATTGTTTTATTTTTATATTTTAAAAATTATCACACATTCCTTTTATGTTTATAACAATTATCTTGAAATTTCCTCTACTATATTTTGATAATTTATTACATATTTTAAAATTAAAATAATATAGATTGATGAAAGTTTTTCTTTGATCCGGCAAGGCTGTACAAGAAAAAGTGCAAAAGTGAAATGGAGTGACATATCAATCCCTAAGAAAAATGGAGGGCTAAGCATCAATTCTACTTCAACAATGCAGAAACTGTCACCGACTAAGAGAATATGGATATTGTTTTTAGATAAAGAAGCTGTGTGGTCTAAATGGATCTACGAACTCCCATCTTTAAAATCTTAATTTCTAGTAAACAGCTGAGTCCAATCAATTCTCTTGGTTATTCAACCAAATACTGAAGGTAAGGCACCTAATCTACCCTTATTCAAAAATAGAGTTAATGGAGGAGAAAAATACCTGGACATAGTTTGATAATTGGCTCGAAGTCATTCTACTTATAAACAATCCAGTTTTTGCACATTCGAGAAACCGAATGTATATCGAGTTGAGAGTTTTTACTTTATCAAAGGTGGTGAATCACATGGTAATTCCAAGGGTTTCTCCACACTGAGTGAGCTCCTTCCACAACTGGGGGATACAAGTATGGAACACGTCAACTATTGGACTCCAAATCCGCTAGGGCACTTCACCAACCAATCCTGTCCTAAGATCTTTGGGGATGAAAGAACAGTGTTTCCATGTTATAATCTAATATGGAAAAACTCTTTAAATCCAAAAGCTTCCATTATTACTTGCTTAGCTATCAAAATATGCTTAAGTCGAAATGCAGGTGGTTTAGGTCGGTTGAAACTTCTTGTGTTCTATGTCATAATGCTAACAAGGATAGAAATCATTTGTTCTTTGCTTGTGAATAAACTAAAACCGTATGGAGCATGATTCAATATATGGTGGATGCAGTTAACCTTACTTATGAATGGGAGCATACCTTGAGGTGGTTCATCAACTTCTTCAAACCTAACAAAGAGAGTGCATTCCTCTATAAAGTGGCATTCATCACTGCCACGTACATGATTTGGAAAGAGAGAAACTGTTGAATCTACAAACTACTGGAGCTCGATAAGTACTAGCTAGCCGATAAAATTATGAACTGGATTAGAGTTACCATATTAGCTAAAAATGTTGGCCATCTTCTCACCACTAGTATAAAAGCTAAACGAAACATATAATAGCTATTTTGTAAACGCAGTTGCTGAGTTTTGCTGTTTGCTCTCAAACCTTTGTACTACAACTACCAATCATGCTAAAAAGTCCTAGGTAGCTACAACTAGGTAATCTTTGTAATATTGAAATATTGTAATAGTTTATGCTGCAGTAATAAAATTATTCATTCATTTTCCCAAAAGAAATTAAATTTTAATATAACTTTGTTTTGAAGTTATAAATAAACTTTTAAATTCAATAAAGAGAGTGAGTGACAATTTTTTTTGTTCTTGAAAGGAATTTATAACAATTTAAAATATATGACACAAATGAAAAACATTAATACTAAAAGAGAAGCTCAAAAAATTGTTAGGTATATGCCATTTTATGACATTAAACTCAATCCAACAATTATTTTATGATATTGAAGGATGGCACTAATCATTCGATCTGCTACCTTAATCATAGCAACGTGTTTTAATCAATTTAAAAAGATGTTCTTTAAAAAAAGGAAATGTTATATGTTTTTGTACGGAATAAATGTAAAGAACACTATATAAATTCTAACAAATAATGATATTTGGGTCTTTTTACTTAACGAACTAGATTAGGAAAGTATTTTATAAATTAAAAAAGAATCAAGTCTCTCTCTCTCACTTGGAACCTCCCCTCGTGAGTCACGGGCCCTATGTCCTAAGTGACATCTGAATGCGTATCCCACAAGGGTGGTGTGCCCCCACCAGGACAAACATCAAAATAACTCACTTCTCCTATTTTCGAACCCAACTCTTGATCATAATCACTGAACTTATTCCAATGAACTCTCCTTAACCATCATTGATTCCTCTTCTTGCTCTGATACCATAACTGTTGGGTCCTATTTCCGAACAGATTTTGGGAAACCCCAAACTGGAATTTCATTTTGACTTGTTTCGAACATTTGTGGCTCTATGTCTCTAGTTTATTTAAAGACAAGAATCATTGCATTCGGAGATCCCATAACAAAGTTATGATTGAAAGGCTCGAATAGGGTTTTGCCCTCAATCATATTGCACCTATCTTAGGGAAATTAACATAACTGTCATATGGGATATCAGATTAAGATTATCTTAGGACGTTTTGATAGAAGACTTTGAGATCTACAACTTTCATGAAAACCTCGAAGACAAATTCTATCTTCTGAAGGGTCAAAGAAAAATGGAGCAGATGATAGCAAGAAGTACACGAAGCAAAAAGAAGGCGAAGTAAAAAGCAAACGAATCAGAGTCAACTTAAGACGAAGAAAAGTTAATTTAAGACGATGCAGCTCTTAAGATAAAGTGGAGACAACTTAAGATGAAGCGGAGTCAACTTAAGATGATGCAACTCTTAAGACGAAGCGGAGTCAATTTAAGACAATGCAACTCTTAAGACGAAGCAGAGTTAACTTAAGACGAAGCAAAGTCAACTTAAGATGATGCAACTCTTAAAACGAAGCGGAGTCAACTTAAGACAAAGCAAGGTCAACTTAAGATGATGCAACTCTTAAGATGAAGCGGAGTCAACTGAAGACGATATGATATCATCACAGACGATACGTCTCTACAGACGATACATCCTTATAGACGATATGACCTTAATATAGACGATGTGACGTCATCATAGACGATACCTCCTTACAGACGATACATCCTTATAAGCGATGTGACATCATCACAGACGATACGTCTCTACAGATGATACATCCTTATAGACGATATGACATCATCATAAACAATGTGATGTCATCACAAATGATACGTCTTTATAGATACTCCTAAGAATCTCCCCTTCTATGGACCATAACTTTGAACTCCGATGTCCAAAAATTTCCTACAATAAACCGTTGGAAAGCTAAAAGAAAGACCTACAACTTTCTAGAAGGCACATATGCCTAAATCAGCCTAGGTTAATCCAGATCTTCCCCTGATTTCCAAACACGAACTTTTTCCTTATGCAAACTTAAAAAAAATACAATATATAAACTTAAGAGGATGTCATGAGCAAAATGCAATCTTATTCCATTTGCATCAAAAGATAAGAGTTTTGCAAAGCTTTAGTGCACATTTCAAGCTACAAATACATTAACATCTCAAACTCCCAAAATGCAAAATATATATGAATCATAAGTTGCTCAAAATGCAACTAAAGCCTTGCTTTACAAGATTTGCTTCAAATACAAAAGAATCAAAGATTTGAGTGATGCCTTGACCCTTGGCTACTCGATATCTTACTCATCACCTGGATATAGGGTAGGAGAATGGGGTGTGAGCTAAAAGCCTGTGGGTAACAATTTTATAATTGGTAACAAGAAAAACCATTTATAAAGTCATTTTTCAATGCAGAAAATTCATGTTTATGCAAAATATGTATCCATCATTCTTATCAACTTATCATGAACATATAGCATATTAAAATGGTTTGGGTAGATCCATAAACATGACGCACTACACATTTCCACATAATGACCTTGTATAGCTGTAAACTTGAGGGAGTCTATGAAGGAGCTTCGTGCCACTAGCAGGTAGGCGGAAGAAGCCTATAACTTGGTCAACGTGCATGTGACATTCTTGAGGGACTACCACAAACCCACATAACACATATTTCATGAACTAAAAATAGTTTTCCCTATATGGCACATTTTTGCAAAACTTGGGTTTCTTGAACATAAAATATTTCATATGCATTTCCAAAACTTGATTTCTTAAACTTACTATTCTTTTAAAAATAATTTCCATCAACAATTAACACCATTCATATACAACCATGTAGTACAATCTTACAACATTTAAAAAGCAATAAATGTACATGAATAAGGTAGTTGAAAAATAATTTCTTGTCATTTCTTGAAAGAAACTTTAATGGCTCATTACTTAATTATAAAAGTGAAATACACCTTGAATTTCCTTGCTTATAACTTGCTCAAGTGTGTGTCTCCTCTTGCTCCTCTTGTCTCTCTTGATTCCCTTTTCATAGACAAAAATCCCAAGTTCAAATGGGTTGCAAAAATTGAAGATCCACAAAGTACATTTACTAAAATTGTTCCTAGAGTACCTAAAATCCATACATTTTCTAAGCTTTTTGAACCAAAACCCTTCCAAAATCCAAAGCATTAAAAATGTTCTTACCTTAAATCTTCACCAAATGAAGAAATGTTTGGTTCAAAAGAAAGCTCTTGTTTTCCTCTACCTTTTTCCCTTCTTGCACAACCTCAAAATCACTCTTTAAGACTAAGAAAAATCAAAACCTAGCATAACTCTCATCTTTCTCTTCTTTTTCTCTTTTCTCATGCTTCTCTCTTCTCTCCTTTCTTCAATCACGTTTTTGGCTTCTTAAATGCAAGCCAACAATTTCCTCTTCCCATTTTGCCCCTCCTTCAATGCCTTAAGGTTTCTAAACTTATGTGACTTGCCAAATTTGCCCGTACTCACTCTTACTACTTTAATACTTCAATAGGAACTTATGTCATATTATCTTACCCACATTGACATTCTAATTAATCCCAAATATTAATCCCTCAAAACCTCAACATTAATTTAAATCATGCCTAATAAAAAAATTTCAGGGGCCAACATTTAGAATGGTCTACAACTGTATTAAATGGATTTTGGATAGTGATTGATAAAAATTTCGTAAGTGGAATGAAGAAGAGAAGCTAGAAAGGTCAACACCGATATAATACTTCCTAGATTAAACTCTATTGATCTAGGCTGATCTTGAAAAAATTGTCTTCATGAAAGTTGTAGATGTTTCTTTTAGCTTTCCATTGATATAAGGTTTGCAATTTTTGGAGTTCTGGATCAAAAGTTATGGAGGTTTGAATTTTGAGATTCGGTGAAAATGAAAAAGAAGAAATGCACCATCGTGCTTAAGTCAAAGTGGAAATTCTTGGATTTATAATGAAAACGCACCAAGGTGCATAAGCATGATGGTGACTTTAGAAGCTTAATATCGAGGGCTGTCCACTACATGAGAAGTTGGCGATGGAGTTCGGTGAATATAACTTGAGAAATGGGTTAGATGAAAGATTAGTGAAGTAGCAAATTGTAGAAAAATATGGACCATTTACGTTGCTTTGTGTTTTGTCATATACTATGCATGCAGAAAAAAGAAAAGAAAAGAAAGAGAAGTGTTGACAGAGGTGGACATGAATAAGTGATGTTAAATGAGTTTAGAGCTAAGAAAAAGTTTCTGGTGATTAAAATGGAAAGTGTAGGATATAATGTGAGTGTTGTTGAAGTGATGAAGTTGAAAACAAGAGTTATGAAAATAGAGTAGTGAGAGAAAGCTTATGAGAAGTTTTTGGTTTTGATCAATTATATTATAAGTTTGCCTTTGATATGTTTAAAGGTTGTCATGCATATAGAATGACTGAATATATGAATTAGGAATGGAAAGATTAGTGGGAAGATACAGAAAATGAAAATAAAGAAATGAAAAAAAAGTAGAGAGGTAGAAGATATGAGTTTTGAATTTTTAAGCCTTGCAGTATAAGTTTGATTCTGCTTTGTTTAAAATGTGAACGGAGTAATGAAATGCATTATCAATAAGCTAGAGGAATTTAAGTTGGAAAAAAAAGACTCGAGGAAGAAGAAGCATAGTGGAGAAGAAGGAGAGAATTTACATGAAGTTGACTTTGAGGAATAGAGAAAATGAGGCCTTTTGAGTTAAATGGATTTGCACCGTCGTCTATAAGCACGACGGTGACTTTGGTAAAAAATGGCAGTTTGCACCGTTGTGCTTAAGCACAATCGTGCATTTGAGTTTTTCCTTTTCACTAAACAGTCTTGCTTCTTTCAACCATAACTTCCTCTCTAGATATCCAAATTACTTGATTCTTAAACCATTGGATTCATAAGGAATTTTTATACCCCTCCTCAAAAATGGGTAGCATTCCTAATTGAGTTGAAAAATATTGATTGAATGAAACTGAGGGAATTGATTGGAATAGTGAAATGGTATTGTTTTACTGAACATACTTTGGTATTTTAATTATATATGGATATATAGGATTACAAAGAAATTATTTTTAATTTGGAGTAAATTAGAGGCATAGGGCTACAAATCATATGAAGAAGTCAAATTTTGAATTAGTCTCTAAGATGTTTAAATTCTGGATGGAAGATGTGCATAGTATATTGTTTTGGATAAGAGCAGTCCAAAAGTATTTGTAGTATATCTTTCAAGCCACTGAACCAAATTGAATGATTTTGGTGTCAATGGAAACATAAGGCATAGGGAAACATGTTTCTAGAAGAAAGTGTTGCAAAATGACTTCAGTATTGAGGTCAGAAAGAACATGTAAAGTAGACCCGAAATGATGTTTTTATGGAAAAATCTGGAAGTGATTTAATGGGCTTTGACTTGCGATTTCAGTGGTTTTATTAAGTCATAAACTTAAGTATAAATTATACTTAAGTGAGTTTTAATAAAGGGA
>JANZLC010000003.1:15979907-16003584 GCA_026413385.1 Erythroxylum gracilipes
GAAGTTTTGAAGGTGAAATTACCTCAATTTTCACCTTCTCTTTGAACATGGACAATTGACCCGAAAGTGTGTGTTTTGGAAAAAAAAAGTGAAATAGGTCAATGAGCAATAAATTATGAGTTTAATGGTTCTAGTGAGGCATACACCTAAGTATAAGTTATACTTAGATGAGTTTGATATAGGAATGGTTTTGTGATGAAAATTATGGAATGATGACTGGGATTGTCACGAATATGCATTTTACATCTTTCATTTCATTCATGTTCATTATTAAACACCTATGATTGTACAAATTGTGATATATGTGTTTGTTAATTGTTATAGAGAGCAACTGGAATTTCAAACCACAGACGTTGCCGGAACTTCCAGGCACTAGCTTCAGGAGCAGCTAGTAGCCACCGATTAGAGCTTAAAGCTCAATGAGTGAAACCGAGCCTCAAGCTTAAAAGTGGTTCAGAGCCTTAAGCTCAACGTTTAATGAGCTCTATATAGGACAGTTCAGGCAATCGGTCACAACAACGTAATAATTGGAAAAGTGTCTCATGTGCATTTCATATGTATCTTGTTAAGTATGTCTGATTAAGTGAAATGCAAAATTGTTTATGCTTCAGTGCAAATGTGTTATGCATGTAAAATGCAAAGTTATGAAATAATTGTTTTGTGAATTGATGTGTTGCATGGATTGAATGAACCATCGATGATGGTTGCCTCATTGAGTTCGCAAAACTCATCAAAATTGCAACATTGTTATTTTTCAGGACCGAGAGACGACTCTAGCTACTGAGAGGCTCTATTGCCGTGTAGATTGTGTTTTGGGCAAGTGAGGTCATGGCCCAAAGGTCGATCAGCTGGAATTTTTGGATGACTTAGATAGATTTGGGATATTTTCCTCTATCATGTAGTACTTTTATACTAGGTTTGGTTGATGTACATGTAGTAAAGGTTGAAAAGACACAATGTATACTTTTTTTTTGAAATGAAATGAGGAAAAGTTAGTTTTAAAAATATTGTGATTTTCTTACGATGCTTTATAAGTGAATAACGATATGATGCCAGATGAAGTGATTGTAGTGATCGAACATAGCTCACCCTTATCGTAGGATATGTACCAGAATGACTTTCGAGCATCCCGGTGTGTACCCTGCAGTAAAGGTGAGCTACAAACAATACCTATTCTACTTATTGAACCGCCAACCTGTAGATTTACCATTTCTGATTTTTCAGTATATGGTTAAGGCGATGAAAGATTCGAACAGTTACCCTTATGAAATGTTACTGACAAGGATATTCAGAGAGTCTGGAGTCCTTCTGGACAGAGGGAACAGAGTTATGATGACTGTCAAAAGTTTTATTAACTCCGCAATAATTATGAAAATGGGTTTAAAGAATCTGGACAAAGTAGAAGCAAATTCTCAGATTAAAGAAAGAACTGAGGGGGAGCGTACCAAGAAGAAGACTCTTAGTGAGAAAATTCCCATGACTAGAGCAAAGAAAT
The DNA here is from genome assembly GCA_026413385.1 of Erythroxylum gracilipes. Lineage (NCBI taxonomy): Eukaryota > Viridiplantae > Streptophyta > Magnoliopsida > Malpighiales > Erythroxylaceae > Erythroxylum > Erythroxylum gracilipes. Next base: position 15,981,403 of record JANZLC010000003.1, read on the forward strand.
CATCAGATGAATTCGAGAAAGATAAGATGATTTCTCGAAGAGAAAATAGCCGGGTACGGATTATAGAAGAAGGTGCATTGAAGCGAAAAGGGGAGACACTTCTGAGTGAAGTTCCAATGCAAGCGAGAAGATCACCCAGAGTTCGAACCCTATGATAACAAGAGGAGAAGAAATCCAAAGAGCTAAGTCAAGTAGAAGATGCAGAGTCGAGAGAAACTCAGGCTACGAGATCTTTAATCTCAGTCTTAAAGGAAGATATAGCCAAACTAGCTAAAGAGACTCAGAGTAAAAGAAAATTGGAGTTTGAGAAGTAAAAATTGCAACCTCAAAAGACTCCAAGACTGATTGCAGCAGAGAAAAAGTAGAAAATCAGTCAGAGGAAGAGTACTCCTACTACTATTCAAAAGAAGAAATTAATAGAACACAGTGCGAAACAGGTTAATACCTCTCAACTTCTGAGGAAAGAAGATTTGAGAATCAGATTGACTAAAGAAGTTCAACCTGTGAAGAAGAGTAACTCCATAATTATCAAGGAAACCCCAAAAAAGTTAGTGGAGGTACATTTACAACCTATTCTGGTAAATAGCTATACAACGCATCTATTGAATGAAGACGAGAAGAGCTTCTATGGTTTTTTGAAAGATATAGGAAAGAAACCGTATCCTACACAGATGACAAAACAACTGTACACTATTTCCCTAATCACAAAGAAAACGATGATAAAGGTTGTGCCTGACATTCAACTAAAGTATCACATTGTACGCAATGCTGATAAGAGGAAGGAGAAACTATACCCAGAAGGGGTAACAGATGATCTGTCAGCAGATCAAATTGCAGATGAAGTGTGACACATAGATGAAACATGCTATGTAGTACAGAAGTTGACGGGAACCTTCATTTTCCATCACATCTCAGATGACCCAGGGACTAGTGGTAGTCAATTAACGATAAATGAACCTTGTCCAGTGGGGGGAAACTTACTAAAGGGAAGCACTTAACTATAAAGTTTGCAGATATTACTGGCATAACTGAGTCCCTTGTGAAGTTCATTATGTGCATTACGCCACTGTCTAATATATCTTCAATTGAAGAAGTCCTACCCTTGCTTAGAAGACAAGTTCCGCGACTACCAACCCCTGATGATCTAGATCTTCCAGATCCCACCCTATTTGTACAACCTCCTGCCCTAGAGATCATTGAGGCATGTGTTCCATCTTCAGATGCATATAACACTACAATTGCTTTTGAAGAAGAACAACAAAAGGATGATGATCGACCTTCCTCGTCAACTGACTTACAAGTAGAAATAGTTCAACTACACAAAGAAGTCAAGGAGATAAAGGAAATGATGAGGGAGATATTGCAGCACTTTCAGTCGTAATCATTTTTTATTAATAACAAATAGGCAGAGAAAAGAAAGGAGGAGAAAGAAAAAGTAGAGAAAAGAAGAAAGAAAAGATAGGGGGAGGAAAAATGAAAAGAAGATCACAAGATTGAAGAACACAAGAAGATACAGTTCTGAAGTTCTTAGTTTTGTAATTTTGGTGAAAGTTATAATCTGTATATGATTTTCATTTTACTAATATGATTATTTGTTATCATCAAAAAGGGGGAGATTGTTAAGTCAAAATGACTTTACGTTAATAATTTTGATGAGGAACAAATAACAAAAATACAAAAAGCAGACGGAAGCTGAAAAGCAGATGGAAGCAAATTAGAAAAGCAGATGGAAGCAAAATTGAAAAGCAGACGGAAGCAAATTAAAAAAGCAGACGAAAGCAAAATTGAAAAGCAGATGGAAGCAAATTAGAAAAGAAGACGGAAGCAAATTAGAAAAGCAGACGGAAGAAAATTAGAAAAACAGATGGAAGCAAATTAGAAAAGCAGACGGAAGCAAATTTGAAAAGCAGACGGAAGGAAATTTGAAAAGCAGACGGAAGCAAATTAGAAAAGCAGACGGAAGCAAAATAGAAAAGCAGACGGAAGCAAAGCGAAAAGCAAACGAAAGAAAGCAGACTGAAAGAAAGCAGACGGAAGAATCTAAAGACACATCAGCTTGAGTTAGTTACAGAAGTCAACTGAATAGCCGATTCTTTAAAGATCAAGAAATAAGAAGAAAGAAGCAGTTATCAAGAAGTAGTTGAAGACGAAGGCTATAAATAAGAGTTGGAGTCAAAGATTACAAAAGTTAAAGTTAGTGAAATTAAAAAGCTTAGAAATTCTTGAGAGAAATTACTGTACGAAAGCTATTTTTCTGTAACAAAGCTCGAAACACCTTTCAGTTGAAAGTAGTGCAGATAGCCTGAAGAGGCTAAGTGTCAAAGAATACTGATTGTAAGAGACCTGAAGAGGCTTGGAAACAAAGAATACTTGTAACATTTTGAGAGATAGTGGAATCTCAGGAAGATATCTGAGGACTGGACGTAGCCCATGGTTTGGGGTGAACCAGTATAAAAATCGCTGTGTCAACATCTCTCAACTCTCAATCTCTCATAACTCTCAATTTTCAATCTTATTAGTTTTATCCAAAGTTTTCGAAAATACTTTACAATTTTGATTTTCAGTAGTTCTGTGAAAAGAACAAGTTTGTTTTAAGAAATTGTTTTTAAAAAGGGATTATCGAAAAAGAATACACAATTCAACCCCCCCTTCTTGTGCATTTGTATATCGAATATTAAGTGTTGTATTAACGTGTGATTCGCTTCATTTCTTACATTGCTTATTATCAAAATAATAAATTCATTACTCATACTTATGTCTTGTTATCATCAAATACATCAATTGGAACCTCCCTAGGTTCAATACAAATGATTGCATAAAGTAGAACTAAAAGGTATAATACCTTCGAAGGGATCGGTCCACTCAATATAACCTACTGAAAGCATAAATAATGACTACAATTGAAATTATTTTCTTAGATATGATAATAAAATTATTATTAGAGGAAGATAATTACATATATTTTCTAGTCAGTATCATAGAAGATATGATAAAGATAATATATATATCCAATTCATATTTTTGGATATATGATACTGAATTGGATTCAATATTATCATAAGGCATAACAAGAATTATATCTTTAATAAAAGTAGTTGATCTAAGTTTATATAAATAGTTTATGTGTGTTGGATCAAGAGTCTTACGCTTAACATAAATGGCTAGAACGTCAAATTAGATAGTCATTACTATCCTTTTATATCCTATTGATTAAATCAATATAATGAGAATTAAAAAATTATATATAAGGATATATACATCCTTTTGATTATAAACTGCATAACACTTGTGGTATATGTTAAGTTGAAGGATGAACAAACTAATCTTTATGGAAAATGATGTTGATGCTAGTGAAGTTATAAAACTTATGATGTATGAGATGTAATAACAATACAAAACAACTTGTTTTTCATTAAGGTTACTAGTGAATTTACATAAGCCATATGTATTAAATAAAATATTGATTTAAAATATTAAAAAGTTCAAAATATTTATATATAATAAAAAAGAATGCTAAAAATTCTTAGATAAGATCAATATAGTAAGTTTTCAAATTTTCTAAGTTTTCTATAGGGAATGAGATTCTCTAGTGAATGTCTTTATAACTAGATGAGCTAAATCAGTTTGACAAGAACAAAGTATAGAATCTGGTGCCTCGTCCGTAAAGCAAGTCAGTTATTGGAACTCGTTGGATTTTTTGAAACAAACTTAACGAAAATGGTAAGGTGTAAGAAACAAAGCAAGAATCGTAGCTCAAGGTTACAATCAATAGGAAGGTATTGATTTTGATTAAACTTATGCACCTGTTGCTAGATTGTAATCAATTAGAATCTTACTTGCCTTTGCATGCTATAGAAACTTTAAGTTATTCCAAGGGGATGTTAAAAGTTCATTATTAAATTGTTACATTAATGAAGAAGTATTTGTAAAGCAACCCCCAGATTTGAAGATGAAAATCATCCGAATTACGTGATGAAGTTAACCAAAGCTCTGTATGGTTTAAAGCAGTCTCCTTGAGCATGGTATGAAAGGTTAAGTAACTTTCTTCTTGAGAATAACTTTGAAAGATGAAAGGCCAATCAAACCTTATTTATTAAGAGAAAGGAGAATGATTTACTCATAGTGCAAATATATGTTGATGACATAATATTTGGTGCTACTAATCCATCCTTATGTGAAGAATTCTTAGCATTAATGTAGGGGTGGTTTGAAATGAGCATGATAGGAGAATTATCATTCTTTCTTGGATTACAAATTAGACAAACAGAAAAAGGAATCTTCATTAGCCAAGACAAATACACAAAGGAACTCATCAAGAAATGTCATTTTAAGAATGCCAAACTGATGGGTGCTCCCATATATACTAGAGCTAAACTTGATTAATACAAAGAAGGCAAAGCCATGGATGAGACAAAGTATAGAGGAATGATTGGATCACTACTATATCTTACTAGCTCATGACCATACATTAGGCTTAGTGTGTGTCTCTGCAAACGCTTTCAATCAAATCTAAAAGAAAGCCACCTTTAAGTAGTCAAAAGAATCTTTTGATATCTCCACGAAACTATGGATTTTGGACTATGTTACCTAAACTAATTCATTTGACATAGTGGGTTATTGTGATGCAGATTATGCAGGTGATAAAGTTGATCGAGAAAGCACAAGTGGTTACTATCAATTTCTTAGAGAATGTCTAGTATCATGGTCCTGCAAGAAGTAAAATTACACAGTGCTTTCGACGATTGAAGCAGAATACATAGTAGCTGCCAGCTGTTATGCTAAAATCTTATGGATGAAGCATCAACTACTTTTTCTAAGCTTTTTTCAATTTCCTATATTACGTGATAATACTAATGCTATAAATCTTTCTAAAAATCCTACGCATCATTATAGGACTAAACATATGGAAATCAAACATCATTTTCTTAGAGAGGGAACCGTTGATCTTTTGCATTTTAATACTAATAATCAAGTAACCACTCTCTGAAGATAGATTTTGTGTGTTAATAAAAGAGTTTGGTATGTACAAACTCTCTGATATTATTTTTACATGAATATTCTCTGCTATTTGTCTTTGCATTTCATTTAGCAGGCTCTTTCTATTTTGATTCCTTAAAAACTATCTCTTAGTTTAGTAGGCTCCTCTTAGGTTACTAGGTTTCTTCTATATTTGAAGGTTCATTTTCTTTTCCGAAGACTAAAGTCATTAATGGCACCTTTTTAGCCTTTTCAAAAATGGTCACGTAGTTTAACAACCCTACGTACAAATCTGTCAAAAGATACACAAATGATTATGCTTCCTTTTCTGGATTATACGTCTACTCATCCTCTCACGAGATTAATGATCACTACTCACTAATCACGCCCCTCTAACTAAAGATACTATTTAAGGACCCTATTGATAGAAAAGAGCTGTCTCAAGAAGAGATATTTCCTAAATAAAAAAGGGCAAAGAAAATAAAGATAGCCGAACATAAGTAAGGAAAGACATCAATACCACCAAAAATGTTTGAATCAATAAAAGCTGAAGTCTGCTATAAAACATAGTATAAGAAAAGAAAGGTGGTTGTTGGGCAGATCTTGCCCGCTATGATGTTTGATGACATAGATATACCCATCTCTCCTTACTTTGTTACCATTCGTTGGGAAAATTTTCTAAAATTAGATGGGATATTATGCGATGAGCTAGTGAGGATGTTCTACACACACATGAAAAAGGAAGAAATTAATGGAAAACTCACCATTGGCTCATGGGTGCATTAATGTGAGATTTTAAATTCTGAAGAAATCTTAGGAGATATACTGGAATTAGCTCCTATAGGGAGAACTATTTTCCCTGTTATAAGTGGATGTTGATGATGTAGAGTTAGTCAAAGTTGTCAAATCCATCTGCCTTCATACTGAAAATACCCAATACGGGAGACCCTGAAGCAGGCAATTAAACTTAATACCATAATGCCTTACATCGCTTTTGGCTACGTCAATTTTTCCTAGGAGTAGCTCAGTTGAAAAGTGCAGCCTACAGGACACTTATATGGTGTATGATTTACTAAAAGGGAATATAATGAACCTTCTAGCTATGATCTTCAGGTTTTGGTGGATAAGGGGAATCATAAAAATACCACTGGTTGCCTACCTTATGGGATGTTGATCACTAAGATTTTCAACTATTATGTAGTTTCGTTTACAAATATGAATTGGTATATATCGACTAAGTTTCCCCTTCCATTCCTTATCAATTTGGATATAAATTGCAAAACAATATCTGGGTAGACAAAAGATCTAAAAGAGTAGCAGAAAACTTAGATCTTGCTCCAAACAAACAAAATCCTATTCCTCCTCAGGATGAAAATAGTGTAAAAGACCATCAATAATTGCAGAACATTCAAGCCAATCAAGAACAGATGCGAGAACAAATAGATAGGATGCAAAAGCAGCTTCTTGACATGGGGATGTTGCTGAGAAAAATCTTTGAATCCCTTCATTAACTCTATTGCTATTCTTTCCTGCCTGGCATATTCAAACTTGTGATAGTTCCTTCCTCACTATATTCTACTATTTTTTGATAATGACAAAGGGGGAGAGTTTATATTGATATATTTTTTGCATATTTTTGCATATATGATGATACATCACTCAATGTATATTTCTCAATGCTGCCTATATATATGATTGATTCTACTGTTGAACTTGAGAAAATATGTGACATATAAATGATAGGTTCTTTTCTTAAGAGACAGGTTCCATTTGATTATGTCTGAACATATAAAAGTCACAGGTATCTTTCGAAATCATCTATTATATCTTTAAATTTTGAAAAATATAACTATTATTGCTTGTCATCATCAAAAAGTGGGAGATTGTTAGCTCAAGGTTTAATATTAATGATTTTGATGATAACTACATAATATTTTAAAATTAAAGATGGATTTATTTTCTTTTATTGTTAACAAGCTAATTATCAAAAGGAAATAAAATCATAAGAAATACATGTCTCTTCTTATAGGAACCTTATTTATAAACTTATCTTATTAGAAATGGTTTATTGGAAAGGATCCTACTAATTATAAACGTTGCATATTAGCTCTGTGATCACTGGAAGAGTTTTAGCAAAGATAAACATCGAAATTATTTAGATTCAAATCGATCTAATTGATTAAGGATGCAAGTGAGGCAAAGGCTAATTGAGGAAATGCCTATTTAAGCAAGAGCCAATGTAATTGTGAACAAGAATTGAACAATGTAGAAGCTTGCGAAGCTATATTGTCGAAACTTATCAAAAGCATATACATTCTTGAAAGTGATATCCTTGTAAAAATTCTCTTGTGCATTAGAAAGTGAAATTTTGTTAAGAGAAATTACTAAAACTTGTTTCGAGCAAACTTCATTTTTCTATTTGAGAGCATGTAGAGGCTAATCAAATACTACTAGTGTGGAAGGTTGAAAAATCTTGAAAAATGTTAATTTGTGAGCTTAGAGAAGCTCATCAAATTACTACTTGGTTTTATAGTGAAAAACTCAAGTTGGATACTTGGGGACTGATGTAGGCTTGGGTTATATGCCGAACCAGCATAAATCGACTGCATCCTTCTCTCTCATCTCTTAACTTTTAAATTTTGACATTATATTATGTGTGAGCTTATTTTGGTAAGAGGCTCCTTAACTTTATATCAGGCTCCTTCTGTTTTTAACTTGTAAGAGGTTTCCTTCAATTTTAACAGGCGCCTTCTGTTTTAAATTGTTTTTTACAAGACTTTTTGCTTAACGGGCTACTGTCGATTAACAAGTTTTTATCGTTTAATAGTCTCATTTTGTTTAAATAGTATCCTATTGCTCAGTAGGCTCCTTTTTTTGCTTACTAAGATTTGTCTAATATACAAACAAAAAGTACTTGTGAAAATTTTTAAGACGCACACAATTCAGCCCCCTTTTATTTGTGTTTGCTTTATCATCACCTACTGTTTGGAGAAAAAAATTAAGAAAACAAATAACAACTAAAAAAGACTCAATTAATATTTAATGCCCCTTTTTATGTACGTCAATAAAGGAAAAAATTCTACAAAAATGATCAGTTTTTACTAATCAATGTGACAAATGCTCTTACTTCATTGCACCTCCTAGTAAACAAATGGTAAAGGCTTTTCTTGTTTGTATGGAAAATTTTGGTAAAATTTTTGTCAAGTTGCTGTTAAATTTAGCATTACTCAAAATATCTTTACATTTTATGCCATTAAATATTCAAATTTGCTAGTAATAACCTAAATGTTCTATTATGCTTGTGGTTATGGTAGTTGGAAAGCTTTATTAGACAAGTTGATAAGAAAATATAAAAGTATTAGTATTTATTTTTTTCACTTTTATGGCCACAAAACATGATCGAACTATAAGATCCTAACTGCCCCATGTTTATACATATATAGATTATGATATACCATAATCCCATGCATTCATTTTTAAGAGTTAGGAAGTCCATGCCTTAAGGTTACTAACAATCCATCATAACGTGAAAGATAGACCTACATACTGATTTGTTTTTGACTTGATCATTTCTTAATATGAGTAATTTATGTCCCTGTTACAGAGTGCTACTTGTGATATACTTTCTAGATTTAGACATATGAAAAAAAAACTCATAATGGCTATGCAAACTATGTAAGGATCATAATTCGAATTTGCATTCCTTCAAATCTTCTTTACAAAAGTACAACTTTAACATTAAATTGACCACACCGAAGTAAGCGATGCTACTTTGCAAAAATTATCTAACTCTTTCCCATCGAAGGAGGGCGTCAACCATATGTTGAGGGAGCTTGTGCAACCATATGTAACCTATAAAATAGGGACAAGATCTTTTGCTTCTCTATGGTTTTGATAAATAGTGTGATCTTAGAGCTCTCATCCACAATCAATAAGCAAGGACTTCACTATCACTATAACAAAACTAACTTTTAGTCATTGTTTTGCAACATTATTTAAAATCATCACCAAAAGTTGACTTATCTTTTGAAGATGTTTCTCAGAATCATCACTAAATGCATGTCTTTGACGACAATTTATTGGATTCGTTGCAAAAGGCTCGACATTTTGCGACTGTTTAACATTTTCGTCTCCAAAGGATGAATCGTCGCCAAAAGCTGAAATAATTACAACTTTGACCTAAATTTATAGAGTTTGAATGCATTAGGTCAGCCTTTAGACATGATTCAAACAGCAAAATTGTCTAGTAAGTTGGAGGTAATTGCTAGAACTAAATTTCCTTGCCTAAAGCATGCCAAGCAGTCGAAGGAAGACAACTTACTAAAGAATGCTTTGGTAAAGTTTCAGTAAATTTTCAATTTATTTAATTATATACAATATTGTTTTACTTATTTAAATATTAATTTCTCTTTTACTTGTTGTTCGTAAATAAATCTGAATATCGTTGATATCGACAACCCTGATGTTTCAAACTATATGACTTCACTGTTGAAACAAAAGACCAGGGATCGACTTTTTGATTGCATCAATATTACAAATCCTTGCTTTTGGATGAGGAGACAAGGAGCCATGTTCTCGAATGGATGTCTTCAGAAAAATGTAGCAATTTATGCAATTCTTGGGCCTCTCCCAATGTTCAGGTTTGTTTTCTTTCTCTTCACATTTGCTTCCATTACTCTTATTACACAATTTAAAGATTATTTCTGTTCTTTATTTAGAAAAAGTTTGACAAAGCCAAGGTTAATAAAGGAAAAATGAAAACTCCTCACAACCGAGGCTCTAAATCATTTGTTGTCCTACGAAATGAATATTTAAGTTATTTGTTTACAAGTTATAATTATATTAGTAAACATAATATTATTTATTATGTTTTTTATTTTTCTTATAAAACAGAATTAGAAGGAACTACTAGAAGAAGACTGTGATAGGATCACACTCTACAATTTGACACACTAAAAGGAAGGTGAAGGGTAGATGTCTGAAGACTTGCACAATAATTCTATAAGTATTAAAATTTGTTTAAAATTTAAGTTTATTTATTTATGTAGTACTAACTAATAATATTTGAACTGAATATTGTTTTTGTTTTTTTGTTTTAATTTTAGAATAAGATGCAGGAGTTGTTGCAAACATCAATGTCTAACGAAAATTAGTCAAATGTAGATGACATTTACAAGAAGGTGGTGCCTAGTACACGATCCAAATACATCAAAGGGCTTGGGTTCAGCCCTACGCTAACTGCTTCATCCGCATTAAGACTAGCATATGTTCAACATCCCGAAGGGGAAAACAAGTCTCTTAAAAAAAGTTAGTCAAGCATGAAAAGTACCTATGAAAACTACTTAGCTAGGATTATGCAAACAATGAGGGTGAAAATGGGTATGAGTGATTAAACTAATCTTGGTATTTTTTATTTTTTATACAAGTATTTTTGAAGTTGTAATCAAATTTAATAATTTTTTATATACAATGCTTTTAATTTTCAATTATTTTTGTATTACATTTTTTTAATAAATTAACAACAAAAAACATAAATATTATATGCAACAATATGGATTAAAAATGTCACAAATGATTATAATTAATATGGTATAACATTTAGTTAAAATGTATATTAAAAATTTGACTACATTTTAAAAAATGTAGCAAAATTTTTTTGGCTATGTTAATTTTTAGCTACATTTTAAAAAATGTATCCAAAAATATTTCTCTATGTTTCTAAAAACATAGTTAAAACTAATTAGCGACGTTTTTGGAAATGTAGTCAAAAACTTTTAGCTACGTTTCCAAAAATGTAGCTAATAATCTTTAGCTATGAAAACTATGTGTGGCAATAAAATATTGACGACTATTTTTAAACACGTTGCCTATAGTTTTTCGCTATGAAAATAAAGCGTAAGAAAAAGCATTAGTGACAATTACAGAAAAACATTGCCTATAGTTTTCTGCTATGGAGATTTAATGACATGTTTAGTGATGAATGTAAATCGTCGCTAATGACTATTGTGACGATTTTGGGATATTTATCGATAATTTTTTCATCATTAAAAGTCCATTCTGTTGTAGTGTATCAAATTTCATTTATAAAATGAGTCATGAGATAAACCTAGAAATAAATTTTAGAAAAATAAGAAATCAAAAAAAAATTTAATAAATTTTATTCTTTAACATCAAGAAGACTACATATTATAACAACATATTTTATAAGCTTTAAGAAATAGAAAGAAACAAGAGAACTATAAGATTGTCCTAACCTATTAACTTAAGATATAAGTGAACAACAACAAAGTCTGGCCTATTAAATGCAATCCTTTGCTCATCATATATAGATAACTATCATTTTCTTTTGGAATTTAAAGATGAATTGGTGAAAATTATAAGATACAAAACAAGTTTTAGACAAAAGTTCATAGATGTCTTAATAAAGAGGAGAATAACTATGAATAAAACATTATTGTATCAAATTAGGCACCAACCATAACATGGTTAAGGGCCCAACTTCTATACTCATTTTTACTAAATCTCAAGCTATTGTTTAAGAAGCTTCTTCAACCCTTTACCTTCTAGAAGTAGGGCCTCTACTAGATTTTCACCTTTCATAATTGAAGCATTACTCCCATTAGTGATCCCACTGAACCTTTAGACTTATTTTTCTTGAGCTTCTTATACTGGTCTAATATTATCTAATAGGAAGCTATTAAAGTGTTATAATTTTTATATACCCAATTTATCATAAGTTATTCTTTAATCCAAAAAGATCAGCTCTATAGTTACTTAATCTTTGGATCTTTCTTTACCTTGGAATAATCTTGTATTCCTTTCCCTCTATATTGAGCATGCAAAGGCTATTTGATAGACAATGTTATTCCCCTAATTTATACTCTTATCTCTTCTTAGCCATTCAAGGGTACCTATATGATTAAGCTTGGAAACATCAAGCTAACAAAGTGTTTGGACTGTATTCTAGATAATTGTTGAGAATTCATAATGAAAAAGACATGGTGTAATGTTTTTGGTTAAGTTTTGTAAAGCTTGTAGGCTTAAAGATCATTAATAATTCTCAAACTATCTATTGGTTGACTATTAGCCATAAGAAAAAAAGACTTTTGGAAGTGTTTTCTTAAATTAGATTCTATTATAGTAAAATATTTTCTATGCTTGGGGTAAAATGATGTCCTTACAAGAGTTGTTAGTGAAATAACCCAAGGAATGCTTCAACTAAAGGAAGGATTCTTCCTATAAAGTTTAGGTAATAATTTTAGATATTGTCCATAATTAAGGAGACATTTACATGACTACAAACCACTTGTTATTATTGATGATAACATTGACCTTAGAGCTTTCAGGGAAAAGATGCAATAATCTAGGTATTAAATTAGTCCGATTTAAAAGGTGTAACTTACTCTAATTTTCAAACTATAAGGAAGAAAATTCCATCCCCCACTATGGATTTGATGTTTTTATAGAGAAATTTCCTCAGCTTTAATAATTATGTCATAAACTATAATGTAGTTGTTGGGTTTGATCTCCCAAAAGCTTCCTCCTTTTCAGAAGTAAATATGAATCCACTTAATCCTGAGAACCTCTTTTTTTGTTGAGATCCTCCATATTCTTTTATCCATTAGGACTTTATTGATTAGTTTTATAGGGAGAATACTAGGACCCCCTTAATTCTTTGGCAAACAAACTTTAATTAGTCCTTGTGAACTTGGCAATAGATTTGTTACTAAAAACTCCTGACGATAAGAATGTTCTAGCATGTTTCTATAGTTTTAATTATGCCTTTTCAAATAAAGATATGAGAATATCCATAAATATGTCAGATTTTAAGAAATAATTTAATGAGTTATGAATTCCTACAGATAAGAGAGATCTATTACACTTGTTGCATATTTTTTTTTTATTTTTAATAGTAAGGTGTAGTCCTTTTAATAAAATTTCTTAGTGGAGATAGATATACCTATATAATTGAAGGGATATCCTTAAGTTAAAACGTATAATAGTGGATAACCACTAGCAAGGTGACTAGTACTAGTAGACATAATTAGATGCATTTTGTCTCTTGCAATAGAGAGCCCGTTGAAAGCGTGAAGAACTAATAACATTTTGCTAGCTAATCGATCATTTACCCTTAAGAGGAGAATGAATCATCAATAAAGAAGGGGCTAAAAAGTCTAATCTTCTTATATTTGCTGTGAAACTTAAAATTGAAAACTTGTTTAATATTATAATCTATCAATCTACTTAGGATTTTTAAGTATAGAATGAACATATATAGAGATACTGGATCACCTTGTCTCATCCCTTTTCCTGATCTTATTATATTGGTTAGTTCTCTGTTAACCAAGATCTAATAAAAAGTGGTGGAGAACCATTGATTAATCCACATTATGAAAGCTTTAGATAACCTAAATAGCTACAAGATATGTAATATGAAGTCCAATTTTATTTAATCAAAGGCCTTATGAAAATATAGTTCAATATCAGAATTCTCGAGGGAGTTTGCCTATTACAGTTCTCAAATAATTCTTGAGCTAATAAGATAATGTCACTAATCATCCCAACATTAAGAGGAGATCATATTACAGTTCTTAAATTATCCTAGAAGAAACTAATTTATTAATGATTTCATACAATAGGTTGCAATAAGAGATTGACCTGAAGTCTTTGAGGGAGTAAGGATTTGGAATTTGAGGATGAGGCTAATAAAAGTTTTGTTGACCTCTCTTAGCACTATCCTTTTATAAAAAAAACTTTAATATTACATTAGTTATTACTCTTTTAATGAGGTGTCATGTTTTATGAAATAAGAGAGTATATAAACCATAAGAATATGGTGATTTATCAAATATAACTTTATACATATCATCTTTATTGAAAGTTTTACTCAGTTCCTTTACTTCCTTTCCTAATATTTGGTATGTTATAAAGGATTTTAATATCTGCACAGAAGAACATCCATTAATATGAGAACTAAGTGTGTTTAGGAAGTATTGATAAGCTTCTTGCTTGATTTTGTTATGAGTATGGGATATTTTTCTATTCTATTTATGCAAAGAGGAGATCATATTAATGTTTCTCCTGATATTGATGGTATCATGGAATTTTTTTTGTTTTTCTCCTTCCTTAAACTAATGAGTTCTTAAGTTTTTCCTTAATAAGGAATTACACACTTCCAATGCTCTTGTATATTAAAAAACTACTCTCTCTTCAATTTGCTTAGTAAACTCTCTTAGATGAAAATAAAGCTCCTTTTGAATAAGTTCAATCTTAATTCTAGCATCTGTAAAGGCCATAAGATTATTACTAAATCTTCTTTATTTTAGCTCTTTAAACCCTTTTTTCACCATATGAAGTTGTCTTGTATAGGTAAATGATTTATAGCATGAAATACTGAAGATAAATTCTTCGCTACTATTTCATCAAATCCTTAATTGATCAAACCATTTTCTATTTTCTTTTAATGTTCCAATTATCACTTTTCTTATTACTCCAATGAACAATCTTTTCTTCATTCTTCATATCAATAACATTGATGTGGTTTACACAATCTCTGAAATCTTTATTGAAATTCCTCAAAATTATGTTACCTTCAGTCTTAGAGAATTGAACTGTACTATTGAATTCTTCTAGAATAATCCATAAAGAATCAATAGAGGAGTGGGTAAGGATCCATAAATAAATGATATAAGGAATTTAGTCATATCCTGAATCAATGATACTAAGCCGTGTATTATTTAATTAGTAACCAATATGTTTGATACTTTAATTGTATTTGAATAATAGGAAATAACTATACAACAATTCTAATGAAATTAATGGTTAGTAATAATACGTTAATGCTTCTCCAAAAATAATAGCTTTTTTCACTATTCACCTTAGGTATAATCTCCAAAAGGCCTATTAATATAGGCTTTAATTTAAAAAGAAAATCCCTAAGTACTTGTTGCTTTTTGAGGCAATTGATGCCCCTAATATTCTAAGTTAGGATAGAAATTAGGAAAGGTTATGACTTTTGGAGCCCCTTATCCTATTCTTTCTTCTAGATTCTAATATTGTTAACTTTGATTTGATCTATTATAAGTGTTTAACCTTCTTATTCTTGTTAAGTAGAACCTAATAAAGATATTCATATTAAGATCTAAGAGGTCCTTTAAAGTGTTTAATGGAATTTGATCCATCTTACCAGTTTTACATGTATCCTCTTAAGGAATATCATTGACAGGTAAACCATGGGTTCTGAGGAGGGATTTATAATAGGAGCATACACCTCAATTGCATCCCTACTAAAATGATTCACATTATTCAATCATTTAGATTTCTCTTTTGCTTCATAATTAGAGGAAGGATCTTGCTTACTAAGCTAATTCCTTTTTATTATTTCAATGTTAGATATCTTAGGATGTCTAAACCTATGAGCTTAAAATAATCAAGCGTTGAAACACCTTTTTTGTAAGCTTCCATTGTTTATCGAATTAAGGATGGTCTTTATTAATAATATACCTTTATAGAGTTCCCAGAATAGTGTGTGATTTGCTCTAATCCTTATTAGGGATATCATTTCAGGTAAGTCTTGTTTCATATCTATAACAATATAAAATCTAATATAACCTCTTTTTTTGATGTTGTATCCTTATCCATATAAATCTATCTTCCTATGCAGCATGCAAGATTGCTCAAACCCTTGATAGACTAATATTCCAATAGAACATTGCAAATATTGATCGAAATAGGGACTTACCTTTACTTTACAATCTTTAAATATGGACTTAATTTCCATAGTTGGAGAAAAATAAAAATATTGTTGATATGCTAAGGACCAACAATATGATTTTATGATCATTATTATTAGAGTGGAAAATAAGAAAAATGAGTAGTTGCCTTCATTTAGGAGCAGCTCCTTTAGACCCACTTCCAGCTAATGGTATATGGCCTAAGAGTTTATTAATAGAAATGTAGAACATTTTCCTATGAAGAAACCTACTAAAGTAGAAGATCATCTACTTACACCCTATTTTAGCATAGCTAAAGGAGGAGCAACTATATATTATCCTTCATAATTGTTAGCAGGATAGTAATGGGGATTCATTTAAGAAGGTTCTCTTACAACTTTCTTTTAGGTGATTTTTTAGTTATGGTCTAAGGTTGAGATATTTGGTAGATTGGGACAAAAGGAAAAAGTTGGAACCTAAATGATTGAAGGAAAAACCTTAAACATTGTAAGCGAAAAGTTAGAAGGTCCTAGGGGAATTTGAGGAGAGTTTTGAAGAGCAAGAGGGTTTAAGCTGAGGGATAACAAAGGAGGTAAGAAAAGGATGGAGAAATGATATAGGGATGTAAGAGGAGTAAAGGCACTTGAAAGTATAGGATTAGAGGAGGTAGGAGGGCAGAAGGGAAGAACAAGAGCAAAATGAGGAAAGTTACTAGAACTAAGCAAATTATAATGATCAAAGCCTATCAAGTATAAAGACTTAATGCTTAAACTGGTTTTTTTTAAAAGAAAGCTACTTAATATAATTTAAAAAGTAGATATAAAAATGGTAAAGTGAAACTGGTGAGAAAAAAATAGCAGGAGTCCTCGACTAAATTTGTGTAAGAGGACTAAAACTTAAGAGGAAAAAAGGAACCCACCAATCATTTGGAGAAGAGTTAAGAAGGAGGACCAGGGCTAGAATAGGAAGGACAAAAGATCATATAACAATCCACAAAGGAGAACAAGGACACGACTAAGAAGTAGGAACTACGAAGGAGAAGAGTCCAAACAAAGCTTAAAAGAGGAGAATATGAGGAAAGAAAAAGGAAGATGGAAGATAATCATGCTAAACATATTAGGAAGAGCTTGGAAAGGATGAGAGAAGGGAGAGTTTCTCTTTCATAATTTTGTCATATAACATTGTTGAAAATGTTTGCCAAAAAAGCTATAGAAAACAATAAATTTAAGTACAACTTAAGTTGTGAACATCTTTTGTTAGAAGTACATTCGGTAATTAAGCATTAATAAGTCTCGATCTTTATGTCCTTCTTCCATAGGTGACATCCTAAATTCAGTAAAAAAACATTATTTATTACTGAGTGATAAATTAATATGTATAGTTAGTTTTACTAAAATTATAATGTAATAATAAGTTGCGAGAGTATAAAACATAACATGACTAGGAAGCTAGCTATTTAGTGTAACATTATGTTAGTTGAAATAAACATTAAGAATGGTGATTATTATATCATCAATGTTGTCATTAAAACTTATGTCAAAATTGAGATTGATAAAGATGATTAGATATGCTTCGTGAAGCACTTTAATATTAACAACATGACATTTAGATGTAGAAATAGTTAGCCTATTTTAGTAATAGATAGGTAAGAAACTGAATTATAGTATATCGATGCCTTTGGATTATTGACTAATATCACCTTTATAAATTTGATATTATTGAAACATGCATCCATCCTTTTGTGATAAATGAGAACGTGTTCGATAAGGTGAATATTCAAATCTTTGAGAGATTTTACGGGCCATTAATTTCCATACAAATTCATTACTTGAGATTTTTTCATGTTACAAATTTATGATTATCTAATATAAAACCAATCTGTAAATAATGAAAATTTGACTTTTTTTTCTATCTTGTTTTTGAAATACTTTCATATTAGAGAGTTATATTTGTAATTTAAAATATATTTTTATTTGATTCCATATCACATTTTAGTTTCTAGTTTAACTGTTTAATTCCTTTTTTCTTATTGCACTTTCTTAATTTTTATTTTTATACAAATATTTTATTTATAATGAATTTCATATTCTATATTAGTTATGCTTTATATATTTTATTGACAAATCTTTTTTAAAGTTACTATTTCCATCGTCCTATTTACTATTCATTTATGTTTTTAAGTAGTCAATAAATTAACAAGGTATATAAGTTCAGTCTTTTTTTATGGCATTTACCAATCAAATAAAAACTTCTTCCGTTATTATATTAGGAGTTTCAAAACATGAAATACATGTCTATTGATAATGGACTTATGTTCTCCTTTCTTTCTCGACTATGTTATTTACTAAAGACCAAGTACTAGAAAATTTAAGAAACAAATTATAACTTTATAATAATAACAATTTTGGTATGAGTATAAGACTAATGAGTAATAAACATAATCCTCAAATTTACAAAGTCAGATGTTGGTGTAACTTGCAAGTAATGATCATTCTTTTAAGATTAAATAGTTACATGTAAGACCTTTAATTTTTCTTTTTCTATCTATTTTTCTATACAAATCATTGGTATCTTGAAAACCATATTATGTTTGACCCACTTTAAATTATATATATATATATATGAGTGTGGTTGAATTATTAAATAAATTATAAAGTAAGTCTAATCATATTAGCAAGAGAAGAATAATCTACTATAATTTTTTACCAGAAATCTTACTTAAATATCTAGTTAGATGAATTATGTTACTTGTACATATGGTTCTCTTTTCTAAAATTTCTAGGAGGTCATTTGGAATGTGATTGGAGAGTATCACATCAACTAGTAAAAGTATATAAGCAAAAGTGCAAGTGTCCATTTTATGATTCAAATGAAAATTTTTATTGAAACTAAAACAAGAAGACATTTGAATGGATGGAACAATTTTTAAATATAAAAATAAATTCATAATTTACCCATGAATTACATATGGTTAAATACTAAATTAATAAGTTCACAATATTAAGCCACAAATTTTAATTTATTTATTTTATATTAATTCATAATAATTCCGTTGTGGAGATCCATTATAGAATCTTGTTTAACCATTATGTCCACCGATTAAGTTTAAAGTTATAAAAGTCTTTTGAATAGATTAATTTAGGTTAAACATGTCATCTTAGAACCTTATTTGGCCAACCCTTTATTGGCATTCCCTCATCAAATTAGGTTATGTTCAGAACAATGCAAATCTACACTTTCTTTGCTAATGATGTTTTTTCTTAATCCAAACTCATCCCATTAATTGATATGTATGTTCGATTTAATTAATATATGCTTAAGAACTAGTCAAAAAGCCTTCTACAATTTTATAAAAAATATTAACATTTGAATTTGAAGATCTAGTTTCATAATTTAATTGAAGTGAAGATTCTAACTTAAGAACAAAATCACAAGTGATTGGTCTCTTAATCGTTAAAGAATAGTTTCCATCTAGGCAAAAATATAAAAAAAATTCTTAACTTTTTCACTAAAATACAAGTTGAACCTATCGTTTAGAGCATTCAAAATGAACCTAACATTTTTAGAATGTTCAAATTAATCCTTAAATGAATGGCAAATTACTTAGATTTAAATCCTTATCTATTATGTTCCATCTCTGTACTAATATGAAACAAGTTTAATATTTTTATTGACATAAAAGTCCTACCATGCCACATATATTCCAAATGGCAAGAAAAGGCTCATATATCAATTTTAACTTTTAAGTTAATTTATGATATCTCGTACTTCTATTTAATTCTTAATTAATCCTAAAACTCCACCACCTCTAATAACTTTTGAATCACTTACCCACCATTATGAGTCATTTTTGTCTGAGGTTTCTTAACCAAGTCACTTGTTGAAACTTCAAGGAGCTTGAGTTGAAGAGTCTCATACAACTTAAAACTATCTAAGACTAAACAATTTAAAAACATAACTTTATTGGTTTTGGTTTCGAGTGCTCCGGTGACCATAGTTATAAAATGTAAAGGAGTTACTCTTTTAGCCGCATTAAGAGAATTTCATCTATAATTTGAATCTCTTTCCCATATTTATTAAGCTATCTTTTGTTTCATTAGAGATTTAAAGAAGTAGTTTCAAGTTGAAGAATGCCAACTTGAGCTAAACATGAATTGAAATCTTCTCATAACTCTCTCTCATCTCTATTTTTTTAGTTGGCACCCTCATTCTTTTATAATTCTTCTCTTATTTTTATTCTTTTTTTGTTTTATACCTCCTCTTTTTGCTCCTTCCACTTATTCAAGCCTTCTTTCAAAATGTCAAGTTGATACCTGATGATATCATCATTTCTTATTTTTGGCAATGCTTAGGCACTTTGGATATTTTCTTCGTTGATGAGACATAGCCTAAGTAACCGACATCATCAATAGGGCAGAAAGGGTCTAGATTTTGTTGGTATTGATTATTCCAAAAACTTGTCAGTGATACCCCACTTTTACTACACAATAACGGGTATCATCATAGCTGTTATTCTTGAGCAACCATCATGGATATTATTAGTCTTTATTATATCTAAACGCCAAAACATTTCCCATCTTTATTATTATTCTTTAATACACCCAAACATTCATTTGTTTTTTCCTATATAAATATCTTGTCCATCTTGTTTACAACTCACACTTTGTTCTTTTTTCTCTCTCCCACAGTCTCGATTCTACTCCTTGTTTCCTATATACAGCACATATCTTCTTATCTTTTCTATTCTGTCTTTGTCTGCTTTTATTAATTTTTGGAGACAATTCCTACTCAGCCCTTTGGAGTGCACCGAAGTTGGTGGAGAAGACATTAACCCTAGGGTCAGAACCTGTTGTCCCACTGCACCGTAGAGTAGGAATTTTTGACTTAGGCCAGTGATTTTCATGATGACTTGCATTTCGGATAAGTCATTCCATTTTTTTTTTTTGCTAACAATCTAAGTCGAAAAATTTATTATTGCATTGTTATTGTTTGTTGGAAATTACTTCCATTTTGTTGCTAAGTATTTATTTTGATAGAAGTCGAAATATAGTGTTGTTTCTTCGTATTGTTTAATTATTTCGAGTGAGACATTTCTAATTTTGGATTTACTATATCGTTTGCAAATGAGATCAACATAGGTTCTGCACTTACTATTCCCCACATAGGTTTAGCCCCTTTCACCGTAGCCCTGAAAATTATACCTGACCTACCTAGATTAGAGCCTCTAGATGGGTGAGACTTTAAACAATGGTCTAAGAAAATATTCTTTACTTTCAATAATACAAAATCGATTTTGTACTATTTCAAGAGATTCCTAGTGACAATACTAACCATAAGACTACCAAAGATAATCATACCATTAGGGGAGAGTTGCTTAACCATATGATCAACCATCTGTTTGATATCTACTGCAAGTGAAAAACTGCTAAGAAAATTTAGGATACTTTAGAAGTGAAATATGGGACGAATAATGCCAGTACGAAGAAATATGTAGTTACTAGGTGGTTAAAATCTACCGTTGTTGATGATAAGCCTATTATAGACCAATTACATGAGTATGAAAATCTAGTTGCTGAAATCCTTATTGAGGGTGTGAACATATGTGAGTACCCTTATTGAGAAACTACCTACTTCATAGAATGAGTATAAAAACTAGTTGATTCATAAGAAGAAAGATATAAAGCTTCAGGAGTTGACAGGATATATAAAGATTAAGGATTGTCAACCATGCATAAGATAAGACCAAAACACTCACCCTTATCCCTACTGTTAAGGCTCATGTGGTAAAACATAGAAATGCTAATAACTTCAAAAAGAATGGTGGACAAAACAAGTCTTTCAGCAACAAGCAGGGTCAGTTTAAGCACAAAAGGATTGATGGTGACTATTAGTGGTGCCACAATCCAGGCCATCCTACTACCAATTGTCAAGTTAGAATTAACTATGAGAAGAAAGGCCAAGGACAAAAACCGTGATAGTTTAGGAAACTAAACCAGATGGGGTACCAACGGGGTAACCAGAAGAGCTTTGATAAGCCTCAAGCTAATACGGTTAAAGCTGGTGATGACGAGGAGATCATTACTGCTATGGTGTCCGAAGTCACCTTGTTGGAAATTTGGTCGAGTGGATCATTGGCATACGAGCGACACGCCATGTCTGCATCAACAAGGAACTATTCAAAGAGTTGAATGATGCTGCTGATGCTGAATTTGTATACATGGGCAACTCTAGTTGAGTTCCTATCTAAGAAGTTGGAAAAGTCACTCTCAAACCCACTTATGGAAATGTCTTAGCATTAGAAAATGTTTTGTATGTTCCCAATGTACGTAGAAACTTGATTTCTAGTGCATTGCTTAACAAAGCTGGTGTTAAACTGACCTTTGACTCTAATATGCTAGTTCTGACTAAGAATGGGAACTTTGTTAGAAAAGGGTTTTGTAATAGGAGCTTATTTGTACTTAACGTTGAAAAGAAGGCATCTACTTCTTCTGCT
>JANZLC010000003.1:16015757-16036060 GCA_026413385.1 Erythroxylum gracilipes
GGGGGGGGGGGCGCATGAATCTAAATCAAATTGACCACAACTTCTCTTGGTCCAATAAACAAAGCTCCAATTGGTGCATCAGGAAAAAGTTAGACAAACCTCTTTTTAATGTCAACTGATTACCTTAATTTCCTAAAAAGCATTGTCAATTTTATGGAGCATCTTTTCTCTAATCATACAGCAATTATGGTGGAGGAATTATTTAAGAAAGTTGCTAGACAATTCCGCTTCAGATCAACAACTATTTGGCCAATGAAACTAATTTCAGGAATTCCTACAGAAGAGGTATTGATTGTCATATTGTGGGAACCAAGAACTACATATGTGTGCAAAAATTGAAGAAAATTAAAAATTAACTTAAATTATCTTTTGCAGATGACCTCCTTCTGTGTTGTAATGCTAAAATGGAGTCCATTTAAACCTTTATGAAGGCCCTAGACATTTTTAAAAGACACTTTGGACTGCAAATCAACTTCAACAAAAGCAATTTCCTAATTTATAAAGGTTCTTTTTCTTTGGAATCTCACATTACAACAATCACTGGTATGCATATGAAATCTCCTCCACTACTTTATGTGGGACTGCCTATTTCCACCAAAAGACTTAGATATTTTGATTGCCTACCACTCATTGGAAAAATCCAAAAGAAGACCAACTCCTAGGGTGAATAAGTTTCTATCCTATGCTGAGAAGTTACAATTTATTAAATTTGTTCTCAACACTCTTCATATTTACTAGAGCTCCCATACCTTTCTTTCTAAGAATTTCATCAAATCAGTTAAATGATTGTTCAAAAAGTTCTTATTGAATCACTCGAATGGAACAAGCAATGCTGCTAAAGTCAAGTGGTTAGATTGATGTTTCCCTAAAAAGGAAGGAGGCTTAAGAATCTCATCAATCAAAACCACAACTATGCTTTAATCCTTAAAAGACTATGACGAATACTTGAGTATAGAAAATTCATATGGATCAGGTGATTAAATTCATATTTTCTCAAGGGTAGATGCATATGGGAAATAAACAAAAGCTTAACAACCTCTTAGTGCCTATACCAGTTACTCTATTTGAGGGGCACAGTCTAAGTTGGTATTTCTTGCAAAATTTTCAAAGAAAAATAAATTTCTCTGTGGTTTAGAAATTGGTTTAGACAAGGCCAGTTTTTACACTCCGAAGGTATATCAAAGAACTCTCTAATCTTTCCTCTTCCCACTAAACTTAACTCACTAATTAATGGTAACACCTAGCAATTCCCTGATTGTCTAGGACATTTGCAACCTCATTACCCCCTTAATCCATCTTCCCCTGATATCTTCTATTGGAAGGACCAACCAATCCACAAATTATCCCATATGCTCATCACGGATATGCTTAGAAGAAGGAACCCTATGGTTGACTGGCACAAAGAAATCTGGAGCAAGGCTCTACTACCCAAATTCCCTTTTCTTCTTTGGCTCACCATAAAGAACAAACTATAATACTACTGATAGAATTAGATATATGGAAGTTGATAGATCCTGCCTTCTATGCTTAGTTTAAGAAGAATCAAGGGATCACTTATTCTTCATATGTCCTTCTGTAAACAAATTTTGGAAAAATGTGAAAAAGAAATACCTCTAGTCTGCTCCTGAAAGCACTCTTATTAGCACTATACACTAGTTTTCAACCCAAAAATCACTTCCTCAGTTTGTTAAGCAGATATACACGATAGCATTGGGACTTTGTGTGCATATTATCTGGAAAGAAAGGAATGCTAAGAGAGCTATAACTAAGATCACCCTAATAGAATCTCTCACTGCAACAGCCATCAATGAGATCAAAGAATCCTGCTAAAGAACATTGCGCAAAACTATTACTCCAACCTATTATCTTCTTTAAACATTTAAGTAAAGTGGTCACATGCTAAATACCTGATCCTTAGTAGCATATGTATTGAGTTTTGTAACTTCTCAAAGGTACCCCTAGTTAAAATTTTTGGATGTAATACTTTCCTTATTTAATGATATTTCATTTCTTTTTAAAAAAATATAATAAATATCCCATAATAATAATAATAATAACTAAAATTCAATATAATGAGTATATCGAATATATTTATAGTAGTTCATTCATAAAGGAGAAAGCAGATTTACCTAGCAAGTCAGTAAGAAATGTTATTTAGACAGTAGTGGATCAAAGCATGCAACAAGCAGAAGTCATATCACACAAAGAAAATATTTTATGGCTAATGGTTTATTGAATTAAAAAAAAAGAGCAGGCAGAATTTGTCAAGAACAACAAATCTTTTTATGAAAAACATATTTAACTAGTAGATTATTAAATTATGTTTCACGCATATACCTTTAAGAAATTTCAAATTTATAATAAATTGAATAAACTAATTACTTTTAAATAATTAATTCATTTTTTAATTGAATTTGTATTAATAATAGACAAAGCTATATATCTACATTACAATTAGTTTTAAGGCTTATAGCTTTAACATAATGTATAAAAGGTCCAAAACCAAAAACCTAAAAGGCTGAAAATGTCACATATAAATAAATATAAAATACAATGCAGCTAAGTTATAGTCCCCATCTCCTATTTATGTCAGTTTAAAGAGTATGTTGTATGTTTTTAGCATATATGGAAGCTCGGATCTAGTTAATAATTCGATTAGCAAGTTGTTACTTTCCTACTTTCATCTCCATAAATCTGTAGTTGTTTCTCTCCTTCCAGTTGGTGTAAAGTGTGGTAGTAAACGTTGTCTTATAGAGAACTACATTGGTTGACCCAGTCTTGGATTTTCGAATAATCCATTCTAGTGTTAGCTCCCACTCATATGTGCTACTATACTTTGGTAGCTTATTCAAAATCCAACTCCAAATGGCTTTGGAGTATCTACAAAGAAAGAAAAGATAATCTATTTCTTCCCCTGCCATGTCACATAGAATACAAGTATCATCACCATTTCCATGCCATTGTTTCTTAGTCCTAAGTCTATGCTTAGTTGCAAGCCAGGTGATGAAAGAGGCTTTAGGAATCATAGTATTGTTCCATAATAGAGCATACCACGAACCTTGAATGGATTTGGGACATAATATTTGATGGTAGGACTTGTTAGTATATGCACCATTTGGATTGAGAGACCAAATGATTGTATCTAGAGATCTTACATCATCCAATTGGGGTAGATGAGAACTAAGGAGTTGTATCATCCAAAATAACCCTCCTAAGTTTCATTGCAGATTAGTGAAGATACTTTAAGATGAAAAGGCAATTGATTCCTTAAATGAAGGAATTCATAGTTGTACACAAGGGGACTAACCTCAAGCCAATTATCATACCATAGCCAAGTAGCTTCTCAATTCCCAATAAGATGCTTAATGTATGGGTAGATAGTATCCCTAATCTTCATCATCTTTTTTAGAATCCATGAGCCATTTCTTGTGTAATCAACTTGTCATAAATTTACATTTTTAAGGTGGTACTCATGCATCCATTTAATAAATAATACTTGTTGATTAGAATAGAGTCTCCAAAGTCTTTTACACATGAGAACCTTCTACATTTTTGTGATGGAGATGATGCTAAGTCTTCCCTGCTTCTTCGGAATAGTCACTTCACTCCTTTTGATCTTGGCATTCTTAGAGTGATCTGTTTTGCCTATCCATAAAAAGGCTTTGAGTGTTCTAGCAATTTCTTTGAAAATAAACTTTAGCAAAGCAATGTGGGATATCCAATGTAAGTGCAAGTTGATAAGGATAGATATGATAAGTTTAATTCTAGTAGCATATGAGAGGAATCTATTATGGCGTGCATTAACTCTATATTTAATTCTTTCAATGATATGCAAGCAATCGTTATACCTAGGCTTAGAAGCAGTAATAGGTACCCCTAGATAACTGGAGGGAGTAGAGTGAATCTAAAGACTAGCCTTATAATCTTTACTAAGTTCCTCACATCAACTGATAGAAAGAGACAGCTCTTCTTAAAATTAAAAAGTAGCCCTGACCATGCAGCAAATATCTTAAGGACATGCATCATTATACTAATAGAATGAACTTTAGCACCACGCATTAGTATCAAATCATCAGCATACATCAAATAAATGAGATTTAAGTGGCTACATTGATAGTGAAATTGGAATCTTCGGTTGTATGAGAAAATATTGTATAAAAACCTTGATAAGCCCTCCACAGCCAATGTAAACAAATAAAGAGACAAGGGATTGCCTTGCGTGAGCCCTCTAGCAATTTTGAATGATTTAATAGAGCTACCATTTATAAGCACACTCAAAAAAGGATTTTGGATGCAAGCCATGATCCAATTGACAAATTTTTTAGGTATATTCAAACCATTAAGGCAAAACCAAGTGAAACTCCAATTAACAATATCAAATGCTTTGAAAAAGTCAATTTTGATAAGACAACTGTTAAGTATTTTACCAAAGTTGTAGTCCTTTAGCAATTCTTGCAAAAATATGATGTTGTCTCCTATGCTTCTATTAGGAAGAAAAGCTCCTTGTGCAGTGCTTATAAATCTGAGATTGCCAGCTTAAGCCTTTCAGCTAGGAGCTTTGACATCACTTTGTACATAGTATTGCAACAAGAGATTCTTGGACACCAGACAAATATAAGTATGGTTGATTTGTTGAAGCAACCCAAAGGAGCTAAAAAACCTTATGTACTGTCTTAAAAAATATGCTACCTATGAGTTCCTAAGTCTTTTGAAAGAACAATACAGTGAAACCATCAAATCCTGAAGCCTTAGAAAGGTGTAGATTGAACAAGACTCTTATGACATCTTGTTTAGATAATGGGGATATCATTAGCTCCATAGTTTCTTGATTAATAGGACACTCAAACAATCTTTGCATATTGGAGCTTGAAGCTGAAGATATTGTTGTTCCCATCAGATTAATGAAGTATGTTTGATTATACCCAAAGTACTATACCTTTTTTATTCATTTCGTACCATGAGATTTAGAAAGAATTGAATTGGGTTGGAATCCACTTGTGACCTGGGACTTAAAAAAATTTATAAAATATGTTAACTATATTTTTTGTAAGGGGAGTTCACATAAAAGGTTAGTCGAAGCTATTTTTGAACGTTTGAAATAACCTTAGGATTCTTTTTAAAAAGTTGAAATGTGATAATTTAATTGAAATTTTGGTGTAAACATTTGGGTGCTTTTTAACCATTTTGCCAAAACTATCATGATCACGAGTAAGTTTGAACAATTTTTTTTGACTTGTTTACAAAAATTAAAGATTTAAATATAAAAAATATATTAAAAATTTTATGAATTGAGTTTTACTTATACAAAAGGTCTAAAAGAAGTTTAGTTCAATTAATATCTTTAAGTAATTTAAAATTACTTTTACTTATGATTATTATTTTAAATAAATTATTTAACGTTTATATAAATATTAATATAAGTATAAAATTTTTGTTTATTTTTACTTCATTTAATTTTTGTTATTAACTACGATTATAAATTGGCTATTCTTTACTAAGGCTATATTTAGTGAGACGTAAGGTTTTTAATGAAATGGAATACAATGAAATAGTTTATAATAGAATGGAATGTAAATAGATGTAATATTAGAAAATTGTTATTTAGAAAGGATGAAAGGATTCATAATAATATAATGAGATATTGTTTAGAAGATAGATAAAATGAAATGTAATGTATGTATAATAATAATGAGTGGCTATTCTACCCTTGAAAGAACAAAACATATGTTAAGAGATATAAAACATAAGGTTGAAGGTATAATTGGTATTATAAAAATTATTGAGGATATATTAAGTAATACATATTTATCATTTTACATCTCGTCCTAAATCCCTCAAATCGAAGATAACTCATTTTTACTGTTTATAATGGAATAAGATGTAATGTAAAACTCTCCCCTTCTATCCTATCTCATTCATTCCATTATAAACCCTCCTCCCAAATAATGTAATAATATTACATTATATCCATTCCATTACTAATCACCATATCAAACTTAGCCTAAGGATAACAATAGGCAGGCCCCTTTACTTGAGCTTGGCTCGAAAATAAAAGTTCGAGCTTAAATTTGGCCTAAGGTTCAAATGAGCTTGAGATTCACAACTTGAGCAAGTCAATCCCAATTTTTATTTTATTTTAAATAATTAGGATTAGGATTTGAGCCAAATTTGATAATTATTTTTCAATTTTAAATAATTATTTAATTTAGAAATAAAATAATTTTAAATTTTCAGCTTCAAGTTGGATCGAGTCTAAAAGTCTAAGCCCGACTAGAAGTCCAAATATTACTAAAATAGCTCAAATTCAACCCGATGCTCAACCAAACTAATTCAAGTTGGTTAAGTTTGGACTAAGCTGAACCAAACTTTAATGTCATGCGTACTTTTCAGTTTGGATCAAGAGGCAACAACACTCTATCAAAAAAAGCAATCAGAATGCTTCTTGGAAAGATTGGGCAGTACCACAGCGAAGATTGCCTACCTTCAGAGGAAACTTTTGTTCCTTGTCAGTTCGAACTGACGTATCTTCAAAGGCTTTCAGAATGGTAGCCTCATTCTTAAAAATGCATTGATAAAGGCAATCTTTATGCAACAGGGCATCCATTATTAGATAAATTTAATACTTTAAAATCAAAGTTACTTCTATAACTTCATGCTATACAGATCACAGCGTGAGATCTATTTTCAGCTACTATACACCAGCTCCACAGAATCTGGTACATATCCGGGTAATCTCAACAATTTTGTCAAAAACCATAGGGTTCCATAAATATGATCCCTCTCAGAATGTCTTTCGTCCACAGAATAAAACTCCACCACATTCTTGCTGACCTCAATTGAGCTACATCCTGGCATCTTTCTGAACCCAGTGTCCCTCATAGCAACTTTTGACATGGCAACATCTTTCCACCTTCCATGATCCCCGTATATGTTTGAAAGCATCACATAATTTGCAGGGTTCCTTGGCTCAAATTCTATGAGTTTTCCAAGAGCCATTTCAGCCAACTCAACATTTTTATAAACCCTGCACGCCCCTAGTAAGGAAGTCCAAATAACAGCATCTGCTTCCAGCGGCATCTTCATCACAAAATCTACAGCCTGATTTAAAAGACCAGCTCTGGCTAGCAGATCAACCATACAGCCATAATGTTCAATTTGAGGCACAATTGAATGATTATCAACCATTAATTGGAAATATGAAAAGCCATCTTGTACCAAACCCATATGTGAGCATGCACTCAAAACACCAATATAGGTGATACCATCGGGATTTTCTCCAGCATTAAGCATTTGGGAAAAAAAGCTCAAGGCATCAGCTCCTCGTCCATGCACGGCTAAACCATTAATGATAGTGTTCCAGCTAATTAAATCCTTTTCGTCCATCCTTTGAAAAACATCAACTGCTTTATCAATAATCCCACATTTTGCATACATGTCAACCAAAGCATTTGCTACATATACATTTGTTTTGTGTCCATTGCCCTCTGCATACAAATGTACCCACATCCCAAAATCAAGAGCACCTAATCTTGCACACGTGGACAATATGCTCACAAGTGTAGCATGATTAGGAACTACATCACCATCGACTAGCATCCTCTTAAAGGTACTCAATACTTGAGAAAATCTTCCATTATTTGCATATCCTCCAATCAGTCCATTCCATGAGAAAATATTCCTTTCAGGCATCTCCTCAAACAGTCTCTCAAAAGCCTCAACATCCCCGCTATCAGCATAGCCATTTAGAACAGTATTCCAAGACATGACATCCTTGTTTGGCATCTTGTCAAACAGTCGTCGTGCTTTTACCATATCTTTCGCCTCTATATACCCCGAAATCATGATGTTCCATAGCACAACATCACGCTCGGGCGCCAAGTTGAAAAGAAATTCAGCAGTCTTTATATCATGACAAGCAATGTAACCATTGATTATCGAAGTCCAAGCAACAACATTCTTCTCTGGCATCTGAACAAACGCCCTATAAGCTGCCCCTAATTCACCTCTACACGAATAGAAGTCAATCAACGTGGTGCCCACAAAAGGGTTTGCTCCAAACCCACCCTTAATCACAAGGCAATGGAGTTTTTCGCCTTCTCTCCATGCACCAATCCTCAAACAAGACCTAAGAACAATAGGAAGAGTGAAGCAGTTAGGCATTACATCCATACTCTTCATTCCACAAAACAAGAGTACAACATCCCTGTGAAACTCATTTTGCGCATGGCCTTTAAGCATTGCATTCCAGGAGGATACATTAGTCTTGGGAATTTTATCGAACAATTTGTGGGCATAGTCCATTTTCTTGAATAATGAACACGTATCAATGATTCTTGGAGAGACATAATTGTTCTGTTCAAGCCCATGAGCAATAATCTGGCAATGGATTTGGTGGAGGTGCTTGAAGGTCCTACATGATCGCAAGAGCGAGATGAATTTCTCTTCAACAAGTACGTGAAGGGGCTTGGGTACTACACTTGAAAGAAGTTTCGCTATTTTCAATAGGAAGAGAGGTCTAAAGGAACTAAAAGAAAGCCTTGTATAACTAACTAACCGCACGTAAAGCCAACCCCGTGATTATGTGAATAATGCTTTTTAGTAGGAATGAGAGCGAGTTTAAATTAAAAACAAGTTCGAACCACATAGTCGAAACTGATTAACTTTCACATAATCAAATTAAAAACCGTGGTAAAATGATATTATTTTATTTAATTACTCTAAATATAATATTATTTCATTAAAAATATTTTGAACTAATTTTTAAATTAATTTCTTTAACTTGAATTCAATTCAAAGCTTCATCAATTTAAACTTAATTGAATCAGATCGCAAAAATTTTTTTACCAACCATACAAATAATTTTAACTATACATTATTTAGAATTGAATTCTAGTGAAAATTTGTACTTAAGGAATAAGTACTTTGATTTACTAAAATTTTATTTTTATATTAATTATTGAATCATAAAACACAAGATGAAGTACTTGTGGTAATTAAATACAAAAATCAACCAACATGGCCATAATCGGATGAGGATGTGGTTGGTTAGTCAGTTTATTTATGGCTTCATCATTTGTCTTTGAATCATTTTGATTATTTTATTTAATTGTGCTAACTTTATTTTGATTATTTGACATACAACATTCTATTTGGTAACAAATTGATTCAACACGATCATGTAACGGTTTGAAATAAAAATTTTAATGTATTGATTTCATTGTATATTTCTGAAAATGTAATTTTGAGAAAATTAGTATTTGATATTTATTTTGCAAATAGAAACAAAAAAACTAATTGAAAATTCTTTTATTTAATTTGAGATATCTTATACTACAATATACAATTGTAACTTATCTGGCATTCCCTCTCTTCTTAGCTAAATTGCTGGTTGATGAGTACTTTATGAATATATATTACTCTTTAGTACTTAGTGATTAATATTATGATGTGCTTAAGATAATTATTTTTGTTTATATTTTTTTTAGATACAAGTTGGAAGAATAAGAACTAAAATCAGCTAAAAGCATATCCTTGGAGCCATCATCTTGATGTTCAATCTTATTTGCCTTTGAGGAATAAGAAGGAGATAAATTAGGGTGAAGATGGTATATAAAATGAAGGGAATGAAGTTCCTGCAACTTATGTAGCCGTGTATAGGACCGTGTAACTCTTTGGAAATCTGTAGGATCATGAAGACATAATTTCAGCCTCTCTTGTAACTTACACAATTACATCATGCTCGTATAGCTCCCCGTACAGCTCATTAGCACTATGTATGTTTGCAAATTGGGGAAAAATGACACACACGGTTAGTTATATAGCTATGTAACTAATCGCATATCTCCTAGAGCCCTAATTTTTACTATAAAAGGACATTTAAGTGACCAAACAAAGGATGAAGGGTTTGAGACGCACGAAAGTTGGCAAAACTCTTACTTCTTTAGGATCTACGAGGAACTAACATTCTTCCTTCAGGTTTGAAGAGGATATCGAGGCCAAAGATCACTTTTGGGCATCTTTTCATCTTGTATTATTGTTCTCTCTCTTTAGAATTTGTTTGCGTTGTTCTTTGCTTACTGTTTTGGGATTCATGTATGAATGATTTAAACATTTTCAATAGATTGTTTATATATGAACCCATTTCCAAAATCTAGATTACGATATGTAATTGTTGTAAATAATTTATTTGTACTATGAATCATTAATGATATTATAGCATAGGTTAAATGACCCAAGCTTATATGGTTGTTGCCTAGAGTAACTTGTTTTCCTAGTTCATAATTTTTGTTGTCACACTAAATCTAGAGAGCTTATTCTAGATTATATGATAACCAGACCTAATTAAAGAGCTTATTTTGATTAAATACAACCTAAGGAAAAATTGAGGTTAATTGAGCTTATAGTTAACCTATGGTTAATAGTTTTTAAGAGATGTATGAGAACAACATAATGATTAAGTGTGCTCATTTGTCTGATGGCTGAGATTGAACCAAGAAATGGATTCTAAACACATTTTTCAATCTTATCATTTTTCACTATTTAATTTGATTTACTTTAATTAGTTCAATTTTACTTTATTTTCTTAATCGAATCCAACCAAACCCCCTATATCTTAAACACTGAGTCACTCATTACAAAAGCTAGGCACACTCTTTATGAATACGATCCTTACTCATCATAACTTCAAATTTAGTATATAGAGATAGGTTTTTTCTGGTGTGTTCGATGAGTATTAAGAATTTTCACGTCTTTTCTAAGGAGTGAAGTGATTTAGATTTTTCTTTTGATTTCAATTGGTGTATATATATATATTATGATTACTTTTTACAATTATTTCTTAATCTTTTCATGCTTGTTATTGTTTGTGTATAGTAGTAACGAGATCTCCTCATTAAAAACATGTACAATTTGATCCAAGGATCAAAAAGACACTACAAAGGTTGCAAAGTGAAACCAAAACACTATAAAAATACAACAAGAACTTAAATTTAAAGAAGTCACAACCAATCTACGAACTTTAAAGGAGTTGACTACCTCAGACCTGACTTAAAACCATTATGCATGTGATAACTACATATTTGACTATAATTATATACCCATATTTAACATGTTTTGCTTTTTATTTCATAGTTTTGTTGTATAGTTGGTACTTAATTTGCTCTAAGTGCATTTAAAGGTTATAATTGGCTTTATGGATCAAAAGGAGAAGAATTCAAATAAAATTGTGGCATAATACAAAGATTTAGAGCAATTAAAGATTACACGATCATGTATAGAGATAGTGTAAGTCTCTATAAAAGTGTGAAGATGGAAGAATTTGGTTTTTAGTCATGTGGAGCTATACGCCCTTATTTACTAAGATATAAAAATGTGTTGCCTGTGTAAGTCTATGTACTCATGTGAAATCACAAATTTAGGTGTTTTTAATTATATATGGTCTTTCATATGCCCTTGTAAGTGAGCATGCATATCTGATTGACCTATTTAGTGATAGTCAAAATTGTAATAAACCGCAAGTGCATGATGTAGTTGTAGCTAGTACAGGCAAGTACGGGTCAATCCCACGAGAACAATAAGTACTAGTAGTTACCGTTATTCTATTATCTAGCCTAAGAATTGATTGTGTTTTTTGAATTAAAGAAACTAAAATTAAGCAGATAAAATAAACATGCAGCACGATTAAAGCATAGAATTGGTAAATCACAAAATTAACTATCGATATCAATTAATTAGTATCTAGGCTTTGAATCCCCCTACACCATTAACCGATTGATCTTTTGTCATGCAATTATGTTGTTGATTAATTATATCGTGAAGGCATCTGAGGTATGCTAGTAGTTGAGCTTGAGTCTACTAACAACTAATCCTAAGGTTTCTAACTGAATTACTCAGGTTAAATTTTATAGGATTGCATTATCATATTAAGAATCCCTCTATTAGGTTTGATCCCAATCTAGAATATTTATATCATCCTATCTCTACCGTTATAATCAACACTTTCCAATTATCGTAGATCTGTTCAAACCTAGGATTTCTCAATTACTATGTAGAATCAAATTAAGGTCTAATAAATCAAATTACTAGAAAATAATAAAACAAATAATTGGATCACATTAATCAAATAACTCAATTGCATTCATAAAATAATCATCATATGTTTTGGTATCAAATAGGGTTCATCTAGTGTAAATAATAATAAAAAATTAGTTATATATTGGCGAACATGAAATCAGATACACATATACAAAAAACTGAATTGAAAACAACATAATCATAATTTTAAATCTCCTTGATTGTTCCCTATCGAGTATTCTAATGATGTAGATGTCCAACCTTGTGTTTTGAAGGATCTGTTGATAAAAACTCCACGTTTGCACTCTTCAAAATGATGCATGTTGCTTCCTTCTTTCAATTGCCTCTAAATATCGCAAAAGCACCTGTCCTCGAAGAAGTACATGGTCATATGCATGCCTATACATCTCTCCAGATTGTCAAATCTTCATTTTATGCCATGTTTTCTCTGAATACTTCTCCTTTAAGTCCATGAAGGTAAATATAATAGGTTTACACATTTGAGATGAATTACGTACCAAATATATACCAAAAGTAATAAATATCAAGCAAAAACACATCAAATACGGGTTAAGAATATGTTCAATTATCCATATATCAATATCTCAAAAACCTAAATTTTACTATAAAAGGATGTGAGTGGAGACAAATTGAGGGAGACGAGTTTTGTAGTAGTTTTGAGACGAAAGACATCTAAAGAGGTGATAATTTTGATCAAGGGAAAAGGAAAACATGAAGTTAACATCAAAAGCTTCTATTAAAAAGCTACATCAAATCCAAACTTATAAGAAGATTTAATAGAAGAAAAAGGGAGATTTAGAATTATGATTCCTTTTTTTCTATTAGTTTTTCTTCATGTTTATCTTTGATTTTGTTTCCTATGAGTAGCTAAACGTTATTAGTTTTTAGGTGTGATGAACCCTAGTTTAGGATAACAATATGTTTTGATCTTTATTCAAAGCAATTATATTGATTGATTATTGTGATATCGTTATCCATTTTATTCTTATTCTAATATATTCAAAATATTAGTGCATGATTTGATTTCATATGATTGAGATTAAGAAATCCTCTTATATGAATAGATCTACCATACTTGGAAGGAGTTGTATGTAAACCTAGAGATAGGCCAACACAAATCCTTTTGAGTAAGGACAAACCTAATAGAGCAATAAAGCAATCGTAGGGGTTTAAACTATAAAGATTTATGTTAATAAACTAATGGATCAGTTGTTAATAGTCTCAAGAGAGTTATTAACATAATATAGGAATTTTTACAGCCCAATAATCAATAATATGTTTGCATAATAAAAGGTTAATAATTTAATGATTCTTACAAGGATTCATCACCTAGACATTACTATTTGATATTGATTTTTTTTACTTGTCTTGAATTCAAGATTGTTTAATCTTAATTTTGTTTGTTTGTTTAGTTTTATTTTTAATTCAAAATCAAAATCATATTCTTAGGCTAGATAATAGAGAAATGGTAACTACTAGTATTTATAGTCTTCATAGGATCAACCCATACTTGCATGTGCTAGTTAATGCTAAGTCGTGCACTTGTAGTAATTTTAACATTAGTAGAGAAAAATAAACCAATCAAGTTTTTGAGGCCATGGTAAAGGATGGTAATATTAGGAAAGCCTAGATTCTATTAATCTAACCATTACTTTTTGTATTTATTTTATTTTTCTTTCTATTTTTCTTTTATTTCACTTAATTTTTGGCTTGTTCATTTATTTATCTTTTGAAACTTTTCTATGTTAATGATGTGTTTGTGGTTCATTGATAGGATTTGAGACTCATCACTATAACCACAACTCACAAGAGAAGGATGGAGTTGTTAGTATTCTCATGAGAGCTATGATATGTCATTTCAATATATAACATCACCATATTGGAAAAAGAGGCTTCTTGATAGAGTCGAGCAACCCTTACATTATGGATGTAATGACTATGCTCTAACTGAATATTCACAAAAGTAGTAGCAAGCATAATGCATTAAAGATAAAATAATGGAATGCCTTATTGAAAGTGCAACTTGCCAACGAGAATTTGATGAGAGATTTTCTAATTTTCTTCACTTGAAGATACCAAGAATAATATTTCATATTATCTAAGCTTACTAATGTCTCAAAGCGAAGAAGAGAGGAAAGTCAATTTCATGAATGAAATTACATTTTAAGAAAGGAAGGATGTAACCATTACTGTAGGTAAAGATGATGAACAGATGAAAAAGGTAGCAAGGAAAGAAGAAGACGAGGAAACCTCTATCTAATAAGAAAAGGAAGTAGAGATGTGCCAAGAGATAATTAAAGAAGAAGACAAGCCATAAACCTTTGTCCAAAAACAAGAAGAAGAAGAAGAAGAAGAAGAAGAAGAAGAAGAATGGACAACGGTGGTTAAAAAAGAACTAGAAGAGGAGCCTATTGAGGAATTTGTTGATCAATCATTGGTAGTTACCTTAAGTACAGAGGGTTCCCACTTCTTAAATGACAAATAGCTTTTATCTACTGAAGATTTATGGAGTTTTGTTATCACTTATTTTATTAACATTTTTCATTGAAAAGGGTATTAATGGAGTCCATTGGAGTTATTAATTTGATAAATTATGCCCTCACTATTATCTTACAACATGTGGCATATTTATAAGCTACTAAATTGCCTTAGAGAAAAACAGGTGGAAGCAAACTACTGATTATAGACCCAGGATGATGGTAATGCGCAAGGTGCATCGAGCTAATGATGATAAACAAGCTATATGAGAGGCAACGCATGAATTAGGATAGGTTTTATTTTAAATTTTATGTTATTTCTTTTTTTATATTTTATATTTATTTTCTTTGATGTTATTTTATCTCTTTTTATTTTTATCCCTTTTACTTTATATTTTGCAAGGATGTTAGTATATCATATTGATGTTAGTATATCATATTGGTTGGACAGTCCCAAAATCATAAAAATCATAATAAAAAATTCAAATTACTCAGAGAAGTACCAAAAAACTCTACTTTGTCACTTGTAATATATGTTTACATTGTCTACATCAAGGCCAATGCACAATTTTAAGTGTGGGGAAGGGGATATGATTTTCTTAAGCTTATTATAATCTTGATTATTAGATTTTATTAACTAATATCCTGAATTAATTGAAATTTGTCCATAAATATTTTATATCATTATTGATTATTGGATTGAATTAGTATGCAAACGGATGGTAGTTAGAATAAAATTGCTTTTATAAGTCATATTATTAGTAGTCGTTGAGATAGTTAATTTGAATGAAAATTGCATATTATTTACACATATAAGTTCATCTTTTCGTGAGCTTTTAAGCTTAAGAGCAAAATTTCATAAATTTTTAAGCTTTTTTATTCATTCATATGAGTTATCATGCATAGTTGAATAATCCTAGTACTTTCTTTTATTATACATATTGAGATGATTTTTGTTAAATTAGAAGCATTAAAGCTATAAAGGCACGTAGATTCAATACTTGTTTAAGAATATTTCTATGATAATTACCTTATGACAATTTATCCTTTAGAAATAACCAAGTTGAGCCTTAGTCTTTTTCATTGATTATAACCACATTATTAACCTTTATCCCATTTTTCTTTGAAGCCTTTTCATTGTTTTATACTTTGAAGGTTATTTACATTACTTACATGTTTAAAACTTGAAATTTTGAAAGGTCCAATATTTCTTTAATTGTGGTACATTATGAATGCTCAAAAAATATTTAAAAAATATTTCGTGAGCATAGAAAAAGAAGAAAACTGTGTATGGTACCAATGAATTTATCATGAAGAGATTTGTATATTATGAACAAGTTTCTTACAATGCTTTCCTTTGTAAATTTCCTTTAAAATTTTATCACATTTTTATAAATCCAAGTATACTTCAAAATTTTATCACATTTTTATTACTCCTATTTTACCTTACGTAAGCTCCATTACAACCTTATAAAGATCTTTTGAATTTTGTTTCTAGTTTACTTAGAAGTGGTGAAGATATGATTATATTGTAAGCCTATAGTAAGAGTTCTACTATGCATTGATTTGCGAGTTTGATACTTCTCACCCTAAAAACTTGAGTGACTTGATTGAAACCTTGGTCAAGGTGTAAGGTTTTATGATTTTGATTTCAATAAAATTATTAACCTGATTACTATTAATATTGACTTATGAAGTTAGTTGTAGGATAACTTGATTCTATTTGTATGTTGATTTGATTAATATGACATGATGATTTAGAGTATGAATGGACATGTTAGGATTAATAAAGGATAGATTTTGTAAAGTTGATACTTTAAATTTATGATTTGCTTGAGGACAAGAAAAATCTTAAGTGTAAGGATGTTTAATAGATGCATATTTGAGAACAATTATACACCCATATTTAACATATTTTTCTAATTATCCCCTCTATTTTGCTTTCATAATATAGCTACAGAATTGTGAAGGCTATCGCAAAAATAGGCGGCAATGATTGGTGGAAAAATAAGTGTCAGGGTATACCGATGGAATAAATATCTGTCGATAAATTACCGATAGAAAGTTCATTTCGTCGATACAAATTAAAGTTAAATGTCTTTGTTTGGTCTTCGACCTAACTTTTTTAATAAAATGAAAGCGACATTATTTGGTGTTAAACTAAACAATGTCGTTTTCATAAAAATTTAAACCCACCCGAAGACCCCCTTCCCTCTCCCCTGTTTCATTTTTTCGTTGTTTTCTTCTTTGGTACAATCGTTATTCTCTCTTTCACCATCCAACATCCACCGTCCATGCTTTGCTCTCATTCATCTTCCATCGTCTTCAGTTAAGTCGAGGTTAAGTCGTCCATCTAGTAACTCTTGGGTTTTTTTTTCTGTGAGAAATTTTGTTGTTAAATGGTTATATGAACATCAGTTGGTTCATTTTTGTGGCAATATTTTGTGTTTTTTGAACTGTGGTTGATTCATTATCTGTTTGAACATGTTTATGTTGGTGAATAATGGAAAAATACAGTGGTTTTGTTATTAGTTAGAGATGAATTCAGGTTGCCTATGAATTGTTCGATCAAATGTCTCTTAGGGATATCATATCTTGCTTTTCTAAAATTGAGAAATGTCTCTTAGGGATATTGGTGAGACATGGTTAATCAACTGTTAAGGAAGTTAATTCATGGCTAAAATAATTGACAACTTTAAATATTACTTAAAAATTTGCGATAATAGCTATTATTTTGTATTACTTAAAAACAACTATCAATTAGGGTTTTATATTTTGATAAAGTCATGGTATTGTTTGTATTTAATTGTGGTATTTACATATTAAAGTAAAGGTGATACTCGTTTTTATACATCTATGGTATTTTGATGAGTTTTTTTTCATCTATTTTTATACAAAATATTTAATGAATTTTCTTTTCTCTTTAGTGTGATAGAAACTCACCCATCTTTGCCCCTCTTAGTGCTTAATATCAGTGATCTCTTGTGTTCTAGCTTTCTTATACTATGTATTTCAAATACCCACCATTTTGTATTAAATGTTCAACATTTTTCTTTAAATATTCCCCATCCATTTTTCCTTAAAATACTTGTTATTTCATTATGATGGTCAAGCAAAAGGATGGACTAAGTTCGTTAGAATGGAAGAGTTATGCTATAATAAAATAACTTTAAAAGTTTTATTAATTAAGTCCATAAAAATTTAGGCTTGAATGATAAAGGTGCCATTAGCTTTTTGCTATGAAACAAAATCTAGAACAGGTCATTTAATGAGTTTGTAGTGAAGTATAGGTTTTGATGCTTATACCAAACCAAAGTTGTTCCATCCAAGGATAAACTATGATCAAATGATCTCCCTAACGTAAATACTAAAATATAATAGGAATATATTGTAGGATAAATTCATCTATTCTCCCACCAGGTCCATAAATAGGGAAATCATATATGTTGTTGTTCGTTACGTGTACTATATCATCACATATTCCATTATAAGGAGATTTCAAAAGAATGACATGGTTATGCCTTGTGATCTATTATATTTAAAGCATATTATGGTGAAAGCATCATGAAACCTTAGATTTTTCTTTACAATATACTTAAAGAATATGGAAAAACAATGAATATAAGTTATTTTCTAAAACATCTGCTAACCAAGTTATCATAAAAGTTTGATTGTATATGATAACGTCACGAATTTGACATTTGGTTCTTTTACACTTAACATAGACTTTAAGGTGATAAAAGTGGACATGGTGAGAAAATTCAATGATGAATATATGTTAATTGGAGTATATGATACCTAATTGAGACTATAGATGCTCCTACATACCAAAAACTAATCAAACTTATATAGAATAAGATCGAGGTGCAAATTAAGATAAATGTGATATTGAGGAAACTAAAAAATGCTTTGATATCATTGCAAATCAGCTGGATCAATTATAGGAGCAAGTTTCTCATTATCATATTGATATGAAGACTTCCAAAATACCACCATATCTTCCACCTAATTGTGTGGTCATGGTATTCTCTAGATATTATGTCGATACTATTAATACTTAATTATGGTATAAATATATTAAAGTAAAGTTGATACTTATTTGTATAGTGTAATGAAAAATTAAAGTAAAGACAGTACTCATTTTATATATTATGATGATATTTCTTATATAGATTTTTAGTATAATTTCTATAGAGTCATAGTATTATTTATAAGTTATGATGGTATTCTTTGTACTCAATTGTGGTATTAATATATTAAAGTAAAGGTGGTACTCATTTCTTTCTACTTAGTTGCCTTATTTTTTATTTGCTTGCTTTAATATATTAAAAATATAACAAAACTATTGAACAAGTGTATTATATTAAATACGAAATATTCTTTTTCACATGCCCTATTTTGTGTTGAAGAGCGTCGCTCATCCTGTTTCTTTGTAGTTTGTAGTTGTCTGTCCTTCCAAGTTAGTCGTCCAACTAATGTCTACCACATGTGTTGCTTTAATAATATGATTCTGATGCGTTTGGGTTTTGTGTGAATGCAAATGAGGTCTTGATTTTGTGATGTTGTTTAGAATATTCTTATAATCATTAATGAGTTTTTATGCTCTTCTTTAATAGTATAAGTATTTATGTTTGGGTTTTGTTTGAATCATTGATGAGTAGGTATGATTACATAAGTATTTACTATATGTGGAATGAATTTGAGATCCTATAGATGATTTGAGCCATAATAAACCCCTAGGATGGTATATAGGCTATAAACTCATGATGTAGCTCCCATGAGGCTTATCAGTGAAAAATTCCACGAGCCTAAGAGCCACAACGAGAAGTTGCTTTCTTAATTCACAGTTGTAAACAATGGCAAGCACCATAGTATTAAAATCAATTGTAGGTCATTAATTCAATTGATTAATACTTTGGGGATGTTGTGTAAAGTAACGATTAAATGTTCTATAAACTTATAGGACATGAAAGATACTAACTATGAAATCACTTTTTTAAATTAACAGTTTTGCAAAATGAGTAATGTTGATAGATCTTGGATGTATATAGATGATTAACACCTGATGGTTTCATTTATCCTGAGTTTGATAATAGAGTTGAAGCTTTTATTCATTATGCATATTCTCAACCTGCATTTATAAATGGCCCAAAGATTAGATGTCTATGTAAAAAATGCAAACATATTCATTTCCTTCCCATTAATGAAGTGAATGGCCATTTTCTGAGAAAAGGGTTTGTTCCAAATCATTTTGAGTGGACACGACTTGGGGAGCCATTGATTTATAGCACCTCAATGGGTAATGAAGTAAACTCGTAAGTAAATGTGGATGAGTTTGAAGGGGGGATTGGATTTAGAACAAATACTGTGGGTACAACTAAAAAGCCTTACATGCAAATGGTTTATGATGCATCCAGTTATACCTTTCAGGAAAATATAGAAAATCTTAAAGAAGAATCAAACCTACTTGCAAAATAATTTTTTGACTTACTACATTCAGTTGACTAAGAATTATAGACAAATTGTGAGACAATGACTCAATTGTCTTCAATTGCTTGAATATTGAACATAAAGTCTGAAGGGTATATATCTGATCATAGTTTTGACAAAATTCTTGGATGGTATAATAAATCATTGTGTAACATCCCCCCCCCCTCCGACGGGAAGGGTAAAAGAGTAAATTGGCTAGGGGTACGAGTGATAGGACTGCTTTGGCATTGTTATGCATACTGG
>JANZLC010000003.1:16044033-16065184 GCA_026413385.1 Erythroxylum gracilipes
GTGGGTAATATGTTTATAGTTATTGTGTGATTGGGCAATTCTTGCCTATGTGTGAATATGTGTTTATGTGATACATTTATTTCTTTTGGTTGTCTCGACGACTCACCCTGGGTTTAGCCTTGGGGGTCGGGACTCAGGCCCAACGGTCTTCGTTGTGTTTCCGTTTATAAATAGTTGGGCTCCGAGAACGAGGTCAGGCACCGATGGCCGGGCCCCGGGAGCAGGGTCCAGCAGTTTCTAGTTTTTTTAATTCTTCTTTCTCTTCCTACATTGCTTTGGATTCTCTTCCTAAGTTGTTCTTTATTTCTCTTCCTTTGTTGCTCTTTATACCACAAACCACCCCAAGCCTTACCAAGAGCATCTCTTCTCACCATGATAATCACAGAATAGTTTCTTTTCAAAAAAATGAAAAACTTTGCAGTGTGAGATTTTCGTTTCTGTCTACTGTGTATGACCCTTAATCTAAACCATCCATCCATAACCATTATGTGTCAATTAACATCCGGAAATCATCAAAACAAAAATCACTTTTTCCATTCCATTCATACCAATACCGAAGGTTTGCTTTCATGGCAGAAGGTTTGTTTTTATGGCAGTGCAACATATCGCAACGTCATAAACGAACAGAAATAATGCAACACTCCATTCATACAAAACATTAGAAAAACAAATGATACACGATAGAAAAAAATCATGCAATACCATGCTCTGATATCAATTGTAAAACATTTATAGATCGATTGATTTTTACGTACCTGTATCCATGATTATTTTTGTAAGATGTTGATGTTCTTGATATAAATTTATTTCCTCTCTTCTTCTTTCTTTATTGTGTTTCTTCAATGATTAAGAATAACTATTCAATAAGTTTTAAAAACTTATATAGTACCACCAACCAACATGTCATTTGGTAATTGGAAGAGAGAGGAAAAGGATCGTTGACCCATTTGAGATCCATTATTTAATACCGAATAAACATTATGTTGGGTGCTTTTAATGGGATCTATAAGTCACATGGTTCATTAATAATCTAACATGGACCATTGATCCTCCTGCTACTAATGAATGTGCAGTACTACTAGATGTTGATAAAATCAGTCCATCTCCTTGCACACAGGTGACAAAGGAGTTGTCACATTAGCATTCTAAATTTGTAAGGATGATATCCCCGGTTAATTGTCACCTCATTCAACTCCAGAATAGGCTCCTTAGTTT
Organism: Erythroxylum gracilipes; assembly: GCA_026413385.1. Taxonomy (NCBI): domain Eukaryota; kingdom Viridiplantae; phylum Streptophyta; class Magnoliopsida; order Malpighiales; family Erythroxylaceae; genus Erythroxylum; species Erythroxylum gracilipes. The sequence goes on from JANZLC010000003.1 coordinate 16,045,249, forward strand.
CATATTCATGTTTTTCGGCATCTCTTATAACATGGAACCGCAAGTTGTGTCCTAATGTTATACTAATTGGACCTCTAAGAATTGAAACAAGGAAGTCTCTGTGACGTACACTATTTAAAGAAATGTTAAAGGGTAGTTTCATGTCAGGCATGAGAAAGAAACTAGTAACAAACATGAAAAAATATACTCCTAAAATAACAAGCCGCTATTCATTTCCCATGATAATTTGAGACATTACAGAAAGGATACGGAATAGTGTCATTAAGATAAGAGATCTTAAAGAAAATGGAACAATAGGAGGGACAGGACCTTTAAACCTAAATGATGCCTGCTTAGAATACAATTTCAATAATTATTTACCCATGGGAAAGTATAGTTTCATGACAAAAGGATGATGTACACACCCAAAGGACTATGCCATCTCCACCAAGGGTTACCATAAGGTTAACTCATGTATGAAGGAGACAAATTTCCTAGTCTGCATAGAAATGATATGGAAGAAAGAAAAATCGAGATACTAAAATACAGAAACTATGAAAAGGAGTTAAAGCCTCTATGCTCCTAAACCAACAATATTTTTCAGAACCAAAAGAACCTGAATTTATGGCTGAAGCAAATCACGCATTAGTATAGACTTAATGTTCAATATACAAAATGCATAAGAATGGGGGGTTGAATTATGTATCCTTTTTGATGAATACAATCCCCTTTTTGATTTCTTTGAAAACTTGCTTTTTCAAAAACTATTAAGTAAGAATATCACAATGTATTGCAATTAACTTCTAAGTTCTTGTATAAACAATAGAAATTAAAAGTTGAGAGTTAGAGAATAAAAGTCGACACAACAATTTCATCCTGGTTCATCCCAAACCGTGGGCTACGTCTAGTCTCAGAATCCTTTCTGGGATTTCACTATACTTCTCAAAAATACAAGTATTCTTTTCTCCGAGCCTCTTCAGGTCTCGTACAGTAAGTATTCTTTTCTCACTTAGCCTCTTCAGGCTCTCATTTTTTCTTCTCTCTTAGAGAGATATATTGTGAGCTTTGTTACAGAGAATAATAGCTCTAAAGTTTAGCACAATGAATACAATGTTTCTCAAAGTCACTAGCTTTCTTAAAATCTCTAACTTTTTGCTTTTTTGCTAACTTTTTGTAACTCTTGTAGTCTTTGACTCTGACTCGTATTTATAGCCTTCATCTTCAACTACTTCTTGATAACTGCTTCTTTCTTCTTGTTTCTTGATCTTTGAAGAAACAGTTATTCAGTTGAGTTTTGTAACTAACTCAAAATGATTAATCATCCGACGTGGTATCAGGTCTTTGTCTTAGTTTATTTCGTCTCATTTCTTTCGTCCCATTTTTCTTCCGTCTCATTTCTTCCGTCTCATTTTCTATCATCTTATTTCTGCTTTCCGCCTCCGTCTTACTTTCTTCATCTATTATTATTTGATCTTCATGAAAATTATTAATCGTAAAGTCATTTTGACTTAACAGATGGAAGAACATACATCACAATTTTCAAAATATGTAAATGAAAATATATGAAAAACCATATGTTTATAATTAAGTTATAAGTTTAAATTTAAAAATGATATAAAAATTGTTTTTATATTAGGTTGATTCCATCTGAACCGTACTCAAGAAACATGACATTCAAGTTCAAGGAGAAGATTGATCTTGAGGGTTATATATGGAAGAACATCTCTCAAGCGATAAAGGATTTTTATTATCAGGAATTTGAGGTACAAAAAATATTTTTTGTAATTTTTGTAATTAATTTTTATACATTAATTAGATAAATATTGTAGGTTATAAGTAGTTATCATATATTTTTCTTTTTTTCATAAAGAATTTTTTTGGGATTCTGAATTTGACACGATTATTTATAAAATATGGGAGAGACAAGCTCGTACACGTTATAGAGACTTTGTTGGTGTGATACATAAGACTAGTGTACGACCTCCTTATATTTTTGAAGAAATATGGAGTCATTGGCAGCAGTATTGAACATCACCCTAGGCAATGTCCATTTTAGAGCGTAATTCTATTAACAGACATGGAGGACCAGGAGGAAAGAGTCTTTCCGTACATATTGGAGGATCTACCACGAGTATGTAGAGAGACTTGTAAGTATCTCCACTTTAGACTTATATTCTGATTTTTTTTAGTTTGATGTATTTCAATTTAATTTGATGTGTGAGTTTTGGAATGAAAATATGTGTATTAGGGAGAATGATAATATTATAAATGTTTGGTGTCATATATGGTTGTGTTGTTGAATGATAATGTTATAAATCTCTGGTGTCATATATAGTTGCGTTGTTGAATAACTTTCTTTGCTCAACAGGGGGTGAATATCATAAAAATAAAGGAAATTTTGCTGAAACTTTTGTAAATTGTAGTTCACTTATAACATTTTATTCTTATGCAGGAAAAGTCTATAAGCAAGAAGCCTACACCCCGTCAGCTCTTTTTGCACACTTACACTAAGAAGCATGACAATGTGACCTTTGTCAACACTAGATGTAGAGAATTAAATGTGTGTGAAATTTATGCTTTAATATTAATGCTTAATAATTATCATTTATTAACATAAACATTACCTTCTAATGGGACCAAATACAAGAAAGCATTCAACGACAGTTTCAGCAGTCTGAAGATGTTGATGAGAGTCAAATATATCTTCATACAGTGGGTGGTAGGGACCTTCGTGGAAGGATCTTTGGCTTAGGTTCATTTGCGAACACATGTTATTCGCAATCCTTCATATCCAATACAACAACATCTAGTAGGCAGTCTGCTTCTAATGAAGTCCATAAGCTTCAGAGCACAGTACAGGTACTCGCAACTCAGTTGCAATAGTCGATGGAGTACATAGCCCAACTCCATAATGAGATGGATAAGTTGAAGGGGAAGGGCAGCACCTCATCGCAACATTCAAAGCATACACATTCACCAAATGAATAACTTAGTTGTAGTCATTTTGTATTAATTAAATACTTATTGTTGTAGATAATATTTGTTTTATTATCAATTAAGATAATTTTTACTTTATATCATCAATCAACTTTCTGTTTTAATAATATCTCTAAAAAAACTTTATTTTTTAACAAATTAAATGTAAAAACAAATCAAAATATTATCAATAGATAACTAATAGCTGTATAAATTATATATCAATTATACGATTATCAAATAAAATTAAATGCAAGGAAAATATTAAAAAATATCAGTAAATTTACTGATGAAAAAATAGTTGACAAAAAGCAATGAATTTATCGACGAATGACCAAAATATGTTAGTGAAATGTTGAATTTATTGACAAATAACTAAAATCTATCGGTAAAATTAGTCTTGAATTTACCGACATATTTAGGAAATTCATTGGTAATGTTACTGATGGAGGAGCCTTATCCGTCGCTACATTTACCGACCAAAACAAACGTTTTGTCGCTAAATTTACCGACAGTACAAAATTACTGTTGCTAAATGGCCATTTCTCCGATGACTCATTTCGTTGGTAAATTATGTCGCTATCATTAATTTCCGTCACTAAATCCTATTTTTCTTGTAGTGAATCCTAGGGTTTTAACTAGAAAGATTTCTTTTAGCCAACTGATGGATTAGTTGTTAATAGTCTTGAGAGATTGATTAAAATAAGATAGGAATTTCTACAGTTCAATAATCAATAATATGATTGTAAAATAAAGGTTAATAATTTAATGATTCTTAGGAGGATTCATCACCTAAACACTACTATTCTCAGGCTAGATAATTAAAAAAAAGTAATTAAAAGTATCTACAATCTTTGTAGTATCGACCCATACTTGTTTGTGCTAGCTATAACTACGCCATGCACTTACGATAATTTTAATATTCGTATAGAAAAATAAACAAAACAACATCACTTTCCTAATTTTGTTGAACATATCAATTTTGAGCTTAAGTTTGGTTTAATCCATCTTTTGCCTAACTTTTATGGTGCAAGTGAGGATGCACCTAAGTATATCAAAGAGCTTGGTATGATCTATCTTAGTATGAAACCTCCAGGGGTGACAAACAAGCAGATCATGTCAAGAGCCTTCCCATTTTCATTGAAGGATGCAATAAAGGACTAACTTTTTTATTTGCCTTGTCACGACCCGGTACCACATCGAGCCTATGACAATCGTTGCATAACTAGGCTAAAGACACTCAACGTTAGTTTAGACTTTGGGATTTAATATGAATTCCATGTAAACATGTATTTTCTTGTATATCAAATCATAAGGAGGATATCGATGAGTATGTGAGCTAATACTACGAACATGAATTCTATCAGTAAAGTTATCAATACCTATTAACGGTCCAAAATTTTCAATGAAGATTTAAATTTTTCAACCCATATAACCTCCTTTGATTAAGAAGATGCCTAAAATGCCTAAGAAGTCTAAAAGAAGGGATAAAGATGAAGAACTATGGAATCCAAACAAGTTGAGCAAAGTTAGAGTACTCATAAGATGTCAACATTGTTTTGAAGTTGGTCCTAATAAAAGAGAATGTAAAAATAAGGACTAACCTTTGAGACAACCTAAAATTGTCAAGGTAATTGTATACTGATTTATAATTATGTTTGTGATAAAATTCTTTAAATATCCGATCATTCACTTTAAAATTATAATTACTAGTACATACGGGTCCTTTTTCTCTACAAACAAAGCAAAATACTATCACTATCTACACCATTACCATTACTATTATCATTACTATCAACACAATCAGTCACTACATAAGAATTATCATCTTACATTGGATAAATATAACTATCTCTGATATTATTGGTTTTTTATTTTTATTTTTTTGTTTAATATCACAGTTTTACCTTTAAAAGATAAGACTATATTTTGTGTTATAATTTTATCTACTTTTTTGCTCTTTCAAGGAGGTGGCGTTGCTTCACTTTTTGCAAAAAAAATTTCATGTTTTTTTCCGATAGGTCGTAATGACTTATTACTAACATATTGGTATAATTGAATATTACATTCGACCTCTTCTTTAAATAAAAAGGAAGAGAAATATGTACTCAGTGTGTGTCGTTTGATTTTGGTCATTTAGGTGGATAAATAATGCAACTTTTCTTGATGGAATGAGAAATTCTTTGTTGTCTACAAAAAGGACGGGAAGATATCCACCTCTTTTTAAGTTCTTTTCATTGGATGAGTATTTTTGGTAGGATCTCATATTTATTGAAGACGCTAATGACATAATACTCAAAAATCAAATTGTCTCCGCTGTAGTCATCTATGCAAAAACAACAACGGCGGAAATGAGTTTGATTACTAAGATCGGTAACTGAAATTGAATCTCTCTCAGCTGTTTATCTTGGATTCTAAAGGAGGAAAGGACCATCAACTCAAGCCACAAGTTCTTTGTTAATTTCTATGTGCCTCACCTCATATGCGCCAAGAAGAATGGGAAAAGGATTCAAATCACATGTGGAAAGATAATAATTAGAGATCTAACCTTGATTACACCGAAAGCTTTTGATATTTTAAGTGAAAGTTTCCCATATCTTCGCTGCTATATCACCATAAACAACATGGAAAATAATAATAAACTGGGAACCATAAAAATAGCCCACAAGGACCACGTGTACATACACATTTAGTCTAGAGGGGACTAGCACTACAAAAGAGCAGCAAGTGGTATGCACCAATTAGCAGCACTAGGACTAGGAGGAGGAGCCACCTGGTCCAATATTCAAATATAAAGTCATTTTTCTGTTGCTGACCTCACTTTGTGTGTCCCAATTCTGACACTGTCTCTTCTCCATGGCTCTTTCTCTAACACAGGGATTCCGTCCACCTACCCTCTCCCTCTTTCACCGAGAATTTTACCCTCCGATCACTCTTCCTTGGAACCAACAATTGCCCACTAGCCCACGACACAAAATGAACCCAAAAGTTTCAACATTTTTTAAGTTAGCGAGACCCCGAATCCTGTCTGTTTCTGCCAAGTTACAGAAGAAGATAGAAGCTGTGAGTGATGAGTTGAATAGGATTGCCTCTCAGAACTTAGACCAAGCGCCTGCCCGCAGACGAGTTCGATCGGCCTTCTCTGAGGTGCAACGTCAGCTTGATCATCCACTCTTCAAGGTTTAATTTGGTATTCGTTTGGACCGATTATGATCAGTGTAGTTGTTTGATCTGTTGAGTCATGTTTTATGTCAATTTCGTTTCTTTATGAAGTTGGTAGGGATATGTTTGAAATTCTTTTGCCATTTTTGTTTTTGTTGGTGGACAGATGGCTCCTACTGGGATTAGGACAAAAGAGGTAAGCTCTACTGCTTTGACACTAGAGTAACTAGGTGCAATAAAAGAGTATCGTGAAACGTTTTTATGTCATTTGATTCTAACAATTTATTATATTGTGTTTATTTCCAACATGAATATCTAGGCCCTGCTTGTTATGTTTATTTGGAATCAACTCCGACCTCACTTAACCTTATTTTATTTTTAAGAAGAAAATGTTTAGTTAATTGTGATTAATACAGTTAAAAGGGCATATAGTCCAACACACTTAATTTATAGATAAAAACGTAACATACACTGAGTCACTACGCAAAGGAGATGTGCGTTTGAGCTAAAATCACGTTACCCGTCTAGCTTTTTATTCTTTCGAACGATACGCATGTTTTTTTTTAGAAATACTATGACGTTCTTTCACTTTTACCAACGGGAAAATTCTGATTTTATTAATACATATATTAAGCAAAGTAGTTAAAACTTATTTATTTTCTTCTTTGATAATAAAGACTATCTTGATTTCCTTGTAGTGATTATGGTGGATAGAACATGTAGTGTTTCTGGCTAGATTGCCGGTGATTTACATTATTTGAAGCGATCAATATAATAATTTGTTTCATTTATGAATTATGTTGCCAACTGAAGGGTGATTACATTCACTTGCCGGTGGAATTTTGAACTTGGTAACAGTTGGTGTGATGTTATCCTTTTCTGCAGTGGTATGAATGGAACTCATTAGGTTCGGAAATATTTTGCAAAAGTTGGTTGCCTGAACCAGGAGTTCGTATTAAAGGTGCTTTGTGTTTTTGTCATGGATATGGTGATACTTGCACTTTCTTCTTTGAAGGTTGGTCTCTTTTTCTCTTCTTATCGTTTTTCAAATAACTTCACAGGTATGGCTTCATGTTTGCAATTTTCCAGGAATTGCAAAAAGAATTGCTTCATCTGGATTTGGCGTTTATGCATTAGATCATCCTGGTTTTGGTCTTTCTGAAGGACTACACGGTTATGTCCCAAGCTTTAATGGATTAGTAGACAATGTTATTGAACATTGTAGAAAAATTAAAGGTTCAATATATACCTTCCTTGAAATGACACTCATCAATTTTCTGGTGATCCTTTTTTATTGAACATGTTTTTCTGATTTGAGTTACTATCTTGAATGGCAGAAAGACCTGAAGTGAAAGGATTACCGTTCTTCATGCTGGGCCAGTCTATGGGTGGAGCTGTTTCTTTAAAAGTTCTTTTAAGGGAACCGAATGCATGGGATGGCATAATCCTCGTAGCTCCTATGTGTAAAGTAAGCTCATCCTTGCTTATGTTATAGACATTATTTAACTTAATTAGCTTATCAGTTATTATTTTCATTCCTGCATGCTAAGCTTTGAGTATGTGCACCATCCCCAAGCTGTGCATTTCTCAGTATTATTTCCCATCTCAGGATGCATTCCCAACTAACTTCATACCAATAAAGACTGCATATTTAGATAATTTGGTAGCTAGCTTGTTCATATGTCCATGCTTTCTCTCATTCCCAACTAACTTACATACCAATGAAGACCTGCATATATAATAATTTGGTGGCTAGCTTGTTTGTATGTCCATGCTTTCTCTTGAAGTGTTGGAGATTCATGACCTTGTCTCCAGCATGCATAGATGAAAATGTCTTATTATGTTTTTATCATGTATGAAAATTATGTATCCATTGAGTCTGTAGTGTAGATTTTATGTCATTATATTAACTTGAGTTAAGGACATTGAGAACCTTTCATATCTGCTACTAACTAAATTTCAAGAATGAGTAATTTCTTGGAACTTTTGCTTTTAAGCAAGCTTTTCACACAAATTGACAATAAATGTAATCTTTCTTTCTAAGTAGATGTTGGAACATGTGGCATTCTTTGAAATACATTTTCTAAGATGACTTCTGATGTGATCTCTCACTTCAAACAAAGTAAGATCTCTTCCATGTAGCTCAATTGAAAGTGAAAGTCATTGACATTTGACTTTCCCCCCTTTGCTGGAAGAAATTTGATCCTTTTGATATTGTTTGGAAATTGAATTCTGGAGTAAAATATTGGCATAGAATCTAATTTTGTAATATAATTCTAGTTATCTGCATTAGAATGTGGTTCAATTGAACCCTTTAGGCGGTTGCAGCCAACATTTATGAAAGTGAGTTACGCAGTCAGCTGTTTAGTGCAGTGTAGATATCGGTAGTGTTTGTTGATTCGGGGAATGAAAGCTGTAATCTCTTTGGTTTTTTGTTTTATGCCATTGGGAGACTACATGCATCTGCTAAGATCTCTAACCTTGAGTTATTGCCAAGATTTCAGACGATGTGTTGCCTCCACCAGCAGCTTTGAAGGTCTTAACTCTTTTGTCTAGGGTCATGCCAAAAGCAAAGCTCGTCCCACAGAAAGATCTGGCAGAGCTAGCCTTTAGAGACTTAAAGAAAAGAGAAACGGTTTGTCCTCTGCCAGCTCTCTCTACTGCTACTTTATACGGAACTCGTTGTACTACAAAAACTTAAAATCTTCTCCTCCTTGCACAATTAACCCCCTAACTTTTTTCATATAGCATATTTGATGGTGCTTATGCCATTATGATACTTGATACTGTCCAGTGACTCAATGTAACCATGGAAGCGATTTCTTCTCACAAACTCTTTTTTGGTTTGAGGCGTAATTTTATGGCACAATCTCAATTTATAAGATTAGGCTGCTTAAATTTGTGTTGATTTATAGTTATTACTGTTTTAAATAAAGAAACTGTGAAACTACATCAATGCATAGGAGACTTGTCTACTATTCAGCAGCAGAGCAGCCAATTAGCTTATAATCCCACATAACTTCCACTCTTTGACCTAAAAATCTTGTACTTTTCTTATTCATTAACAATTTGTCATGAAGACAACACAGCTTCTAGTGCTGACGGTACATTGTTGTCTTGGGTTTGGAATCATCTTAAATTCCAGGTTGTGCTGTCAAAGTTATGATGTGCTGCATCCTTTAAACGTGAACTTATGACATTCTTTGGTGAAATTGATATGAAGACTAATGCTATTTCCAAAAAAAAAAAAAAACTTTTCTGTTAGGCTCTCTACAATGTGATTTGCTACAATGACAAAGTGAGAGTTAGGACTGCTGTTGAGCTGATTCAGGCTACAAAAGATATTGAGGCACGAGTGGATGAGGTCAGATAAAAATCTGTTTATGCATTTCTCATTTCTCACAGAAGTTAACTGATTGAAGAGGTTATGCAGGTGTCTTCCCCATTACTTATTATTCACGGAGCTGCTGATAAAGTGACTGATCCGCAGGTGAGTAAGTTTCTGTACGAGAAAGCCTCCAGCAAAGACAAAACACTTAAGCTTTATGAAGATTGTTATCACTGCATTCTTGAAGGAGAACCTGGAGACATGGGCTTCACTGTCCTTGATGATATCGTTGCGTGGCTTGATTATCGATGCTGCTCGAAGAACTGAAGCTGCGCGCCCTAATCCAATCAATGAATACTGATCCGGTAGTTCTATTACGAAACATGCTTCCTTTCTGATTTGGCGACTGTATTAGCACCTGCGGACAGGTCTTGCGTGAAAAAGCAGAGAGCATCTCACCAAAAAAAAGATTCTGTTTTTCGGTATTTTTCTTAATGTAGCTAATATATTGCTTAATTAATTAATTAATTAATAATATTATTATTATTATAAGATAATTTTTTATAATTAATTTAAAATTAAAAATAAATTTTGATTATTATTTAATAAATATATTTAGATTTAAAATGTCTTAATATATAAACGATTAAAATCAAGAAATTGAAAATATAAAAACACAAAGAACAGATTTTAACTTGAGAAATCACTTATATTTTTTATTTTCATAGTTTAAATATATTCTAATAAGTTTGTAGGCTTTATGTCGTTTAAGAAACCATTGAATTAGGTGTTTAAAAAAATTGATTGAAGCGCAAATTTCAGCAACAATAGTCAAGTATAGAATTTTACAAAGTAATATGATTTTTATTCTTCAAGGGTCAATGTTGATTTAAGTAATTTGATTTGGTCTATGCATCTTTAAAAACTTGTTCTTTATATTTTTGGAAGGTAAAAGAAGGACTAAGAAAAGTAGTTAGATCTACAGAATTTTCGTATCAACAAATTTATACCATATGTGAATAATATTTTGTATAAAGAAAACGATTTCAACTAAATGGGAAGGTTCTTAACCCTGTTAACATATTACTTTATGAAGAGCTTTCTATTGAATTTTAACCCAACATAAATATTCACTATAATCTTTAATACCCATACTTAAAAAGTATATGATCAATTCGGGATCGTTTGGTTTTATTTCTATTTTTATGATTTTTATTTTTTTGTATTTTAACTTTCTAGTTTTTAATTAAAAAACAAAAATCTATTTACTTGAGTTTCTAATATAAAAACTAAAAACAAAAACTTGTTTAGTTGATATTTGTAACAAAAAATTAAAAACAAAAACATATTTAGTTTTATCATCATGTTTCTATTTTTAATTATAATTTATGTTAATTATTTTTTAATTAATTAATTCTCATTATGTTTAGAAATAAAATATATGCATATTTATGTAATTAGAGAAATTTGAACATGAATTGTATATAATATAATTCTATAAAATAAAAAATTACATTAAATCATTCTAAGCAATAAAAGATGTTCATCATATTATATTTCTTCAAAACATAATAATACTATCATTTACAAAAAGAAATATAAATCAATTAATAATAATATAATCATTCTACATTTTTCAAGCAATTTCATCTTATTCAAAGTTGCGCCGGAGTGATATTATACTCTACTTGAGAACTTACATCTTCATTTTCACTGTCCCTTAATTTATTATTCATTTTCAATACAATTGTTAAATAATTCATCGCTTTATCCATACATTCTAATATAATTGTGGATAACACAACAATTAATAATGATATATTTTTGTTTCTTTATATCATAACTCAACATATTTGAAAGTATAGGGAATCTTGTTTTTAAAACGTCAAAACATCATTCAATAACATTTCTTAATGAAGAATACTTGTAGTTAAACAATTTCTGTAGATCGTGAGGTATTCTTCTTCCACTATAATCTTGCAAATTTTTCCCCTCACCTCAGTATGATGAAAGAAATCTGAGCAAATTGGTGTCACTTGAATCTACTAAATAGAACTTACGTAACGTATAAAGAACATAATATTAACAAAAAATTATTAAAAATTAATCATAATTACTATATTTAAAATAATATAATACCTTGTGAAGGCATAAGAAATTGATTCGCTAGGTTTGTTACTATTTCTAAAAGAACTCGAGAGTTATTTGCGATCTTCTCATCTAGTCATTACATATGTGAAATGCATGTCAAATGAGCAACAACACATAATATTTTGGATTGAATCAGTTTTTTTTACCCCGTATGATATTTATAGAGAGAAACTGAAAATAATGAAATGAAGGAGAAAATGCTTGTCGTATTCATTCTTGTCACAGAGTATTATATACAGAGAATTATGTTCAGCAGCTAAACTATCAATACATAACAGAGTTTCTTATAGGTGAACCGCAAGTTGTTACAGACCAACAGAATCGTTACAGAGAAAATGACGTATACTGATATCATCCCTTAACAAGCCCCCGCAAGAGCATGTCTCCATCGAGAACATGCATCTTGTGTCGTAATTCAGCGTGGCGACGTGAAGACAAAGGTTTGGTAAGGGCATCCGCTAGCTGATCATGAGTGGAGATATGGGCAACATGTAAATTGCCAGCTTGAACAAGTTAACGGACATAATGATAATCCAGAGCAATATGTTTCATGCGAGTATGAAACACTGGATTCTTACATAAATAAGTAGCACCAAGATTGTCACAATATAAAATAGGAGAGCCTTTAAAAAGGAGATGAAGTTCTGATAATAAGTTTTGTAACCACTGAAGTTCAGCCACGGTTGTTGCCAAAGATCAATATTCAGCGTCGGTGGAGGAACGGACAATGGTGCGTTGACATCTGGATTGCCACGAGACTGGATTACCACCAAAGTAGACAAGGTAAGTTGAAGTAGATGTTTTTTTGTCACTATTACCTGCCCAATCGGCATCACTGTAGGCCTTGAAGGGTGACTGCAAAACACTAAAGAGCTGAAGAGCAAGCTTTTCCAGTTTACGAAGCTGTAACCCAAAATGAATGGTCCCCTTGAGATAACGATAAACTCTTTTAACTTGCTGAAAATGGGTAACAATGGGAGCATGCATGAATTGAGCAAGCTTATTAACCGCAAACACTATGTTCGATCTAGTATGAGCCAAGTATTGAAGACAACTGACCATCTGTTTATAGATGGAAACATCAGTCAGGGCTATACCATCATCAAGGGATAATGGGGTGGAGAGACATAAGGGTGTAGACACTGGTTTGGCATCAGACAAACCAAATTGATCCAAAATATCTCTGATATACTTGTGTTGAGAGAGGAATAAGCCATCAGTAGTGGGAATAATTTCAATCCTAAATAAATAAGACAGGAAACCTAATCGCTTTAGTGAGAAGGTTATGGACAAAGCAGGAGTAAATGTTGACACAAAGATTGATGAGTTTCCTATCAAGAGTAAGTCATCAACGTAGACTAGGAAGTACACTACAACCCCATTGCAATTATAAATGAAAAGAGAGGGATCACTAACGCTATTCCGAAAACCATAGGAAAGTATGAAGCGTTTCAGTGATTCATAAAAAGCTCTGGGTGCTTGTCGAAGGCCATAGATGGCCTTGCGTAACTTACAAACATAGTCTGGATGATCTGGATGTATAAAGCCCGTAGGCTGTTTCATATAGACAGCTTCGGTTAATGCACCATGTAAAAAGGCATTGTTAACATCCATTTGATGGATGGACCAATTATGAGCAATGGCAATTGTGAATATAATCTTAAGTGTTTGAGGTTTAAGAATTGGCGCAAATGTTTCATAGAAGTCCAAACCTAGAGTTTGCGTAAATCCCTTAGCAACCAGCCGAGATTTGTACCGTGCAACATAACCATCAGGGTTGCGTTTGATCCTATACAGCCATTTGTTGCCAACAATATTACAGCCTTGAGGTGCAAGAACGAGATCCCAAGTGTGGTTATTGATTAGAGCATCAAATTCTATATTAGTGAGAGGATTGTGACACAGATATGCATATTAAGGGGTGGAATATCCGAGAAAGATGCAAGGGGTAGATCGGCTTTGTAGTTTGTTATCGGTGTAAGGTCGAAGCCATGGAAAGCAGAGGAAACCAAAGAAGTGCAGATGGCAATAATTAGGAGTAGATTTGTGGAGCACCTCATAAAGAGAGGTCATGGAAAGGACTGGTGTGGGCAACCTATTGATAAGATACACCGCAGTCTGAAAAGCATATGTCCAGAAGTTAGAAGGTAGGGTGGATTGATGAAAAAGAGCTCTACTAGTCTCAACAATGTGATGATGACGTCTCTTAGTTGTGCCGTTTAACTCAGGCGTATGAGGAGGAGTAGTGAAATGAGTAATCCCATGTTGTCCCAAGAAGGTTTTAAGCGCAACAAATTCACCACCATTGTCACTATATAGAGATATAATTTTGGAGTTAAAGAAAGCTTCAACAAGAGATTTAAAACGTATAAAGATGGAAAATATGTTAGATTTCTTACGAATGGGATACAATAAGTATATTTAGAAAAATGATCAACAAACACAACATAGTAATAAAACCCATCGACAGATGTAATGGGTGCTGGTCCCCAAACATCACTAAATAACAGTTGAAGGGGCCGACTACTGGTAAGATGGGTATTGGAAAAAGATAACCTATGGCTTTTAGAACATGCATAGGACACACAAGGACTCTGAGAAATATTGCTACTACGAAGAAGAAAACGTTTAGTAAGATGCTGAAGGATAGGTTTAGCCGGATGACCCAAAATATGATGCCAATCTCGAGTACTTCGTCGGACAGGTAAGGTAATATAAGTCATCAGCACAAGGACCTTGCATCAGTACTTCCTTGGTCCGGACATCCTTGACCTGAAAATGAGTGGAGAAAAATTCAACCAAAACTATGTTAGTATCGCAGAGATTAGATACAGAAAGTAAATTATGGGTGAGGTTAGGAACATGTAAAACATTAGGCAAGGATAACGAGGTAGTGGGAGTGGGGAGAGTGGTGATACCAGTATGTGTAATCGGTAATTCATTACCATTGCTGACTACCAGTTGATCGGAACCATTGCATGGGGAGGCAAGAGAAAGATTATTAAGGTCATTAGTGATGTGAAGGGAGGCACCAGAATCAACGATCCATTTATCAGAAGAAAGCGTTGTTGTCTTGAGGGTGTGATGGGTCGCAGGTTTGCTGGTGCGAGGATGACCATGAAGTTTAAAATAGAGACATGTCGTATGGCCCGGTTTCTCACAGTATTGACAAACAACAGAATAATGGGAATCACAGCTAGCTAGAGCCTGTACCGAAGGCTCAAAGACATCAAAACCAGAGGACGTGTCGGAAGGTTGATGTCGACGTTGCTGGTGGTATGGTGAATCCTATGTTTGGTTGCGATGACGTTGTGGTGGCCAGTTGGTGCGATACCTAAGCAACGCTGTAGTAGTTGTAGAATTAGACCTAACTGTCCGTGTGAGATAGCCCTTATGATCAAGAAGCTTCTCTTGAAGTTCCTCAAAAGAAATGGAAGATTCTCTTGCCCGAATAGTTGCAGTAATCTCCTTGATGTCGGAGCTAATGCCATTGAGCCCATGTATAAGGAGGTTGGTATCATCTAGAGGATTGCCAATAATGGCTAATTCATCAGCAATAGTTTTAATTTGACATAAGAAAACAGCTACTGATTGATCACCTTTCTCCATGCAAGTGAGTTTCTCCTTTAAGGTAAAAAATGTGAGAGCGAGAGCTACTTGTATAGGTCTTACTAAGGACGTCCCACGCCTGTTTATAAGTGGTAACTGAGCCGAGTAATGTGACAATATTCTCAGCAACAGAGGAAAGAATGGCTACAATAAGGAGTTGATCCTATCGAAGCCAGTGAGTATAACCAGGATCAGTCACTGGTGGACATGGGAAAGAACCATCTGTGTAACCCTAAAGTCTGTAGCCAATAAAGAGCGCAGTCATCTACACCCGCCAGGCCGGATAGTTGGTATCGTTAAGTTTAATGAAGTTAGTATTCAAAACAATGAGAGAAGAGTTGTTGAAGGAAATCAAATTTGCAGCACTGGTGGTGCCAGAGGCATCGTCTGGAGTAGTCATGATGTATAATAGAGGAAACCTTGGAAATCAGATAGAAAGGTAGAAGATACACTCAACCAGGGTGACGAAAAACACTTGCCGTTAGGCTTCAAGCGGCTCTGATACCATCTAGAGAGAAACTGAGGATAATGAAATGAAGGAGAAAATGCTTGTTGTATTCATTCTTGTCACAGAGTATTATATATAGAGAACTACATTCAGCAGCTAAACTATCAATACATAACATCGTTTGTTATAGGTTAACCGTAAGTGGTTATAGACCAACATAATTGTTACAGAGAAAATGACGTATACTGATATCATCCTTTAATAGTATTTTTTCATCATTCCAAACATATGCATCAATATGTGTACTATCTATTGCTCCTATACAACAAAACTATACTATTAAAATAATTATTAATCATAAGAAAATAATTAAAATAGTAATTAAATATATGAATGTACCTGAAAATATGGAAAGAATTTTGAATTATGTTGAATCTCAAGAGGTGTTTGGTAAAGGATGGTAGAATAATGACTAATTTTGCAAGATGATTAACTGCATATAATACTTTATGAAACTACTTCAAAATTGTCCGGGTTGAATGTTAAAAGTGTTTTACATTGACTTTAGTTGTCTCATTATACCCTATAGTCATCAAGAAAATTGTTACTTATTTCTTCACAATCAAATGACTTATTATCTTTAAGCCTCCTAAACTAATCATCTCATCACATAAGCTCACAAATATTATCTTACTAATTCCTAAGTTTTCATAAATCCTTATAAGATTTCCATTCAAAAGTTCTAATATCCAATCATAAAATGATAAAATATAAGTTTTACATGGCTACTTTAGTAAATGAAAATATTTGTTATATCCCCCAGCTAATGAAATAATGATTACCTTCATCAATTTATCATCAAAATCTGATGTGAAATCTGATAAGGGATCCATGTATCTACAATACCAATAATAAATAATTAATAAAACATTCAGTTAAAAGTTTAATCAAATATAGACAAAATATTCATACAAAACATAAACTTAAAATATTCATACAAAAGATAGACTTAACATTCATTCAAACATTCATACAAAATACAAACTTAAAATATTCAAACTATGAAATAGTTCTTAATATAGCAGTGCCAAATTAGTAAGAATTTGATATGAAATAATATGAAAATATAACTAAAGTGACTAATCGAATCCAACTTCCTTACATCTGCAATCTTTATAAAAAAATATATCTATAAATCGGAGAATCATGTAAAGCCTTCATGTACATATTGCACACTCTCAACGCCCAATTCATCTAAGGAATTCAAACATTTCATCATTATATTAGACCCTTGATTAATTAATGAGGCTCCAGATTTATTGTCTGTAGTGGATAATGTTGTAGTTAGTTTTTTTTTCAAGTAAATCATTCTTCCTTTTTGATTGCTCACTAAGTATAACCAAGACCTCTTTTACAATGTTAGAATGTGTTTTTTTTTTGCCTTCTTATTCTTAGGAGATTTTTTTCTTGCCTTCTTATTCTTAGGAGATTTCTTTCTCTTAGATGGAGAACTTATAACTTGACTACTTTTCATTATACAAACAATTTTCATTAATCATCAATTATATGTTCCTCTTCTATACTAGTTGATGGAGATTTAGTTGATGGATGTGCATGTAATCCAGTTGTATTAGTGTCTCCAAAAATATGATACAAGTTTGAAAATTCCTTACATTTTTTTCTTGAATTTGTGAGTCATTTTATGCACCTATAATGATGAAAAGGAAACACGAGAATAAATATTATATAATATGATATATTGATAAAACAAAGATATATTTTACCTCAAATAGGTTTTCCCAGCATTCATTTGTAGCATTAACTTCACCGATACAGGAGTTATAACCGATTCTTGTTTCTTTGAATAAGTTTTTGCAATTTTTCAATCTAGCTCTTAATATATCAATCTTATTCTTCAATTGAATACCAATATACACTTTATTGAATTTGTTTAAAGACCTGCCCTAATATTCTTTCAACCAGATTTGGAAAAGGTAATAGTTGTTTTGATTTCTCTTCTTCCTTTCTTTAACCATCAATGAGAGTATACACATCTCTATGGTATCATTCTTTACCCCATCCCTTTCATTTATTTCCACGCAATCATTAAAATTGTTCATATTGTTCAAAGCTTCGATTACTAAATGTAATTACATATAAGTGACATCAATTACAACAATTCCCATAAAGAATTAAATGGCAAACATGGTTCAAAAATAATAATGAGACAACTATAGACAATAGTAAAAAAATATCAAAAGTATGGATTCTAATATAATGTCCTTCTTGAAAAAAAAACACCAACCTTTGTTATGGAGTTAATACATTTAAATTAAGTTTTATGCTTTTCAAATTTCCCTAACATGAACTTTGGCTTGCCAAATTTTAATAACATCTGTTAATGGTTTTATAGGTTCATGTGTTGCCTAGAGAAATTTTTGGAAAGTCAACCCTTGAATTAGCGGATGAACCCAAATATATATATTTGAATAAAAAATCATATTGTTATAAAGCAAAATTCATACTTTCATTCATTAAATGAAAATGGATAATTAAAGTCTAATCCAAATCAATAATTGTATAATGTAAAATGCTTAACTTATTATTAATTGGAAAGAACATAATGAACTTTCATTAACCTGGTTTTCATTGGTCAACATCTATTAAACTAGAATATTTGATACGATCAATACAAGTATACAACGCTACCTAATAAAGTTATGGTGTTTGTGAGCCATGTTTTACCTTCAAATTTTCTTATAAAGATGAATGGATGAGAGAACATTAATCTAACTTTCAAATTTAACCATTTAAGACTTGAATCATGAGCAAACCTATACACATATGTACTTATTATGACATTTAAGTTCCATTGAATTAATTCAATGAGTAATTATTCCAAGTGTTGAAATACATATAAAAGTTGCATAACCCATAACTCATAAGCCAAGTTAGCCCGAGCCTAATCCCAACTCAGAATTGTCAAATCAGTTTAAGTACAAGTAAAATGAGATAATATAAACTAGCCCCTGATGACAACCCTTAACAATCTCAACAACCTATACACTTTTACTACATATAGAGGACTTTCTCCAAAAAAATACAACATAAGAATCAGTTATCTAGTAGCATTGTACAAAACATAATAGTGGAAAATCTCCCACGCATATTAGAAATACTGACGACAACTGCAAACTAGAACTTGTGCATAAAACATAGTAAGAGAACTTAACGTACATAATTGTGTAAGAAATAAAGCAAGAGATATAACCCCTAATTTGGGACATAACCTATACTATGAAAGAACCGACCAATTTGGTAAGAAGTTGTTTCTAATGGTGAACTCATAATTGGAAGGACTGACACTTATGTTTGTTGAAGTAGATAATTATCTAATGAAAAAGGTTACATCGAATAATCACTTGTCAAAAGAGGAAACCACGTTCCCGTTCTAAGCGACGAACGTAAGAAGACAAATCGATTAAAACAATGAAATATTATAAGAGTTTGTTCAAACAAAATTTATAAAGGAGTTTAAGGAGAAAGTGAACAAGTTCAGATTCCTTAAAGGGACCCATGATTTTCTTGTTGTCTGCTTATGGTGTTTGCATGTTCAAGTTGTGTCTAAAATACACAAGGCTAGAAGGTATAATACTAATACTAGCTTACAAACCCACTGATGCCAATGAAATGTGAGACTTGAACCTAACAAAACATTTTCAGACCCATTCTCTGTACAATGTTGTGGAATGATTAACCTCATGCCACAAAATTGGTTTTTTTTACTCAACGTGGCAGTCTTGTATGCTCTCACAATTTACACCTGTACATTTATAAATAGTATGAACCACTACACACCTCTATGTCAAGTTTAAACAAATGAAGAAAAGTTTATAAGTGTTTCAGAAACCAGCCTTTTTATATATCAATATTATTATCATAACCAACTGTTACAAACGTCTTTTAAGTACTGAACTTATACCGTAAGTTGTGCCTACTTCTTTGCACGACAATCTCACTTAGATCATTTTAAGAAAAATTCATCCTTCTTATGTGATCATCAGCCAACAACCTTATTTTTGAACGCCTCACAACCTTCGTGGTTTTGGACTCCCACACCCTTACAAGAAAATTACATAAGTATTAAATATTAATGGCAATAATAAAAATGAAAGATATACAACAAAATGCCAACCTTTATTACTTCCCTCCACAGGTATTAGGCGAGAAACCGAGTCCCGCATCGGAATTGAAGCACTCCGATGCATCTTGTCGGTTTTGAA
>JANZLC010000003.1:16065284-16081726 GCA_026413385.1 Erythroxylum gracilipes
ATAAATTAAAATTTAATTAAAATATTTTTTAATTATTAAATCAAAATTTATTTAAATATTTAAATATTTTAAATTTAATTATATTTATTAATAATTACTAAAATTTAATTACATATAATTTATTTATAAAAATTAAATTAAATAAATTATTCATAATTTTTTGATAATTAATTTTAATTTATTAAATATAATCTTGAAATAATTTATTCATAATTTTTAGTAATAAATAAATAATTAAATAATATATATTTAAATGATAGTAAATCAAATTATGAAAAAAAACATGAAACAAAAATCACTTTTTATAATTTTCATAATTTTTGAAACAGGAAGAAACCAAAATCAAAACAGAAACTAAAAATTCAACCAAATAAATTTTTTTTATTGAATTTGAAAATAAAAATTAAAAACCAAAAATAATAATAAAAACAAGCCGCCCTACATTTTTCGGTTCTTTTTTATCCCAAATTAAGAGTTTACTTTACACAAATGATTGAGGGTAACTGTTCACTACCATCCCTAGGAAACCTAAGAGAAAATACCTGCAGACTGTGGCATTGACCACAATAGCTTCCGATCTATTCTTGTCTTAGAATTTGTACAACCTGCAAGTTTGTCTTTATGCATCAATGTCACTCCTAAACCAGCTCTTCAACAGAGGCGTTTTCGGTTCTAAATGGTTCGTGCCGCAGATTTTCTTTCGAAGTTTTCTGTCTCAATTTGGACTTATTGTTGATTCTAACGTGTACTCAAATTGCATTGTTGGTTTTGTTGATTCAATTGTGACTGATTTACTTTATACACCTGTGGGTCAAATCATGTGCCTTTTCTACTTTAAACCTAGTAAGTCAAAATTCTGATCCTTATGATCCGTCTCTGGATTTCGGTTGATTGATTTATGTAACTGCAGTATTTAGTTCGTTTGCCTTGATTTTAGATCATAGATGTAGTGATTTGTTGCGAGTGGGATTTTCTCTTTGTATCTGCTTTTGGTTGTGATAGTTCCAGTCAAATGAAATTCTCTTCTGTGTCCTCAGAGCTTCATTTGTTTTGTTTCTCGTCAATATTTTTGGGCATTTGAATGTATTTTGTTGATTGGCTTTGTAGCAAAACATCCTTGACTTTAGCAATTTCACGAATCAAATTGCTTCAAAATAAGAGAGGCTTGCATCTCAAACACATGCGCAACGAGATTGCACAGTTTTTGCAGGCTGGCCAAGAAGCAATAGCTCGAATTCGGGTATCCTTTGTGTTTCGACTGCTTGTGAATTGCTGTCAGGATTTTCCTTCTTTTAATAATTGAGAAAATAACTCTTTTATTTGCTGCATTGCTTTCTTTTTTGTTAGGTTGAACATGTAATACGTGAGCAAAACATATGGGCTGCTTATGAGATATTGGAGCTTTTTTGTGAGTTTGTTCTTGCACGTATTCCCATTCTTGAAAGTCAGAAGTAAGTTCATTGACTACCGGTTGTTTATATTTGAGAATTTTCATATTACTTTCAATTATTGACCAATTTGTGAAAGATATTTATTTTGTGGGTGTGTGATTTGATTTTTCTTTCTTTATATCATTTTGTGATCATAAACCTATTTGTTGAACCATTTTGAATGCGTTTATATAGACATCAGTAACATGTGATCATTAGTTGTTCCCTAGTACTTTCCATGATCCATTGTTTCATCAGTAGTTCGTCTAACCTTGAGGCTGCTTCGGGGTTTAATATGCAATGATTGGAATTGGAAGTTGAGCTTCATGTTACTTAGATGTTCCATGAGATGCTGCAGCAAAGATACAACTGAATTTTACTGTTCCTATTTATGCCTCTGCTTCTTTAGAAGAATGAAGTTTTAAATTAGGAGCGAAGCTAGAAGCAGGCCTAGTGGGGGCAAATTTTCTCTTTGGAAGAATTAAAAATTTTCACCAACTTCATACTAAATTTTCACAAAAATTATATCTTTTTTTGGGCGTAGTAGGAATATACACATTGTTTCACCCATGTCATTACTAATTATATTATTTACACTCTCTAACTCTACATGCTTGTGTTTGGACCACTTTTTGTAAATTTAACAAGACTCGCTATCTATATCTTAGGTAAAATTTCCTATAGTAATGCCTTTATTTCGCAATTGTTTTGCCTTTCATCTTTGATCTAAGAACCTCTCGACTTGTTTGAACCCAATGTTAACTTAGGGCTTGAGTTGAATGCTTGTTGTTTGTGGTGATATTAACATTCTATTGTTCGTTGATTGCGAAGGGAAACTTTTACATTCTAAATATTCATTGATGAGCCACTTTGGAGTAACATTAAGTAACTAGTCATACATATTTGAGCACAAGGAATTATAATGTGTGTTCTTAGTTGTCTACCCTAAGAAATAAACCTGATTTGTTTAGTTTTATAGGTATTGCCTAATGTGTCTTTAGTAAGTATGATTCCTTGACCTTCGGAAGAAATCAAGTTGATGTAATTTTGAGGAAAGAAGACAAAGTGATTCTTCCTTAATTTTTTTGTGAATAGTACAAGGATTATATCTGACAATACAACCATATTTAACTCCTTAAATTAATAAGAATCTATATATTCTCTAAGCAATAAAATCTCAACTAATTAATAGAATATTGTTACATGTCTTATGGGAAAATCAACCCCAAAAGCTAGATTAAAGGGTGAGAGAGCCCATAAGCCTATAAACACCACATCAACCTCTCTTATTACCGATGTGGGACAATTAGACCGTAACATTTCACCACGCTTTGCAGTCTAGGCATCGGCGAGCTGGCTATGTGCTAGACCTTTTTCTAGCCCAGGGAAACACTACTGTACCAGTGTCACCACCCACACACTCTCGGGTTGGCTGTGTGCTAGACCTTTTCTAGCCTCAGCTGAACACTACAATACTGGCATCATCACTCGTGGGCGTGGCACGAGGACTTAAAGGAGTGGTGTTAGCTCTGATACCAATTGTTACAGGTCTTATGGGAAAAAATGATAGGATCAGAAATGTGATAGTTGATAAATGTTTGGAGTAATGGTTGATATTAGATTAATAAACTGGAAATAGAGAAAAGGAAGGTGTGTTGTATTGATGATGAAAGGAAAAAAAGATAACAGGTGACACCAGCAATATTCGAGAGGTTGCCTTCTCTCCCAAGACCCACTCAATAACAATAGATTCCCAATGATCATCACACCTTTCCACATCCCACTTTTAATAACAGACTCACTATCAATAGAAAATAGACAACTCAGTAGATAAGACAAAGCAGTGTAACAACCTGCCACACATGACCCACATACTCTACTAACATTCCCTAACCAAATAACCAATGTTCCCTGACCTCATACGAGCCCATTAATTCGAGCCAGCCCTTTTGTAGCCATGATACTTCTTCCTTGCGTAGACAAACTTAATTGGAGGCCTATTAGTAGTAGCAAACCTATCATTACTCCCCCCTCAACACCCGTCTTGTCCCCAAGGTGGAAATTAGGAAACAATTCTTGTATCAGCAACAGAAGTTCCCAAGTGGCTTCAAAAGGAGGAAGATCCTTCCATAACACCAACACTTCTAAACCCTCAAGTGTCTCACGCATATCTAGAATTTCTTGCAATTCAACCAACCAGTCCATATCAGCAATCAGAATTGGAGGGAGAGGCTACACCTGTGACGTATTTCCCAATGCCTTTTTAAGTTGTGAGATGTGGAAAACAGTGTGTATTGCTGCTGAATCCAGAAGTGCAAGTTTATAGACAACCTTCCCAATACGTTGTACCACTTGATAGGGCCCAAAGTATATCGGAGAAAGTTTTTCATTTGGACACTTGGCTAAGAATTGTTGAAGATAAGGATGTAGAGTCAAGTACACCATCTCACCAATTGAAAACTCAACATCTTTGTGATGCTTATTAGCTGCCGTCGTCATCTTATTTTGAGCAACTACCAATTGGTCCTTTAGCTCATTCAACATCAAGTCTCTTGCAAGCAACATTTCATCCAACGCGGAATTAGTAGTATTGGAATAGGGATACCTAATCAGTGAGGGAGGA
Source organism: Erythroxylum gracilipes (assembly GCA_026413385.1). Lineage (NCBI taxonomy): Eukaryota > Viridiplantae > Streptophyta > Magnoliopsida > Malpighiales > Erythroxylaceae > Erythroxylum > Erythroxylum gracilipes. The sequence goes on from JANZLC010000003.1 coordinate 16,069,338, forward strand.
TCTCTATCATATACAACCTTGAAGGGTGTGGTTTTGATAGAAATATGGAAAGAGTTGTTGTAACAATAATTTGCCCAAGACAACCATCTAGACCATTGCTTACGCTGCTGACTTGCAAAACAACGTAGGTACGCCTCGAGACACCTCTTTACAAGTTCACTTTGACCATCGGTTTGCGGATGGTAAGCCTTACTTTGCCTTAACTGAGTGCACTGCAACCTGAAAAGCTCAGTCTAGAAATTACTCAAGAAAATCCGGTCTCTATCAATCACAATACTCCGTGGAAATCCATGTAATTTCACCACTTGTTTCATAAATTCATCCGCAACCACTTTGGCAGTAAATGGATGCTTGAGAAGGATGAAATGAGCATACTTATTGAGTCGGTCCACCACCACCAAGATCGAATCAAATCCATAGGATTTTGGCAAACCTTCCACAAAATCCATGGTTATGTCCTCCCATATGGTTTGAGGAATTGGAAGGGGTTGAAGCAGACCAGCGGGGGAGAGGATCTCATATTTAGGTTGCTGGCAGATAGGACATTCAGCCACAAAACGCTTTATATCTGCTCGCATACCCTCCCAAAATATCCCTTTGCTCAAGCAAACACTGAAGAGATTTTTGATCAGTTCTAACAATGAAATGACGGCCTAATAAATAGTGGCGCCATTTTTGGATTGCCATAACGATCACCATAAGTTCGTGCTCATACAATGATTTGAAACTTGACCTTCCAACTAAAGCATGGCTGAAGAAAGCTATAGGTTGTCCTTTTTGGCTCAAAATAGCACCTGACCCAATTTCCTATAATCACAAACAAACTGCTGATAATACCCTGTTGGCCTGAGGAATCCCCTCAATTCCTTTTGTTTTTTTTGGCCACTCATCCATAAGTTTGACTTTTTTGAGGTCTGCGGACACTCCCTTCTCGAAAATTACGTGCCCCAAATATGCCAACTCCGTGCGCCCAAAGCAGCACCTTTTCAAGTTTGCAAATAATTTGTGCTTGTCAAAGCCGAGATAAATTAACATGTAAATGCTCAATATGATCACTCACAGAAGCATTGTAAATTAGAATGTCATCGAAGAAAACAAGCACATAGCGCTGAAGTAAACCCTTTAAAATACTGTTCATCATTGCCTGAAATGTCGCTAGTGCGTTCGTTAACTCGAACGACATTACAAGGAACTTGAAGTGACCATCATGCATACAAACGTTGTTTTATGCACATCCTCCAGCTGGACCCAAATTTGGTGGTATTCGGACTTCAAGTCAAGTTTAGTAAAAATTCTTGCCCCATTCAACTCATCAAGCAATTCGTCAATATTTGGGATTGGAAATCTATTATGAACTATTGCTCGATTCAAGGCCCTATAACCCACACAAAATTGCCAACTCCCATCCTTCTTTCAAACCAACAATATCGGGCTCGAAAATGGGCTTACACTTGGCCTAATTACTCCCTCCTCTTGCATCTTAGTCACTAGCTTCTCAATTTCGTTTTTCTGAATATGTGGATACCGATAAGGCCACACATTGACTGGTTATGAACCCTCCTTAAGCACTATCGCTTGTTTATGACCTTTGAATGGGGGTAACTCTTTAGGTTCGGCACTCACGTCATTAAATTCTTCCAACAACTCTCTCAACACAAGCTCAACATCCTGTAGTCTTTCCTTTTGTGGTTTCTAAGTGAAACAACTCCAAACATCAACCCTTCTTTCTCCACTTGCAGTTCTTTCACCATAGTTTTTAGACAGACCATGGCTTTTATCAAGCTAGGATCACCTTTCAAAGTAATTGACTGACCGCCCAATTCAAACGTCATCGTAAGCTTCTTTCAATCATCACGTGTCTCTCCCAATGTTGCTAACCACTTTAGGCCCAAAATGACATCAGTACTTCCTAAGTTAATGGTAGGAAGTCCTCCACAATTGTTATGTTTTGGAGCTTCAAGACCACACCCTTACACCCATTCCTTTCAACTATTTCTTGGAACCAATGACCACTCCATATTGTGAAGTCTCGTGAATGGGTAATTGCAAAGCCTCCACAACACTAGTGGAACTGAAATTATGCATGGCCCCGCAATCAATTAAAACCACTTCATCAAACCCATGCACTTCTCCTTTCAATTTTAGAGTTTTTGGTTTGGACAATCCACAAAAGAATTCAAGGATAATCCTACTCCTCCTAGCACCTCTGTTTTAGCTGGACCCATCTACTCTATACCATCCCCTCTGTCTTCCTTACTAACTAACAACATATGCAATTCTTTCCTTTTTACATTGATGTCCAATATGCCATTTTTCATTGCAACGATAACAAAGCCCCTGTTCTCTTCGGCTCTAAGCTTCATTGGCCGTAAGATTTTGAAATCGTGGGTACCCATAAGACGGGTTGGTGCTTGTGTTTTTGGTTTTGCAGATGACTTGGGGAGGTTTGGCATTTTGGGTGGGAGTGTTTGAGTTGCTGGTGAAAGGGTTGTAGGGTTTGTTTAGGGTCCATGTGACCGTTTTAACGTCTGATTTGAATAGGATTGAATGGGGCTCTTTGGTGGGTTTGGTGTGTTGGGCAGTGGACAGGACTTGGTTCTTGTGTTCAACCCGACCCGCAGCTTCCATAGTCTCCTTCAGATTACTTGGGTTTAAGACCAGAAGTTTAGCCTGAATTTTCTCATTAAGGCCATTAGCAAATACGACAGACATGATGTTGTTGTCAACCCTTCCAATCGATGCTGCTAAATAGTCAAACTGGGCTCTGTATTCAGCGACTGTTCCGTGTTGTTTGACGGCGAAGAAACGATGGAGTAAGGAACCAACTTGTAATCCGGCGAATCTATGCAATATCTGGGTTTTTAGCTCCTCCCAACTCTCAAAAACCCTATCCCTCTCTTCAAACCTTAAGCTTGTGCCTCACCTTTAAAACAAACACCCACTATCTCAAGCTTCTCTGCCTCTAATAAATGGTTAATGGAAAAATACTTTTCAGCTCTAAAAATCCAAGAATCAACGCCCTCCCATCAAACATTGGCAATTCCAACTTTCGAGGGTGTCGGTCTTTCTCCCAGATATGTTCAGCAATCGCTGTCACCTCCTCTAGTGTCGTCTCTTTCTTGACATTAATGGGTTCCACCACATTTCGTTGGGTGTTATTGGATTCCACACAGTTCGGGTTTTCGGGGGACGGGTTTTGTAGCAAGGTTTCAAGTGAATGTTGATTCTCTTTCATTTGTTGAACCAACATGGTTACTACAGCTGATAGTCCAGCCACCTCTTTTTTAGGTTCAGGAATTTCTTTGACACATTCTTTAAGTTTTTCAATTTGGGAATCCATTATGATTTTGAGCATGAACTGCTCCGAGATCGAAACAGCTCTGATACCAATTGTTACAGGTCTTATGGGAGAACCAACCCCAAAAATTAGCTTAAAGGATGGGAGAGCTCATAAGCCTATAATCCTCACATCAACCTCTCTTGTTACCTATGTGGGACAATTAGACCATAACAAATATCAACTAATTATCTATAGAAAATCAGCTAATTATTTCTATATTATGGAAATAATCAGCTAATTATCTCTAGCTGATTATTTCCATAATATCAACACTCTCCTCAAGTTGTTGCATAGATATTGATTATGCCCAACTTGCTTACAAAGAACTCAAAATTCTATTTTAGTAGTCCTTTGGTGAAGACATCGACAACTTGTATTGTAGGTAAAAATGGTATGTGAATGAGTCCACTTTCAAGTTTTTCTTTTATAAAATGTCTTTCAATCTCCACATGCTTCGTCTGATCATGTCGAATTGGATTGTTGGCAATACTGATAGTTGCTTGTTATCACAAAACAACTTCATTGGGTGCTCCATTGATTTCTTAAGTTCTTCCATTACTCTTTTAATCCAAATTATTTAACAAATTCCTTAAGCCCCTTCTGCACTACTTTTGGTTACCACACTTTGCTTTTTCCTCTTCCAAGTTACTAGATTTCCCACAAATATATGCAATACCCAAAAGTTGATCTTCTATTAGTAATGCCCAGTCTGCATCAGTGTGGACTTCAACTCTCTTTCACTTTTCTTGAAGAATAATCCTTTCCCTAGAGTCCCCTTTAAGTATCTTAAGATTCTATACACTACTTTCAAGTGTTCTTCATAGGGAGTATGCATAAACTGACTTACCACACTGACAATAAAGGAAATATCTAGTCTGGTGTGAGATAAATAGATTAGCTTTCCTACTAGTCGTTGATATCGACTTGTATCTATTGAAACTCCTTCTTTAACCTTACCCAACTTTGAGTTGATTTCCATAAGAGTATCTGATGGTTTACATCCATTCATTCCAATTTCTTCTAGAAGGGCTAGGATATACTTCTATTGGGAGACTACTATGCCCTTCTTAGATTTAGCAATTTCTATCCCCTAAGAAGTATTTAAGATACCCCATGTCTTTGATTTCAAACTCCTTTGAGAGATTCTTTTTAAGAATTTCAATTTCCTCAAAATTATTGCCAGTGAGGATAATGTCGATTACGTGCACAATTAGAATCACATTCCTTCCTTCTGTAGAACTTTTTATGAATATAGTATGATTAGACTGCCTCTGAAAGAAATCTTGAGACTTCGTATAAAGATTTTTTTAGTTTGCATATCCTTTTTTCGAAGCTTTCACTAAATCCTGGGGGAGGCTCCATGTACACCTCTTCTTGTAAATCTCCATTTAGGAAGACATTTTTCACATCCAACTAATGTAGAGTCCAATCGAGATTAACTGCAAGCAACACTCTCACAATATTTAACTTAGCAACAGGTGAAAAATTTTCTGAATAATCTATGCAGGGGTTTGTGTAAACCCATAGGCGAGTCTTTTATCTTTCAAGTGATCCATTAGGATTGTAATTTATGGTGATTACCCATTTACATCCAACCAATGTTTTTCCTCTTACATTCTATTTTTCCCCAAAACTCTCATCTCCTTCAGGACTGCATCCCTCCACTCAGGAATATTTAGAGCCCCTGGTATATTCTTAGGAATGGAAACATTGGATAACTTAGAAGTAAATGCTTGAAATGATGGAGATAGACTTTGATATGATAAGTAGTTATACAAAGGATATTTGTTACAAATTCTAGAATACCTTATTTCATTGGTATCACTAAGGATCAGTATAAGCACTTGGGTAAAAGGTCATGTAGGGGAACAGGAAAAATTCATTTTCAATTGTTTCAAGGAGCCTTGTCCTCTCCATATGGATAACTATATTGTGCTTATTTATTAATACTAAAAGCGTTGTAGGACAAATAGAAGAATGATTAACTAGTAGCTAAAACTAACAAAGTTAGAAATCTAGTTGATATTAAGCTGCTAGAATATCAGATTCCAAGGTTGAATTTAGGCTAAGAATGTAGAATTTTCAGATTTTGTATGGCTGACAATTTAAGGTTTGATTGCTGGAAATTTAGGTTTAGGATTTCAGGTTTAATATGTCTGGAATATAGGTTTGAGATGGCTAAAATATAGGTTTAAGAGGACTGGAATTTGGGTTAGGGTTGCTGGAATTTTATGAAGAACACAAAGAATAGATAGTAGGAAACTAGGAATCACTCATGGGTCTAAGAATCACTCTTACGAGAAAGCATCACACTTTCTAGTTGAAAATTCAAAGTTGTAGAAAAATTTCAGATTGTTTCTAATAAGTACTACTAGGATAGCATAACATAATACCACTACTTCATATCTAATAAGGAATCCTAATACAATCTTTGATATCATTTCAATTCCCAATCCTCATCCCACTAAATTAAAAGCTTGTGATTGATTAATCTTTCCTCTTTTATTTCTCTTAAAACTTTTAAGTTCTTTTGCTTCAAGCTGATTTGGTAGGATGTAACCCAGTGGATTCTTCAATGGATTCCAACATCAAACTTGATGCAGACCAGGGAGAACTCTTGAAAGATCTAGGAAATTATAGGAGACTGATTGAGGAATTAAACTATTTTACAATTACAAGGTCGGACATTTCATTCAGTACTAGTGTGGTGAGTCAATTTATGCAATCCCCTGGGACCAACCATTAGAATGCGGCTATTTGAATCTTGAAATACCTCAAGCCCAATCCTGACAAAGGACTCTTATATAAGAACCATGGGCACTGTTTAATTCAAGTCTAAAGTGATGTTGAGTTCTAGGACTGATCGACGATCTATTACAAGGTATTGCGTGTTTGTTGGTGGCATTTTGATTTCATGAAAAAGCAAGTAGCAAACAGTAGTTTCTTGTTCTGAGTGTAGAATCAGAATATAGAACCATGACATATACAACACGAGAATTTGTCTGAGTAAAACATATGTTGCGGGAACTTGGATTTCAACAAACTCAACCTATAGAGCTAATGTGTGATAATTGAGCGGCCATTTACATTGCTTCTAATCCAATTTTTCATGAAAGAATAAAACATATTGAGGTAGACTGTCACTTTGTCAGAGAGGTGCAATAAAAGTGATAAAAACAACTCATGTGAAGTCTGAGGACCAGTTGACTGATCTATTCACCAAGTCTTTGGTTGGAAGTCATGTAACACAACCGCATAACAAGCTTGGAGCTTATGATATGCTCCAGCTTGACGGGGAGTGTTAGCTATTTTGATTTGATTAAGAGAACTTTTTAGGGTTATGGTTGTGATTTGATTGAGAGGTTTTAGTGATTATAATTGTAACTTACCTTATATGGATGACATAATCTAGTATATAAAGGAAGGGGGAGCTGCACATTTCTACAAGCTCATTCAATCCTTCTTTTCAATTCATATCAATTTACTTTCTCAAAAAAGAAATAGGTTGACTATTCTCTGTGCTTTTTTCCAGTTCAGTAAGTTTTGGCCTTCTACAACAATGTTGAACTGTATAATTTATTAAGGAGTTATTCCTGAAAGAATAGCCATATGGAAAATGTCTTAATTCCATTATCCACGGTAGCTTCAATCATCCTGTTTATAATAACAGGGAATGTCCTGCTGAACTGCGAGAGGCTATTGCAAGCATAATTTTTTCTGCTCCAAGATGTTCAGAAATTCCAGATTTGTTGCAGATCAAGAATTTGCTTACTACCAAATATGGCAAGGAATTTGTCATGACTGCCTCTGAGCTCCGCCCTGACTCTGGTGTCAACCGAACAGTTAATAGGCTGTGATTTGTTTGCTTTTCTTCTGGTGCATTTTTAGCATGGGGATTACATGACTGATTTATTGAGCTGTATTATTTATTCTTAAATGTGCAGATAATTGAAAAACTTTCAGTTAGTGCTCCATCTGCAGCATTAAGGCTCAAGGTATTGAAAGAAATTGCTCAAGAACACAATTTGGAGTGGGACTCCTCGAGCACAGAAGCAGAACTAGGAAAAAAACATGAAGATCTCCTGGTATGCTTGAAAATAATTTTTTATTTTAGTCTGGTACTGGGAAGACCTAATATTTTTTTTCACAAATCGCACTATTGGTACACCTAATAACTCACTCTGGCTTAATTTTAACTTCTTGATCTCCACTGGTTATCAGCAGTATCCTCCAAAACCATAATTCATCAAAAGTGCAAAGCATTGTTTCTGACCTACCAAATTATGTGGGCAGCAACCACGGATCCAACCCTAGTGCTTGCGTGGTGCAACACAGTAGCTTGTATATATCATCATGTATTTTCGGCAATAAGATTTTGAAATGGCTACAAAATTTCAATGATAGTTACCATGTGAGCCGTTTCGAGGATTCTGGGGCGTGGTGAACGTGTGCACTTTCTTCTTCGCCCTCAATCCACCACTAGAGTCTAATCTCCCTTCTGGTTGCGATCCTTCATGTTACCCAATAACTCGTCTTTCTTTTTCAAGTTGAAATGTTTAGCATTGTTTGGTGCTGTTATGCAAAAAGATCCCCTCTCAGACAAGCAGTTGGAAACTTTAAGCTTTAATCTGCCATTTTAGACCATCATTGTTTTGTCCATTTTGTTACTGATGAAAGGGTTTTTTTATGTCAAACTCCAGAGTGGATCAAAGCAAATTGTCACTGAAGCTGTAGTTTCCCAAGCGCCTATCCAACAGAGTTCTCACAAGTCTTTGGGTTTTGATCGAGAAGGTCACATAGTAGATTTAGATCGTGGACAGGGAACTCAAAATCTTCAAGCCCATAACCCTCCTTGTTACAGGTCTTCTATTGATGTTAATGAAATCGAGCAATCAGTTGGACAGGATAATACAGGATCAGTTGTGGATGTGAAACAGGAAGAATCATGGCAATCCTCCGATGTGTTGGAGAGAGCCCGAGCAGCCATTGCTTCTGCTGATCGTGCCACTGTTGCTGCCCGTGCAGCTGCTGAGCTTGTAAATGCTAAATTTGGATCACTGAAATTAGAAGTAAGGTCTTCTTAGCGATATGTTAATTAACCAAAGATGAGGTCTTGTAATTGTGAGTTTGTTACTTGACAGATGTCTTGCATTCACAGAAAATAGCATGTTATACTGAGGCATAGGACATGGAAGGTTGAGGAGAGATCGTGTGAATTGATATACCTAAAGGCACATGGTTAATACTGTTTCTTTTGTGTGAATAAAGATAAATCAAGAATAATGCAGAATCTTGTCGATTGAAAACAATTCTACAACTAAATATCGGTAAATGGTCAAAAGTCACACAAATTAAGTAAATTGCAAGGAGTGAAGAACAATATCCAACATTTGTTCAGATTGGCTGAGCGCTTATGCACGTTCCTTTTCTGTTCACTGACTACTTTGTTAATTTTGAAGAGCACATTTATATGCTCAACTAACAATGCATATCAGTTCATTATTACCTCGACTTGCTACAAGAAACTCTGAAGATTCCACAGAGACCCTAGTCTTACTATTTCTTAAAATGATTTAATTTAATTCCTTAATATGAAGAAGGGATTTTGTAAACTTGGTTAATTTTATCATAAAACTTGAGTATTTGTTATAGCAACTAGTTGATGTTTGAATGAATTTACTGAACCTATAGAAAACAAAGAATTTGAACTCGGATTATAAAACAACGATCTTTATTAGATGTGTTGTATTTTTATTGAAAATTATATCGAGTGATGTGCTGTGTTTTGAGCTTATACGGAAACAAGGATAAATCCTATATATGCATCTCAGCAGACAACCCCATCTTACTAGTGAGATTTTTTGTTGGAAAATTAGGACGGAATCAGATCCCAGCATAATGAAATAATTACAAAATTTGGTATTTTGATTTTTCAAAAATTAAGATGACTTTAATTTTATAAAATAATTAATACATGAATCATAACAAAATATGAATTATAATTCGTATTTTATTTTAAAGGTTGATGATTTTCTTGTCGTATTTCTCAAACTTTTTACGAAATCAGTTTATCTCAACCACTATAGTCTCACAAGTGTCCGGCCTCTTACGGTATCTATAGAATAGGATGAGAGAATTCTGCAACTCTTACAAAGATGGTTAATTAAGAAGTGTTAGCTTCATTAGAGCTTAAACATATTTATAATAAGTTTTAAATAAGAAGTGCTACCTTCATTAGAGCTTAAGCTTATTTATAATAAGTTTTGGACATTTTAGTAATTGAATTGAAATTAAATTCTAATTTCAATTAAATTTTAATTAGAATTACAAATAATTCTAATTAAATATCAATTATGCCTAAATAAGATTCAATACCTCATATAAATTCTTATTTATTAAATATATCATATTTAATTATAAAATTTTTCAAACTTTACAATTAAGTCCAACTTGATAAAATATTTTTTCTCTCTTCAACTCATTCTTTACGTGAGAACCCATTAGGTTCCCAAATATGTTGGGAATAACTATAAATTATAATTCTAATTATCCTTTTAGTTTATCTTTAATATTCCAATTAAACAATTTATATTATAAATCAAAATTGACGTCTAGCAATACATCATGACCACCCAAATATTTATGAATGTCAAAGTGATTTTGACTAACTTTTTCGTGCATGATTTTTTTCGTATAATTTAATCATTTCATCATACAATGTTACAATTAGACAACATGAAATTAATGTATATTCTTTTTAAGTCTAATCATATTAGTTTACTGCTATTATCTATTGATTCAATTAATGATATTTATAAACTATTTATAAAATTATCGTTTTACCTTGACCAAAGATTTCTTGAATCAATATTAATCGAGAATAACAGAACATTCTCCTTAATTACTTTAAAATGATAAATCTTATCTTGATCATACAACTATTTTTATGTAGTTCATGCTACACCCAATGATTTCTAATTGAATGACCCATGATGAAATAAGTCATAAGTAGTATCGAAATATAGCAATCCCTATACAAGATAACTTTGAAGACCTTAAACCAAAGGATCACATATATAATCATTACAATGAGAATTTACATAGACATATAAGTAATGTTCCAAATGGATTTTTTTTATGTCGGGTTAGTTATATGAACTTATTATCTAATAAGCACCAATACATTTGTTTAAATATTACCATACTTTAGTCTATGAGATCCACTACTTCCTTCGTAAGGAAAAACATAACGTGTGCCAACCTTTTTATGTTCTATTAATATCCAGTCTTAATAGAACTATGCCTAGGAACAATTTAGAGATAACACATAAATGCAATATAAATCTTATAATTATAATCTTATTATAATTTCATTTGCAGTGTATAATTATCCTATAAACTTTATCATTTATATCTAAATATGTACAAGATAAAAAATGTCTTTAAATTATTTTATCACTAAACTACAACCAATCGATTGGTTATAGGACATAAACTAACAAATTTGTAGTTTTCAATTAGGTACCTTCTTATTACCAAGACATAATATACCCTTTGTTATTCAACATGTTCATGAGCCAGTAGAAACCTAAACGACTAAATTACTTTCTTATACTGACAGGTTTACACTCATCAAATCTATTCTTAATTCACTCCATGTCTTAAGGGCAAGTCATCTTCTTATATCTTAAGATTGATTGAAAATTGGATGAGAAACTCCTTATGGACTTAGGATAAAGACAATTAGCTGGAAAAACTTCTTCAACACCAAAGCTTAATTAATTATAAGGAATAACACTTGGTGCTGCCTATCTAGTTCTCCTAGGTGCTTTCATATCAGGGGTCCTATTTGTAGGCCCGATCAGTTTTTGAATAATGAAATGATTTGGATTGTAAACAACTCGTCATTTCTTGGTAACAAAGAACTATCTCAGGACATCTTCCTCGTAAGTTCAATTTTGAATCAAAAGCTTAGGAAAAGGGACTTTCTCTCCTACTTGAACCTCACTTCAAATGGTTGTTTGTTCTGTTTTGAACCTTTGGAATCCTTTAGCTATATATTCATTGCTTGCAATTTAAGGGATCAACTTTTTAGCATATGTAACTGTTTCAATATTCTGGCCAGACTTCATTTTGTAACTGTTTACATGGTACAAGAAAAGCAATGAAATCATTTCTTAGTAACTCTTTTCATGTAAGACAGAGAAAGTGAAAGCCAAGAAAGAAATTAGATAAGGTAATACACTCTGAATAAAGAAAATGGTAGTTCAGTTAAACCATACGTCACACCTTTTAGTCCATTATAAGGAATGAAGGCTATATCTAAAATATTACCAAAACCTGGAGCTTCCCTGAGACATTATGATCTGTTGTTTAATTAAGCTTAACTTCTACTGTAAATATACAATTGTTTATGGATATTTTTGTGAGGGACCAAACATTTTTATTGCCAGTATAGAAATCAAAACTTGGAGTCAAGTTATGTGCAACTAACAAATGTCAATCAAGTTGAAGCTTGAACATTAAGCGCCAACAGATTTGACCAGTCATAAACTTGCTCACCCTTAAACGTTGTCTCTTTCATTGATAAGAAAGCTTATATCTCAACATAGGGTTTCAAGAATTTATATTACCCATCGATTTGTTTTAGTAGTTTTGCCTTTTATTAAACAATGAACCGTGGACTCTTTTAGTAGTTGTGACCAGAGTAGCCACCGATTAGTGCTTAAAGCTCAACGAGTGAAACTGAGCCTTGAGCTCAAAAGTGATGCAGAGCCTTAGGCTCAACGTTTAATGAGCCCTATATGGGATAGTTCAGGCACTCAGTTACAACAACGTAATAATTGGAAAGTGTCTCATGAGCTTTTCATATGCACATTGTTATGTATGTTTACTAGAATGAGATGCAAAGATTTGCTTGTGCTTAAGTGAGAATGTGATAATTATGTTAAGTGCAAAGTGGTGAAATCTTATGTTATGTGAAATGATGTGTTGTATGAATTGAGTGAACCATCGATGATGGTTACCTCATTGAGTTCGCAAAACTCAC
>JANZLC010000003.1:16085076-16106164 GCA_026413385.1 Erythroxylum gracilipes
GTCAAAAGCTAAGTGTGGGGGAACTTGATATGTGCTTAAATGTTGATTCATTTGATTTACTACACTTAGTGATTAATACCTTAGAAATGCTTAAAATACTCACTTTAACTTATATTTGATTTTAGGTACATTTTAGAAGTGAATGAGTTAAAATGACCCAAAAGCATATTCATTGAAGCCATCTTCTCAATTTTCATACTCTATTGATTTATGGAGCATTAAGAAGAAGAGGATTAAAAGAAGAAAAGACAAGATAGAGTGTGAAGGAAGAACATGAAAAGTGAAGAGTGAAGGGTGAAGAGAGCATCTCACGGCCACAGATTGCTATGCATGGGTGTGAGAGCTTCTCTCACCCCTGTGCATCACATCTCATGGCCATGAGAGGTTTGTTAGTACCGTGACAAGGTGTGTCAAGGGTGTGACACACTAGTCACACCCGTGACACACACACTCACGAGTGTGACAAAGCTAGTCACACCTGTGAGTCCATTCGAACGCACATGAGAGAAAGGACACTTATCCATCTAACCCTAGTTTTAAACTATAAAATGTAATGTTTTGATGACATGAAAACATTAATTTGGGATAGAAACAAAAACCCTTCATTTCTCTTCATTCTTCAACACCGACAGAGGCAATGGTGAGAATGACTAATGGTTGGAGCTTGAAGAAAGGGATGGAAGGCTAACTTCCCGACTAAGGTTTAATGGTGATATTGACACTAAGTCACGATTAAGCTATTTCATCTTTTTAACGTTGTTATTCTCTTTTTGGATTATTATGTTGTTTGTGTTAATTGAATCGCGTTTTTTTATGAATGTTCTTAATATGTTATTTGGATTATTCTATTATGAACCTATTGCTATAATATTAAATGTAATCTACAATCGTTACATCTGATGTTTGTTAGTAACATCTAATGGTCTTGAATCGTTAGTAACATCTAATGATATAACTTAAGTTAGATAACCTGAACGTGTGAGGTTATTGCCTATATTGATCATTTTTTTACTTCGTAATGCAACTGCCAAATTGAATCTAGAGATCGTAACCTAGGTTATTCGGTAGCTAGGTTTAATTAACAATTGTATCTTAATTAAACATAACCTAAGGGAAAACCAGGATTAGTAGAGCATACTTTTAGTCTCAGATCAATAGTCCGAAAAGAGTTATGAAGACGTTAGGATGATGGGATATGTTTAATCATGTTTAGGCCAAGATTGAACCTAGAACCGGACCTTACTTATATTCGACACTTTAATCATTTTCGATTGCTTGCTTTAATTTGTTCTCGATAGTTTAACTTTACTTTATTTTCTAAATTGCTTAAAATCCCAAAATACTCCCTTGTTAGTTTCCTTGCATCAATTAATTTCATTATGTAAATTAATCAAAAATTCCTTGTAGATTAGATCCGACTCACCACAACTGTAAATTTTAGTGTGTGGAGTCAAGTAAATTTTACAGTGCACTCGACACGTACTGTCAACAGTTACTAAGGGCAAAGATTTATCCTATGTCTTCTTAAGTTTGTATTTTAAATGAGACTTAAATTAAACTCCATTTCATTGTAATTTTGTCAAGCTCAGATTGAGTTAATATATTTTTATTCATCTTTCAAAAATATTTGGGTTTCCAATATTGTGTGTGAGTTTTGAGTTGGGGAAAACTCTACCGAACACTATTCCTCTTATGATATTAGGCAATGAAGAGACGTTATTTGAAGGCTCTATTCAGGTTTCCTACCAATGTAAACCTACATTAAAGCTTTAAGGGAAATTACAAAGATCAATAAAGAGGAGATTTGTTAGATGCGACTTCTCCAAACTACTATAATGTTCAACCAAACCTGTCTATCTATGAAAATAACTTATATCCAAATCCATTGGTAATTATAAATGATACTGAGGCTTCCCCTATTGAAAAAAATGACCCTAAGGTAAACATAGATAAGCTATATCAAGTAGAAACTAGAAGGGAGGAATCGCTTAGCTTAGAGGTTGTATGAGGTTTGATACTCCTAATATAAATATGAGGGGCTTACCATATAATAAGACTGGTAGTTGAAGCAAGCTTTCAAAATATCTAAGAAGTTCCCTCCTTATCCTCAGTAGTAATGGATATCAATGAGTAGACATTGGGGAATTTAAGGTTAATAGTGGAAGAAAGTCAAGAAGAAGGAATAAATCTAAGAGATATAAACTCAAACCCCCAATATATCCATAGTTTTATTAAATGTGAGGGGCATCAATTGGCCTAGAAAATAATAGTTTTTAAAGGACTTTATTTTGAAGAATAAACCTTGTTAAATAAAGAGAACTTTATTAAATTGATTTTTTGTGTAATTAATGGTCTTCCTTTTTTCAAACTACCAAAATAATCACTATGGTTGTAACTACTTTATAGTTACAACCATAGTGATTATTCTTTAGACTAGCAATCGACTAATGCATCACGATGTACATTTCATTTAATATGACACAAGCATTATAGTTTCCTATATTTATGGTTCTAATTTTGATTTTCAGAGGAACCTTCTTTGGGATAAATTCCAACAAATACACTCTATGAATTATGGCGGTATAACTAACTAAGGTTTAAAGGTTGTTTCATCACCTAGAGCAACAATCAGAGTGCAAGATGGCATATAAAAAAGAAGTTAGATAAGGCACTTATAAATGAAGAATGAATATATAGGTTCTTTGAGAGCAAATATCATTTTTTGAATCCAAAATTTTCATATCAATCCCTGATCATCATCCAAAGCATTTTTGTAAGTGTAAGAGGCACTTCTCTATTTGGTTTAATAAATTCCTAGCATAGGAAGAGGGCTTTAGTAAAGAAATCATAAAAGGAATGTCATATATAATACAGGGTCACAAGGGTTTTATTTGTGTGAAAAACTTGGGTCTAATTAAAGAGGAGCTCAGTAATTTAAATTAAAGAAAAATATGCAACGGTACTTATAAGAATGTTTTAGTTACTAAGGATATTTTACACAATGTCCAGTAAGAGGTGTATAATCATACAAGCGATCTCCATTTGTTAAATAAGGAGAAAAAAGCACTATATGCCTACTCCAATGCCATATAAATTCATAATTCTCTTATCCATAGTGTAAAACACCATATTTTTCATAATTTAATATTAGCAAGAAAGAATTCTAATAATATATGCTCCCTAATAAATCATAATGGTAGCTTAGTGACTTCTCGAATCGATTTAAAGATGATGTTTTAATCTTCAAGAATTTAATAGGGAAACCTACCTCAAGTAACTCCTCTGTGTAAATTCTTAGATCCTTTATCAGTAACCAATTTTTTGGTGAATTAGAGACATTATGATATCCTTTTAATGCTTAGGGCATTGAAATTATTGTTTTTGAGTTAAGCCTTGATAAGTCTTTAGGCCCTGATGGATTTAATAGATGTTTCTTTCAAAACACTTATTGACTTATGTAATTTTTAAATTCTTCCCAGAAGGTAGTTAATCAAGGGGATCAATAAGATATTTTTATGCCTTGTTATTAAAGTTCTCAATCTAAGCTCTTTAATGAGAATATGTTAATTTCTTGTTGCAAATTTTTTTGTACGAAATCATTTCTAAATTCTTCTATAAAGGTGCATTTATAGAAGCACCTTTATAGAAGAAAGATTGATATGTGACAATGTGCTACTAATACATATGTTATTTAAGGGATATTCAAGAAAGGATTCTTCTAAACCTTTCCTTAAATGTTGATTTCCATAGGCATATGACTCGATTAGTTGGAATTTATCCTCCAATTGATGGAAGTGTTTGGTTTTCCATGAGAAATTTAAGAATTAGGTTAGGGTATTTATATTAAACAGCTCATTTAGTATTTTAATTAATGGTGAGACAACTTAATTTTTTATGGGAGGAAGAGGGTTAAGGCAAGAACACACCGTCTCTCCATATATGTTTATCTTATATATGGAAGCTTTATAAGGTTGGTTAAACACAAATCCTTACTTCAAATATCACAGATGATGCAACATGCTAGGTTTGTTTAGCCTTTCATTTGTTGTTAATTTAATCCTTTTCTAAGAACTTGTGGTAGATTAGTAAGCATTTTAATAGCCTCCATTCATGCTTTTAGAGTGATTTTTGGTTTGAAAATCAATAGAAATAAAAGTAACATTATCATTTCTTCCAATGCTCACCACCTTATTGATTGTCCTTTAACCATGTTTGGACTTCAAGTCAAGCAACTTCCTTTCAATTACCTTGGGCTATACATTTCCACAAGGAAGCTTCAATTTAGATTGTCCCTCTAATAAATTGAGAAGATATAAAAAAGATTGAGTAATTGGTGTAATAAAGAATTATTAGTTACAGAGAGATTACAACTAATTAGATCAGTGTTAATCATACTCCATATATACTAGTCTTGTTTTTTCCCCTCAAAGGGTAAAATAAATCGGTAAAATTGAGGGTTTTTGTGGTAAGTATATTGTCATGGAGAGTTAACAAGAAGTATGTAAGCTTACGAAAGAATAGGGACTAGGGATTGGCCTAATCAATATTAGCAACAAAGTTTTTATATGGAAGAGACTAAAGATTCCTAAAGAATAATAACTCACTTCTAGTGAGGTCGATACACACTCTTTTTTCAAAAAGGAAGAAGTTTATAAGAAATTAAGAACAAACCCTGCTTCTTATGTTTTCTAAATCAATTATTAAAATTATAGGGGATTTTAAAGGGGAACTTTAAATTCAAGGTTGGTAATGGTGAATTATCTTTTTTATAATTCAATATCTAGAGAAAGCTTAGACCCTTATGTAACACTTAGAATATTCCATCATTCTTAAATAAATTTCTAAGTAGTGCTAAGGTAGGAGTATATATTAGCTCAAAATAATGGCCAAATTATCTTGATGAGTTCGAGCATATCTTACTAGGTTACAATCCTAAACAAAAGAGGGAGGATGTTTACTTCTAACTTAGGCAATTATCAGATAAATTTAATAATGGCTCCTATAGAGAGATTCTTAGAGGTAGAGTACAGAATCAAGAATGATGCAAAGTGATATGGAGAAAAAACTTATTGCCTAAGTTATACTTCTTCTTATGGTTGGTTGCTAGGAACAAGGTAGCTACTTTCGATAGACTAAACTTTTTCAACCTCATCAATAACTACTTTTTATACAATGATAACTTTAAAACATTGATGCACATGTTCTTCAATTGCAAATTCTCATTAGATATTTGAAAACTTTTGCCTTATTTATGCCACCTTAATAAATATGGTCTCAACTACTTAAAGTTCCTAACATGGAAGCAATCAGATAGGAACTTATCCAAAAGAAATAAGGTCGTGTTTGAGATAGCCTTTGGTTTATATATGTATTGTATTCGAAGGAAAGGTATGGCATATGTTTTCAAAGAGTGGAGAGCCTCACATTTATTATTCGAAGAGAACTTAATATATGGATTAAGGAAAACCATTTAAAAATAAAGAGGGTAGAAGTTATAATGATATAGCTACAAATATGTGAAGACTAAATATGGATCACATTTAAAGGAGGGCAAGGGTGACAGACCCTTTTCTTTTAGAGGAAACTACATAACATCACATGATTGAAACATGAAAAGTGGGTGGGAGTTAGTTAAAACTGTTTTTGGAAAGTGAGATAGTCATTAGCTTTTCTATCATTAAGGAGATGATTTAGGTTTTAATCACTAGTGATAGCATTTTTACTTATGGGAGAAGTTAACTACATGTTTTTTATGCTTGCTATATGTTTAGGGGAATTAGTATAGATTGATGCTCTTTGTCTTAGCTATCTACATCTTTAACAATTGTATAAACTTTCTTTTCATTTGTTAATGACATTCTCTACATATAAAAATAGAGTTCCAAAATTAAGAATTAAACATTATTAATTAGTTCCTATAAATTTTAAAGGTAACAACTTAGAGGTATATCTTTTTAAATTTCTTTTTTATGTTAATGTCAAAACTTTTAATTATTTTATGGACTAGCAATATAAGGCTCCCGTATATTTTAATTCTTTTTTAAGAAAACTTCCTAAACTGTAAAATTATCATAAAAATCCTTTTACTTTTGAATTCTTTTATAAAAATCTCCTTTGAAACTTCCATCAAAATTGTTAACATTGAGGCACACTTTTCTCGTAGGAGCACACGTAGATCAATAAAAAGTTGTCGATGTGATTGGCTCATCTTGATATGACTCAAATTACTTTATCGATGGTCCCTCTAAAACAAAATCCAAACTATTTTGTCTTTTATACATGAATTTTTACTCAATACCAATAGTCATTTTATCTTATACATGGCTTTTTACTCAATAATTGTTGTCATTTTCTTTTATAAACGAGATGAACTATTCACAATAATTTTTCATTAATTCACATATTCTTCTGCTAGTAATGTGTATCTCATGATTAACTCTTTCAATGAAAATCTCATAGAATAAGGTTTTATGGGAAATTCAAAACTAAAAAGAAGTTTTTGATAATTTTAAAGTCTAAAGATTATTTTTAGAAAAGCGTTAAAAGGAACTTCGTATCTTTATCCTAAATTTATTTAGGTTTTAGAATTATTTAAAATACTCAAAATTGTAAAACAAATTTTTATTAAGAAAAAAGAATAACATATCCTAAAGTGCCCAACCTTTTGGGATTTTTTTTCAGTTTAGTGCTCAAGCTTTTAAAATTTTCAATTAAATGACCAACATTTTATTATAACCTTAACAACTCAGTTCAAAGTCTTAGATCTATTAGTATTTGCTAATTTGGCTAACATAATCTTTTTTGTCTATAATATATAGGTATCCACTTGGAGACTTATTTGCAAACTAACCATCCATATAAACTAAAACACCCAACACAACACACTGAAATGGTTGTTTTGGTCCATGTGGATGATAAGTTAGTGATAGATGTATATTTGACTATATTATACACCCATATTTGATGTATTTTGCTTGGTATTTTGTAGTTTTCCTGTATATTTGGTACTAATGCGTTCATAGGTGATAATTGCCTTTATGGACCAAATCGAGAGAAATTCAGGTGAAATCGTGGCACAATTGAAGATTTGAAGCAATTAGGAGATACATGGTTGTGTATATGGCTGTGCACATATCTCAAAATGTGTAAAATCATGATTTTAAGTATTTTTAGAGATACATAAATTGATACACGACTGTGTATGTCCCAAAAACCCTAGAATTTGCTATAAAAGGATGTGAATAGAGGCAAACAAGAGGAGTAGACATCAGGAGGCATTTTGAAATTCCCAAAGGTGACTCAAGAGGCAATTTTGGTTCAAAGAAGTGGGAAAACAAAAAAAAATCATCGAATGATCCATCGGAATACAATATGAAACCTTTACCTTGCAAGAATATTCGATAAAAGACAAACATGGAGATTTAGAATTATGAACTCATTTTTTTATATTCATTTTTCTTTATGTTTATGTTTATTTCATTTCCAATCATGCGTTAATTACTTCCTTTTGTTTCTATGTTAGATGAACCATAGTTTTGTGCAATAACATGTTTTAATTTTTTATTTAATTCAATTGGTTTGATTGATCTATTGTGATTTTATTACTTGTGTAATATATGTTCTAATAGATCTAGTATATTAGATCATAATTTGATTTCATATATAGAGTGAGAAATCTTCTATATGAATAGATCAACCATAATTGAAAGGAGTTGATTACAACCCTAGAGATGGGATAACATAAATCCTTTATATTAGGGTCAAACCTAATAACGAGATTCGTAAATCAGTAAAATAATCTTATAAACTTTAACCTTAGTAGTTTTATTAAAAACCTTAGGATTGGTTGTTATTAGACTCGAGAGAGCTATTAGCATACCGTAGGAATCTCCACTATCTAATAAATGCATAAAAAAAGATCAACTAGTTAAGGTTTTTAGGGGGATTTGAGACCTTGACACTAAGTTTTGATATCGATAGTTTTCTAAGTAATTTCTTAATTCTCTATTCAATCTTGCTACCTATTTCTTTATTTGTTATTTTTTTCTTTAAGCTAAAAAACACAATCAACTTCTCTGATTAGATAATAGGATAACAATAACTACTAGTAATTACTGTCCTCATAGGATCAACCCATACTTTCTGGTACTAGCTATAACTATATCATGCACTTGTAATTATTTCATAATTGACTAACTCAAAAAATTTCAATTAGTTGGCAATTGATTTTTCATGTAGATGCCTACATGTCATAGACAACAAAGATTATGTTAGTCAAATTAGCAAATATTTTTTTAAAGAAAAGATTAATTTTATTGAACAAAAATGTCACATTTAAGTGTAGTACAATGGGAAAAGCAATTACATTGAAAGAATAATGAATACACACCCAAAAGAAGAGGTCACATATTGTTATTTGCTTGAATTACTCTTAACTAGATGATTCCTCAAAAGGTTTTGAGTTCAGGGCTGATTTTATGCTTGTGGTTATATATGTTGAGATGTAGTCTAATGTTATCCTATGTGATCTTGATGAACTCTTGTACTTTATAGTTTTTGATTGTGTGGTTTTTATTTTATTTTTTCGTTCCATACACCATTGACAAAGTAGGATAGTGCAATTTGTATGAACCATTTGTCCCCTTTTAAGATATTTGTGATCTTTTGACTTTATTGCATGATATCAAAACATTTAGATGGAGGATTTGTCACTCCTTATGAAGCTATAATATTTCTCCATAATTTGTTAAATTATGTGCATTGAAAAAGGAGGTAATTGTGCAATTATAGGCTTTTGTTGCATAAATTGCACTAGTTTGAAATGCACATATATTTTCCACGCCTATCAAGAGTAAGGAGTCTGAGCTTAAAAGCAATCCACAACATGTGAGCTGTTTTGGGATAATGATCTTTACACCAGATTGTTTTGTGCCATCCAATATAAGGAGATATTTCTTTTTAGAATGTTCTACATGATTGATTTGTGTGCTTCTCAGATGGCTCCAATCTTTATATGGCTTGATCCTATTACTGATTTAATCTGAAGTTTTTAATGAAAGTGAGCATGATAGAAAGTCCCTTAAGGTGTGAGTGAGGGTTAAGATTGCATCTGCTACATTAGCATTTAGTTTAACGATTCCTTTTATAATAGCTAGCTTACTTATTTGGGTAAAAGGACCAAAAAGAGCCCATGAATCTTGCCAAAGCTAGTGTTCATTCTATCTCCTACAAGTATTTCACAAACATTCCTTACTATATTTCAGTGGTAAGGGGAGAATGGATAAACCTAGCTGATGCCTCTTATTGTCAACAATCGATCAAAGGGTGCTCCACTAACTAACACATTAATTGAGACTGTAGAAATGCACTGTTGAATCCAAGGTGATGAAGTTGTTTGGAAACTCTAAAGCTATCAGAATATTGATGATGAAAGTCCAATAAACTATGTCATAGGCCTTTTGCAAATCAACATTGATTGCACAATTCTTTTGACCTCTTTTCCTAGTTTAGTACTTGAATAATTCATGTGCAATAGTGATGTTATCTCTAATGCTTCTATTAGGGATGTATGTTCCTTTTGTCTAATTAATATGGTTTGGAAAATTTTGTTTCAACCTTCTAACAAGAACCTTGCAATGATCTTATAGACCATTTTGTAACATGATATAGGCCTATAATCATTAAAAGTTATGAAGGCTATATTTATTTCCTTCAACATTTTACTTTTGGTGAACAATTCCATGATAGCATCAATAACTAGTTGGCTTGTAATCGACCAAGTTTTGTGTAAAACTGTGCATTAAGGCCATCAAGACCTGGAACGTTATGGGATTTAGGAATTTTAGAGATATTTTTATTTCAATAATGGAGACTAACTTTGCTAAACTGAGAATTTTATAAAGATGGAGCTTATCATGCAAAATCTCCTATAAGATTCTTGTTTTGGAGTGACTATTAGAAGAGAAACTCAGTAATTTGGAAAAGTGACTCGAAAAAGCCTCAAGGAGTTTATTTTTGAAGTAAGCATATTTCCTTTACAGTTAATGGACACAATATGGTTGACAACTTTCTTAGAAGTAGTGGATTTATAGAAAAATGCGGAGTTCTTGTCACCATGATTCAACCAGATTACTATGGATCTTTACTTCAATAGAGTGTGCCCAAAAATAAATACTTAGGAGAATTAGTGTAGAGCCAGTTGTTTTTTAATTTGAAGATCCTTGGAGAGGGGATTTGCATAAAGTTTTGTTTGAGCAATGTTTAGAACATTCTTAGCAGTATTTACTAAATGTGCATTGCCTATATTCTACTTGTAGATGAGCTTTACTACTCCTTAACACTGGCCAGGTTCTTGAGAAAAAGTGATTTGCTTTGTGCCTTGAGCTAGAATGCTCATCCTTTTATCCATAACTTCAAAGAAACATTCAACATGTTTTAGAAAGTCATTGAATATAAAGGGGTTTTGCTAGGATTTGCATATGAGGATAAATGAACCAAAATAGGTGTGTGACCAGAGATGCTTGAATTAAGGAAAAAAAGAATTTGAGTGGGGAAATTGTTAAAGCCAATTTAAAAGCTTATAAAAATATATTAGTCACTTAATTGAAAATTTAAAAGCTTAGATACTGAATTAAAAAGATTTCAAAATGTTAGACATTTTAAAATTTGTTATCCCTAAAATAATGATGTAGAAGACAAAAATAAAATTGATCATTCATCTCTTTGACTTGTATGTTATTTTTTTTTGTGGAAGATATATTTTAAAATGATTTAAAACTTGATTAAAAAATTTAAAAATTGGTATTAATGTGAAAAATTAAAAAAAAAAGCATTGATGAATCATCATTCTCAAATGTCATTATATATATTACTGGGGACAGAAAGACAAAGTAATTCAGTGTTTAATTAATGTGTAACGTACAAATATCAAAACAATGAATCAGACCGTTTAAAAGAGGAAGTGTTAGTTTCCTTAGACAACAATCTGCCTTCAAAATCTCTTGATGACAAGTTTTCAATCTAAGAAAGAATAATCAGCTTGTCCCCGTAACTAAAGAATGCGCTTTAATATATTTATGTATAGATGAATAGTCATATTGAACAAGAGAGTCTTATGAATCCTCAAATTTTGGGTCCAATAATCACTGCCATGCGCTCCTGTTGCATAAGGTGGAACTCAATTTGGGGCTCCCAATTGATACCAGTCTTTCTTGGGTTCCACAGTTCTAGCAAACAATAACAAATGTGTATTCTCCGAACTGTAGCTAAAAGCAATTCAGATACCTGGCAGAGGAGGCTGCAGGTTTCTTCTTGTTTTCTCCTTTAAATCCATTTCACATCAAATTTTTGCAAAATAGTGCAAGAATAGAGAATTGGCTCCCCTGTATCATGTAATTGTTTTTTCTTGGTAAAAGCAACACGCAAATTAAACATACATGTCATATTATATAATATCTACCTACTGTTGCAAGTTGTATTAGGTTGGATCGTAGATTGTTACTCAATCCCACATTTGTTGAGCTTCATTAAGCTTATACAATATTAACATCTAAAAGACTTATATAGGCTGAATTCAATTGAGTTTAAAACCAAGTGGAATTCATGGAGTAAAATAATGTGTTAAAGCTTTTACTCATTGTAACATATTTCAGCAAGATAAAAATTTTAAATAAACGTCTAAATCTTTAACAACAATAGCAACATTTCAATAGAAATTTGACTGAGCGTGAGGTCTGAGGAGATCTATAAGTATACACCCTTGTCTTAACTAATTATATTCATTTTTTTTAAAATTTAAATATGATTATATTAAAATAAGACTTTAAAGGGCATGAGTGTGGAAGTAGAAGAGCGTAGTAAAGGAAAAAGAAAGGAGGACAAAGTAGGATCTGAGATGAAGTCTTGGTAGGACCCATGACCAAAAGATATAGATGACAAATTGTATGAATTATACTTGTTATGTTGAGACATTGCAATGTCTATGCGGTTGAGGGTCGCGAGGGGTTTTATGATGCAGACGAAAAATCTTGATAGGTTAGGCCGTTAAGCAACAATAACGTAATAACAAGTCTATAAAGCAATCGCAGGTGGTGAACAAGAACAATTTTATTCTTCTTAAACTAACGTCTGTGCTGCTGGTTGATATGAGGAGCTTTTAGAGTACACGTCCCGTCTTGAAAAATTGGGTTTCAACTTCTAAAGCAGCATGTCGACATGAATGTATAAGATGATCTGTAACCCAACAAGAAGGATATTGGAGAAATGAAATGAATCCAATATCTGCTCCAAAGAATACCTAGATAGAATCGCATCTAGGCAAATTTAGTACGACGATCACGCTAATTGGATAGTCAATACAAGTTAGGCTCGTCACTTGAATATCTGAAGATAAACTCCGAGACTTCAATCACCCAAAATGACTGCTTAAAACATGATTCAAATGAGAGGTATTGACGTGAGACCAAGGGCACCACATGGATATCTTCGGACAAAATCTTCCAAATTTTTTGTTTTCTGTTCCCTCACTCACTATGTCGATCCTTGTCTTTTTTCCGCTATTTTTCTTTTTCCAAAACCTTTAAACAAATTACATCATGAATTAAACAAATACTGGTTGGTGAAGTTTCTATAAAACGTTTTTTTTTTTTTGCTTTTAATTTTGCATTATTGATGTTTAAATAAAGTTGTGTTCATATACATATATGTGTGGTGGAAGGGATCACCTACTAAGAGTCCAAGTAACTGCAAAGAAATATTTCAGATGTTTGGCCACATATGGTCTTAAGCTACCTGCTTGGCCTAGCCATACAAATATGTTACAGCAATCATAACGGACACACAGAAATCAAATGAAGGATCTATACAGTGGTCCATGTGAACTGATATGTTATAAATTTGCCTCTTCATTAACCAATGGGGATGTAGTCATTGAAAACCGTCGATCTCCAAGGAAGAACCAATGATATACGTGCTACGAGTATCAGACTTATTAATATGTGTCCAACATAGACATATGACGCCACGAGCAGCATATTTTTAGACTATAGTACACTCACTCATACGAGTTTAATAGTTTAACAGCATCATTCTGGACTGGAATTGATCTTGAAGGGTGTATGGATCAAGGGACTCAAGTGCTTTCCAATATATCAATATATATTTGCTATGGTTTAGCCAGATTACCATTGTTTTCCAGAATATCAGTTTATTCACTCTTCTTTTAAATTATATTTAAGAATATAATAAATATTAATTAACTTCACTATCTTGTAATTAAAATGCTATGAATACTCACATAAATACATGTGTAATTGATTGTTGTAGTGTTTATTTTAGATCTAGTGCGGAGGTAAAGCGAAAAGAAATATTAATGAAACAACTTTTAGCTAAATAATAGCTAAAGTCAAATAACTATTAATTAGAGAGGTAATTACACCTGTAGTTTTCACAAATAAAATGATATATAATTTCTAAAACTTTTCCTTTGGCTTCAAGCCGTATTTTAAAAATCGAACCAGATCAGTCGGATCGATCAGTGACTGATCGGCTATTCGGTCCGATTCACTCTTAAAAACTGGTTCTCAATTGAACCAGTAAGAACCGGTCAATTGATCGGTCGAACCGGTCGGTTCGACCATTAGTTCAATAAATTATTTATTTATTTATTATTATTATTATTTATATTATTTGGTATATTTTTATATTTTTATATTTTTTAATATTTTATATAATTAAATATAATTATTATATAATTATGACGTCACATCAGTTCGACCTTCAAATTGGTAACCAGTAAAGCCTCCGATTCGATGTCCAATTTGGGTTTCAAAACTTTGGCTTCAAGTTAGGGTTAAAATGACAACTGATCAGGAGCATTGTTCCACCAACTTACATTTACAGAGCCCCCGATATTAGCACCTTTTACCAATTTAAAATACATGATAAGTAGGATATACGACAACAATAATGTTCATCTCAAAGTTTAAAAAGTTTAAATGTTCCATAAGAAGATTTTGTATCCACCAAGTTCTGTCCATTAGTTGCCCAAAAATAATAATGTTTCACGTACCCATATACTTGATGAAAAGAAAACATGTTGGAACTTTTGGCGTCAAGCCATCACCACATTACTCGATTAAGCTAAGGTTATTACTTAATCCTAACTGTCAGGCAGAGATGGTTAAAAGGAAGTATATATTCAAGGCCAGCTCTAATTTGCACAAATGTTATGAAGGCAAATAATTAAGTTTGTAAGATACAGACGGTATGTGTCATATATAGATCGGTTTCACGACTTCCTGCTTCCCATATCGAACAACATATTAGAGAGGGAAAAGATAATCCAGAATGATTGAAAAGGACTGTGACTAAGCAACTAGGAAGTTCCAAAGAATAGAACAATACTTTTGTGGCGTTGGGACTATATCCCAACTTAGATCACAAAACCCTACTGGTTGGATACTGAGAGAAACACTTCCATGATCCACGGTAGGTCCAGGGTACATGATGGTCGGGAAAGCCCTAAGCTACACATGGGGACCGTGAACTTGTATATTTCCTGCCCTTCACACAACATAATCAGCAGAAGCGGCATATTTGTAGGGTAAGCCCCTGTCTTGATTGCTCTCAAGGTACAGATGTCTTCTAGCGTAGGTTTAATTAATGCTTCATGATATAAAGGACAATGGTGGGTTTGGTTGCTCCAACTCCTTGCTCTTGATTGCAATGCTAAAGACACTCAGGAAAAATGTGCACAAAAGCCTAACTACAACTCTATAATATATATTTAGGTAGCACATTGAGAGCATTCGTACCCTAAACTATCAGCCTGTGATAAGTTATAAAGTCTCTTCCATGTGGAAGTCTGCAGCTTTTTGGTCAGAAATAGTAAGTGATCAATAGTATAATTGTCTTTTGCTTCAAAGTTATAAAAACAAAAAACAAAAATAGTAAATGTTGGGGCAAATACTATAGATTGAATTCCATCCTTTTCTAAATGGTGTTAGACTATTCATTCGTAACTGTTTTGATCTTTGCCACAAAGAAGCATAAATATGAATATGAAGTTTTCACCTTATCTACTAATTTATCAATATCTGGACATTGAAATGGGTTAAGAAATAATATGTCCTCTTCTACCATTACCAGGCTTAATTTTTTTTCAGGAACACGATATATGTAATTTGATTAATTTATATTGAAAGCCTTTTTCAACTTTAATTTAAACACATTTTTAATAAATAATCCTTCATAAATATGCAAAATTGAGAGGCATAATATTATTTATTTATCTGTTTAACTCATATGAGAACATAATATATTCAAGATAACATGCTAATGGCGGTCCGAGAGCAATACATGATGATATAGCTCCCTCGTTTGGAGCAAGGGCATAAAGCAACAACCCTCTCAATTCTTTTCCTCTCACTCAAACCCAACTAAATGACGCAACCACCTGCTTTGTCCTCTCCCTATACTGCCCTTAGTTGTTGTTGTTTCGATGTTTTATCTGTGTATGTGTGTGTTTGAGTGAAAGAGAGAGAGAGAGAGAGATGAGTCCACGGGAGTTGGCAGAAATGATGAACTTTCAAAGCCCTTTTCCTCCACCTTTACTCACTAGCCTCTATGTTGCAGTCTCAAACTGAAGTTTTATAATTTTTTAAAGCTTTTGCATTACTTACAATCTGAAAGATTGTTTACTGCATATTTTTCTCTTTTCTGTCTTTCTCTGTCGGTACCATGTAGGTCTCCCCGCACAAGACTCTCCCTTCCTTTACTGTTTTGCTTATTATCTTCTCATTAGTCTCTCGGTGTTCTCACTTAACCTTTTCGACTCCTTTTTCTAACCATTCTTTCTTCTATTTGTTTGTTGTCCAGGAGACCTGAGAGTAACCCGTTAGACCTTAACAACTTGCCAGAGGATTACAGTAGTAGAGACGGTATACAACTAGTTTTCGAGGAAGGCTCTTCTTCTGGTATGCAAACTACGATTTTTGGTTGTGATAACTTTGTATGCATGATTTGTCAATATTCCTAACATTTCAAGAAGATACAACAGAACTAAGAAAACGGAAGAGAAATATTCTCCTTTATCTGGATTTTTTAAGGTGGAATCTCCACATGTCAATAAGTTGTGTATATTAATGGGCTGCAATTTCTTCTTTCCTTGCTTGACTTGTTCCCTTCCTTCCCTATTTATATTTTTGTACTTAACTAGCATGAAATCTTTTAACACTTAATTAAAGAGAGAAGCAGATATACTGCGATTACAGAGGTGCAATTGCAAGAAACATAGTAAATCACGGTAACAGCTCATACCGCAAATTCGAAACCTCGGAGGAAACAAATAAACAGATAGAAAAGGAGCTGAGAAAAGGAATTTTATCTGGATTCTTACTCATGATTTGAGTAACTAGGGTTCCGCTTTTGGGGCCGAGAAAGGTCTCATCGGAGTGGCTCTAATTGGTTACTTTTGCTCCAGGACTAAAGAAAAATAAAAGCGGCGCTAAGGACGGGAAAGATGACTGTGGTAAGGTCTATGAGTGTAGGTTTTGTTCCCTCAAGTTCTGTAAATCTCAAGCTCTTGGAGGGCACATGAACCGACATAGACAAGGCAAGTCATTAACTATGGTTTCTTTATGTAATTACTTATCTGTTTACATAAAAAAGGACAGTGAAGCTTCAACTTTTATTCAGTTTCTCATATGCATAGCATGGACAGAGGCTGTAACTAAACACAGATATGTCTGTGCCATAAGTTAGCGACGTGGTCATGTCAATCTTCAGGCAGACCAACTTGAAGTCGGGGTTTTTATATCTGTTTTGCTGGGGTTGTGGACGCTTTCTTTGTTTACCATGATTTTGATTTTGGTTTACTTTGTTTGCTACTCAGAGAGAGAGACAGAAACATTAAACCAAGCTCGCCAACTGGTCTACAGAAAAGATAATAACCTAGCCCAAGGTGGTCATCTCGGGTACGTAACCATACATTCCATTCCTAGCCAACTGCTTTTCTCTATTTTAATCATTTTCATCTTTATTTAGCGCATTTTAGATTCAGATCATAACTAGTTTACCTAAATATAGTCGATTGCACCCAGTGCAATTCTTGTTTGATGTTGTTCACTTCTAGTCACTAATTGTATATCATATTCTTGTTGTTTAGCAGTTGCAATTCAATAGCACCAGGACTCTATCATCCAGGAGGTAACATTAATGGAGATCCACATAGATCAGTCTACCCATCAGCAAGATTGTTTTCTGGTTCTCCGACAACCCTTTTACCACCACTACACCAACAGAATCTCTACACATCTCCTTCTCGCATGCCTCCATATTCATCACAGTATACACAACAACCATTCAACGATTACTACGTTGGTAATGTCTTTAACAACAGCTCCCAAAATAGTTACTCGTCTTCTCAACAAGTTATAAGCTGTAGCAGCACAGATTCTATGTATACTTGCATTGGTGCGCCGGTAGGGCATAATGCATTAGGCCCTAGTTCGAGCCGTGGGTCTGAGGTGAATGCTAGAGATGGGTCACTGAGCCATCAGGAAGAAGGATTTAATTGGGGAAGGAGCTATGCAGCAACAACAGGAGTTGGATTTCGGCAGCATCGTTTGGATCCTACTACATCGATCAATCGATTTCAAGATTGGTTCTAATTGAAGATTGTTTTGTTTGTTTCTTTCTAATTGTATCACTCACTTTTGTTTCTTCCTTGTAATGTGTTTGGGTGGGCTGCATAGTGGTGAAATGAAAGTATTGATATGGTTTGACACGGCAGCCACAGAGAGAGAGAGAGAACAAACTGACAGATGGGGTCATGCAAGGTAGGAGTGAAGTTTTTTGGTTCATGTACAGGGATAGGGGCAGCTTTTTGAGCTCGTCGACACTCTCAGCTAGTTTGGCTTCAAATTGAGGGTGAGGGGCTAGGGAAATTGGAGGAGGGTTTGGTTTTGGGACTTTGGAACAATGGGTGTGACTGGCTGGAATAAAAGTGTACCATCCAACAACTGTTAAACAATGTAAACTATAACTTGTAAGGTAGGACAATGTAGAGTTCCATTTGAACTGGAAGCTCAACCCCTCCTTTCGGCATTTAGAGTCCATTTTGCTCCTTTGCATTGTTACCTATTCTCTCATACTTTCTCTTTTCTACCTTTTACTTTTCCTTGTGTTTATATAACATAATATATTATAAACAGTACCTTCTAATTAACTGGATTTTATATCTTAGTAGTTTTTCAATGTAGAATCTTGTATTTTATTTTAATTTCTTCTGTTTTAATAATTAGTTATGAAAATTATAAAAAATAGTTTTAATTTTTTTGCCATAAAATAATTTTATTATTAACTAATAATCTTTATTTGATTATTTAATATTAAGTACTATCAAAAATTATGACTAGTATTTCAAAATATTTAAAATTGGACATTTAATTCTAGACAACAACATTCATTCTTGAAATACAGATATATTTTAATAAATAAATCTTAGTTAATAAATAAAATTTTACAAAATTTTCACTTCTTTAATTGTTTATTCTAATAAACTAAAAAATAATTACGTGATTCATTCTTAAAATTATATCTATCCAATTTATATTAAAAATATAATTATATTGATATTAATAATTTGAAAATTTTTTATTTAAACAATAGTGCTGCTATTTAATTAGCGCCTTGATCAGGTACATATTATGGTTAAGAATTGTATCAGTGCTACTTAATTAGGATTTATCAGTTTATGGTACAGTGATGTGATTGGTAGTCTTGGAGGTCAATAATAACGTTTTAAAACTTTCCCTTCGGCATTTATAGGAATGACTTGTATTAAGTTGATAATTAAAGAATCGTGCGATGCGAGTAGAATGAGATCCACAGTACATGGTAAAAAGTAAAAACAAAATTAGAGCATAAAATGCACAGTTGGACAATGAAATACCCCCATCGCCGTTAGTGATGTTAATTTCCTCTAAAGTAATGTGAATGCGAATCAGTTCCGAGGTCGAAAATGGGACTGGGTGTTATCACAATAAAATTATTGGATTTTGTTACTCGTCCCAACTAGGGTCCTCTTAAGTTAACAGTATTTTATCAGTTGACTTCTATTAATTATAAGATTTTTAATATTTTTATATTTAATCAATATAAAATATTATAATACTTTGGACCTTTTGCCCGCTTTAGTCAAAAGAATTATGCAATTATAAAAAATGAATAATTTTGAAAATTGACTGAAAAGTGCCACATATTTCCCTTCTTTAGTTGTAAATTTAAGTTATGGAAAAAAAAATATGCATTAAAAGCAAACTGCCGTCGGGAGCCTTAAAAGCACAGATTTAGCCTAATTTAGTACAAGAATATTAATTGAATTTAATGAAAGAAGTAAAGATTGTAAGTCTTTAAAAAAAAAAACAAAACAAAACAAAAGTAAGAGTAGGGTTTGTACTTGACTTTGCCTCCATCAGCGAACCTAATTCACAGGCCATGCAGCATCACAGAACCTATGGAAGAGTTTGAGTGCTTAAGAGAGGAGATGAAAGTAAACACTAACCCTATCTTAGCTAAAACCCTAACAACATGGAGTCGAATAGACCGCTACTGCCCACCACTTCAACTTGCTTGTAATTCAGATGTCAATATGTCTTAAAATATATTACGAAAATATTTTTAAAAATTCTTCATAGCATATGGAAAGATAAGATAAATTAATATTCTCTATACAGGGAAAATGAAATCTCATTCCATTCTTTATTGCAAGCAGGTTTTATTATTCGTAGAGATTTCTTCCAATGAATCTTTTATTTAATATAGCATGTCTTTTAAATACAATTATATATCAATTCCTTTTTTCAACAAAAAAATAATAACAAATTAAAGAAACGTAAAATCACTAATTAAAAATTTCCAGAGGCCTATAACAACAAGCATCAATGAGTCAGACTTTTTTAAAAAAATATATGATAAATGAATTAAACCTATAAGACTGCCAAGACAATTGATACAAAGTTTTACAAAAGACTAGCAAGACCTAGGAGTGCTTCAACATATTAAGCTACCGTAAGCAGTGCCACACACAATGTGAGTGCTTCATTTTTGTGAGACATATCAGAACTCCGTATAGCAACTTGATGCCAATCTACAAGAAGATCTTCATACAACATTTTTCTGATATCATTTTTTTGGACACACTAGTCAATAAGGTTGTCAATGGGTCGAATCGGGTTGGGCTCGACAACTCTATTTACTTATGTGTCCTAAAAAATGATATTTTTCAGGCCCAGCCTAGCCTAACCTTTAGTTGAAGGGCCCGCAGGTTGACTTGTGGCCTGATGGGTCGGAGCTGGCTGGTCTGTGCCCCAACCTATCCTTATGTTTTTTTTCTAAAAAATTATAAAATGACGTCGTTTTTGTTATTTCGGTCCAGCCACGGGCTGACCCGTGCTCGGCCCGATCTGAATCTGTGGCCCCTGTCAAGCCGAATCATTTTAGCCCATGGCTCAGCCATCCTGAGTCAAAATCGGCTTGGGCCAAAATTGACATGCCTATTAGTAAACTGGTATTTGAAGAATAAATGTGCTACACTTTCCTAGACGTCTTTACACATAACACACTAATTTGGGATAGCCAAGTACATGTTAAGTCTATCAATGGTAGGAAGCTTATCTTTGATAGTCCTCCATAATATGATTGAAGCTTGAGGTAACCTGTTCTTACACCATACGACTTTATACCAAGGAACTTTGGTGAGGGACCCTTGATAGAATTTCCTATAGGATGGGTTGGGGAATTTTCCTTTGGTGGGTGGTCCCCAGAAGTTCACATCCTCTTTTTTTCATGTACAAATTGATGTTATTAATCGCATTATGCAGGAGAGGATATCATGTAATCATATTTAGTATATCAGTTTTTCTCTTAACAATAAGTTGATTGATAACATAAAGTAAAAATTATCCTAATTGGTAATATGTAATAAAAATTATAATGTACAACAATAAGAATCTTGAAAATAACTGTAAATTAAGAATTCATACAAAATTACTTAAGAGTAGCAAAACATCTACATTCACTTATCCAT
>JANZLC010000003.1:16122693-16146788 GCA_026413385.1 Erythroxylum gracilipes
TTCATTACTTTCTTCATTTAATAATCATAACTTAAGCAATAAAATCCTCAATTTATTCCAATCATCTGAAAATTCTCAAACTAAAATCCTCAAAATAATATAAACATGTCTCAAAATAATTTAAATATACCTAATACGAATCGGGGCCCAACAGAATGGATATATGTATTAAGTTTCTTTTTGAAGAAAGAAAAATTTATACCAGTTTAGGATTGGTTTAGACCGAGAGTGCCTTAGGGTTTCCAACGCTAGTGTGTTTCTAAAGTGCTCGTGGCTGGATGTCAGAATTTTGTAAATTCGGTCTTTGTTATTCGTTTCGCTTTAACCTTTGTTTCGGTTACAATTTGTTTTGGCTTTCGCTTCTTTGACCTTCGCCTTATGATTCCGTTTCGCATTCGATTTTGATTCGGTTTGGCTTCTTTTGCTTTCATCCGCTTTGCTTTGCTTTTGAATCCGATTGGTGTTTCACCTTTGTTTGTCCCACCTTTCGTTCCGCTTTTTCGGTTGGGGTCCAGTTTTCGAGATTGGGTCCCAACACGCATTCTTTTATATTCCTCATCTTTTCTATTCCAAAGAATAACTACTCTATTCCCTGCCTATTCTATTCCGTGAACCAAACAGGCCGTTAGGGAAATCAAGGGCAGTCAAGGAACTACCTTATACTAGGATTTCGACAACATAAACCTTGATAATAGAAGCCAAGCTCATAAGAACTCATGGCCATATTTCTTTTAACTTTAGAGGCAAGATTTCAAGCCATAAAAACTTCATTAAGAAATCAAGAGGCTTTTATACACAACTTGGAAAATCAGATCGGTCAGCTTGTAAAGCTAGTGTTTGAAAGACAATAAGGGAGTTTTCCTAGTACCAACAAGACAAATCCTAAAGAACATATGATAGAAATCACCCTTAGGATTGGAAAAGAGATCTAATAGGAGAATAAGACCCAAAATGAGAAAAAGAGTGACATCAGGGATTAAAAAAAAAAGATGAAGATGAAGAGCACCTTCCAAAAGTCAAGGAATTTCACCCTCTCATCCTTTATCCTACTAAAGTGAAGAAAGATCTTATGGATGAGCAGTTTGGTAAGTTTCTTAAACTATTTAAACAACTTCATATTAACTTACCTTTCATTAAGGCTTCTATGTAGATGCTGAAATATTCAAAATTCTTGAAGGAGTTTCTAAAAATAAGAGTAGTCAAAGGAGTTGGCGATTGTGATGTTAAGTGGAAGATACTGGCGATTCTTCAAAGAAAGCTACTATAATAGCTTAAAGTTCCAATAAGTTTAAAAATCCCTTGTCAAATTGGTAGCTTAAAAATAGAAAAGGCTTTAATCGACCTAAGGGTTGGTATAATGCCTTATTCATTGTTTAAACTAGGAATAGGTGAACCAAAACCTACTAGGATAAGTTTACAATTAGCAAGTAAATCGGTAAAGTATCTTAGAGGTATTATTAAGGATATACTTGTAAGGTTCATAGGTTTATTTTTCCCAGTTAACTTTGTGATTCTTGATATAGTGGAGCACCTCTAGTTTTAGGTTGACCTTTTTTAGCCACTATTTGGTATATTATTGATGTTAGTGAGTGCAGCTAATGCTTAGGGTTGGAGACAAAGAGTCACATTTAAAATATATGATGTTATGAATCATTCTCTTGAACATGTTAATGCTAGTTATTCTAGTGATATATTTGTTGATTCAATTTTGAATGTTTATATAATAATAAAAAATTCTTGGAAGAATAAAAAGATCTTGTAAATTAATGCTCAATTCTCTTCATATATATTGATCCTCCCACATTTCCTCTTAAAGAGCTTAACCAAATCACTGGAAAGAGTAATGAGAAGATTTTTATAAGGAGGAAGATATAATGGGAGATTCCAAGGTGTACTGGAATGAAATATGTAAACCTATAGAAGAAGGAGGTTTAAAAATAATACTAATTAACTTAAGCAACAAAGTGTTTATGGTAAAGCGATTATGGAGATTAATAGAGAACAAAACTCCCTGTAAATGAAATGGATACACACATACTTTTAAGGGGAAAAATCTTATGGGAGATATCAACAAAGACTTCCTTTTCTTGGTTCCTCTCCTGATTACTAAAGTTAAAAGGAATTTTTGCAAGAAATATCAAATGTAAGGTAGCAAATAGAGAAAGGGCTTCGTTGTTCTTTGATAACTGAAGCAATATAGGACCTCTAATCCATATATAACTAGTGTCGCGGATGTTGAATACTATACCAAAGAAAGACAAGATATGTGCATAGATTGGTAGGAATCAATGGTCTAACTTTTTGATAGAATTAGCTTTAAGTAATACTAAGTTACAACCCTAACTCTAAAAGGGAAGACTCATGCCAATAGTTAGGACACTCAACCACAAGAAAAACTTGTAAAGATTGGATAAAACCAAAAGGAGAAAAAATGTATTGGCACATAGTTGTATGAAGTAAATATCTTATGTCTAAAGTATCCTTTTCTAACGTGGTTAGCTATCAAGAGTATAATGGAAGTAATGGATAGATTGACTTACCTTAATCTATCTACCATATGCCCTCTATGCTATGTGGCTCTAGAGACTCGAATGCACCTCATATTCGAATACAAACTTCTCAACTAGAATATAGAGTAACATTTAGGAGCCATGTCACCTCTAGAGATCAAACCTCAGTTATGTAGAGCTTATTCAATGACTGCAAGTTGACATGAATATGTCAAAAGGAAACTTTGTTGTTTATGTAGTTAGCCTTAGGATGAGCATGTATAAAATATGGAATAAGAGAAACTCAAGGTATTTTAAAGGCATTGAATGCTCTGAGAAGACTGTTAAAAATGGATCCATCCAAGTGATTAAAGAACAGTTCTTGTTAAATGAAAAGGTAAGAAGATGCCAAGTGAAGATTGCAACTTAGATAATTAGTTTATGATGTCAAGTGAAGATTGCAACTTAGATAATTAGTTTATGATAAAGACTATGATGTCAAGTGAAATATTCTGTAATTGTAACTTTATATTGAATAAAATATAGTAAGCTAACTAATTTTTCTAAAGGAGCAATTAAGTGTGCTTGGATGCCATGACTTAATGCTCTTTGTATAGGTATGAATGTCGGTGGTTTTCTAATTACTTAAAGGACCATTGATTAATGTTGTGTCCAAACGTTTTGATTGTTTTTTAATTATTTACATAATTTAATTTACCTTTTTAAAAAAGCAATAAAAATGAAGAGGAGTAACAATTGTTTTTTTAAGGGCCATTAGGTTCTATTTTAAGTTCTATTATATATTTTTTAGTTTATATTTTCTTTAAAAAGTATATTAAAATAAATTTAAACAATAAACTTGAAATTTTGTTTTTAGTTTTGCCTTTTCTCCCGAAGAATAAAAATAAAATTAGGCAATCTACTAAACTAGATAAAGGCATGGCAACTAAAGTAGCTTATCTAATAGAAAAAAATCCAAAGAGCCAGGTTAGAACGATCTCACAAAAGCAACAAAGAAAGCATCAAGGAAACTCAATGCATAAGAATCATTATGCATATTCAGAGTTTCTAGTTGAAGCTAATTTGAGAGCTACATATATATTTGAATGTTACTATTAATATAGTTACACTTACGTTAGTAAAAAAAATAAATACTAATTAAATGCTGGAGATTAATTAATTTTATAAGTTAGTTCAATAATTTGTTTATTTATTATAATCTCTTGTATAATATTCATTAATAAATATTAATGATACTAGTATCATATTTAGATATTAATTTTTAAATCAATTTTATCATATAAATAAGTAATATTTATTTAGTTGAAAACAAAATCTCATTATAAAAATGAAAATTAAAAAAGTAAAATTTATTTTTACAATTTTCATAAATTATGAAATAGAAATAACATTAAAATAAGAATAGAGGACAGAGAATCAATTAAGTAATTTTCTGCTGAATTTAAAAATAAAAATCTAAATAGAAACCGAATAAATACTTAAATAGAACCTCAGTAATGGCGACTTCTCTGTAATGATTGTTGATTGTGATAATCGACAGCGACGGTGCAAAATGAGTTATAGCATTATGTGATTGTTGATTGTGATAATCGACAGAGACGGTGCAAAATGAGTTAGAGCATTGCATTATGTGCTGAATGGACGCGGGCTAATGGGAAAGGGTGGAACGACAAAGCATGTCCTTTGTTTTGTTTCTTTGAATATGCAGTGAAAGAAAGCACCCTTAGTCACATAAATAAACGATCAACCTTAAAAAAACATAATCAAACTCTTTTTCTTTTTGGCATTTCATTCCCGATCTTAAATTAATATCCAAAGCAACACACGCATGGTGCATTTGATTTTCACTACCTTTGTGCCTTACTTGTTTACACATTCAACATAGCGTTCTTGCGTCCAAAGTTCATTGAAGTATAAAATCGGGACCTTACATAATCTACACCTTCAAATGTAGCCAGAATCACACTCTACCCTCCGTTGAACAGTGGAGCTTGTTGTTCTCACATGAATTACCACATGTTGGGTTCTCGTGGGTTTAAAACTCTTAACCTTTTGTCCCTCTCTCTCTCTCTCTCTCTCTCTTTTTTAATCTTCCAAAGTAGCTTTTCGCTCTTTTCAAGTCAGCTGCGTAGAAAGCAAGTTCCACGCTTCACACTTAGCTAGCAGCAGCAGAACTCACACACAACTTAAGCCAATGGGTGAAGGCAAAGGGTCATCTCTGGTTCACCTACTGGTGATTCTTCTCAGCCTCGTGGCTTTTGGTTTTGCCATAGCTGCTGAGAGACGCAGAAGCACTGTAATTTCTTGTTTTCCTTTATTTACATCCCTTTTTGTTTCTTAGTTTTTTTTCAGACGTGGATTGGTAGTTTCGAGCATTGGCTATTTATCATTTCTAGGTTGTCGTTAAATCTTTATGTTTTGGTCTTTGGAACTTTAAAGTTGTTTGCTTGATTATGGGATTCTGCTCTTGTTTTAGATGCTTGCGCTGGTTTCTGGAGGTGGTAAAATTGGAGATCTGAATGATGTTTAGTAGTTAGTGAACAGATTTGCATTTGTTTCTGATTGTTGTAGTGAACAGATTTGCATTTGTTTCTGATTGTTTGTTTCCCAGTGTGTGTGGCTTTTTTGTAGTTTACCTTTGCTTCAGTACAGCTTCATTGGTGTTAATGAGATGAGATGAGGATTTGGGTAGCATAGGATAATTTTAGACCTTTCAATTCTTTTTATAGACGATCCATGACTTGGAGCTGAGTTAGATGCCTTATTCATGTAGAAAGGAAAGAACCTCGAGTAAGAGAAATGCTTTGTATTTTTGTATGTCTAAATTATTACATGAAGGAGTATTTATAGTTGATTTTGGTTATACATATATGTTATTGTTATATAAGACATACCACTAATAATATGCTACTGTTATACAAGAATATGCTGCTGTTATATACGTTAACATTCTCCTTTAAACTCAAGGTGGTAAGAGTTTGACATCTTGAGTTTGAAAACAACTTTTCAAAAATGTCGAGATGGATGAGTAAGAGAAATGCTTTGTATTTCTATGTGTCTAAATTATTACATGAAAAAGTATTTATATATGATTTTGGTTATACACATGCTACTGTTATTACACAAGACATATCCTTAATAATATGCTACTGTTATACAAGAATATGCTACTGCTATATATGTTAACATTCTCTATTAAACACAAGGTTGTAAGGAGTTTGATATGTTGAGTTTGAAAACAAGTTTTTAAAAATGTTGAGGTGGATGAGCAAGAGAAATGCTATGTATTGCTATGTGTCTAAACTGCCAAATAAAGGAGTATTTATACATGATTTTGATTATACATATGCCTAAGCATATGTAATTGTTACACAAGACATATCCCTAGTAATATGCTACTGTTGTACAAGAATATGCTACTGTTACATGCGTTAACATTGTCCTTTAAACTCAAGGTATTAAGGAATTTAACGTATTGAGTTTGAAAACAAGTTTTTAAAAGCGATGAGGTGGATGAGATTTATCAAAAATGTCTATAATTTGAGATTGTGATGAAATAAGAACAAGTTGAATAATACCTTGAATAACATAGCATCACTTAAGGTGACAAT
Source organism: Erythroxylum gracilipes (assembly GCA_026413385.1). Taxonomy (NCBI): domain Eukaryota; kingdom Viridiplantae; phylum Streptophyta; class Magnoliopsida; order Malpighiales; family Erythroxylaceae; genus Erythroxylum; species Erythroxylum gracilipes. Next base: position 16,128,815 of record JANZLC010000003.1, read on the forward strand.
CAATCTCAATATGTTTGGTTTGCTCATGGAAGACATTATTATGAGCAATTTGTATGGCACTGTGATTATAACAAAAAGAGAGGAGCTATAAAAGAGGAGGAAACATTAATATTTTGAAGCAACCAACAGAGTTAGAAAAGCTCAAAGGTTATGTCTAAAAGAGCTTAGGATTCGGTTTTTGTGTTAGATCGAGAGATAATTGTTTGTTTCTCGTTGCACCCTGAAATGAGAGATATATCAAGGAAGAAACAATAGTTATTAATGGAGCGTTGATCAGTTAAATCTCCAACCTAATTAGCATTAGAGTATGCTTATAACTCTAATAAAGATGAATGATAGAAGTGGAGATTATGAAAGATTGTATATGACATATTGAAGGATACAAAGCACAACAGAGGAGGGGTATAATGTGCTGACATGAATTGCCTAACAATGTGAATAACATAGGTGATATTAGGACAGGAGATAGTGCGGTATATAAGATTACTAACTAATTGGTGATAAAGAGTACCATCAGTGAGGAGTCTTAAAGAAAGAAGATAAATTAATTCCTTATAATTTTTCTGTGAATAATACAAGGAATATATAGGATAATATAACGCTAATCACCTCCTTAAATTATGAAGAATCTATTTATTTTCTAAGGATCTCAACTAACTAATAGAATATCAACTAATTTTCTATAGAAAATAAGCTAATTATCTCTACAGATATTTAGTTGATTATTTCTATAATATCAACATTCCCTCTCAAGTTGGTGCATAGATATTGATCATGCCCAACTTGCTTACAAAGAACTCAAAATTCTAACGGTATGTAAATGAGTCTACTATCAAGTTTTTCTTTGATAAAAAGTTTGTCAATTGTCACATGCTTCGTCCGATCATGTTGAACTGGATTGTTGGCAATATTGATAACTTCTTTGTTATTACAAAAAAACTTCATTAGGTGCTCCACTGGTTTCTTAAGTTTTTCCATTACTCTTTTAAGCGAAATTATTTCACAAATTCCTTTAACCATTGCCCAATATTTTGCCTCCGCACTACTTTCGGCTACCACACTTTGTTTTTTTACTCTTCCATGTTACTAGATTTCCCCACAAATATGTGCAATACCTAGAAGTTGATCTTCTGTTAGTAAGAAACCTGTCCAGTTTGCATAAGTGTAGGCTTCAACTCTCCTTTGATCACTTTTCTTGAAAAATAATCCTCTCCCTGGAGTTCCCTTTAAGTATATTAAAATTTTGTATACTACTTCCAAGTGTTCTTTATAGGGAGTTTGCATAAATTGGCTTATCAGACTGACAACAAAGGAAATATTCAGTATGGTGTGAGATAAATAGCTTGGCTTTTCTACTAGTTGTTGATATCAACCTGTATCTATTGGAACTCCATTAACTTCACCTAGCTTTGAGTTGAATTCCATAGGAGTATCTAGTGGTTTACATCCACTCATCCTAGTTTCTTCTAGAAGGTTTAGGATATTTCCGTTGGGTGACTACTATGCCCTTCTTAGATCTAGCAATTTTCATCACTATGAAGTATCTAAGATACCCTAGGTCTTTAATTTCAAACTCATTTAAGAGATTCTTTTATGAATTTCAATTTTCTCAAAATCATCTCCAGTGAGGATAATGTCGTATGCATACACAATTAGAATCACAGTCCTTCCTTCTACAAATTTTTTTTATGAATACAGTATGATCAGACTGTCCTTGTAAGAAACCTTGAGACTTCACAAATCTTGTGAATCTTTCAAACTAGGCCCTCAGTGATTGTTTCAACCCATATAAAGACTTTTTTTTTTAATTTGCATGTCCTTTTTCCGAAGCTTTCACTAAGTCCTAGGGGAGGCTCCATATACACTTCTTTTAAATCTCCATTTAGGAAGGCATATTTCACATCCAACTGATGTAAAGTCTAATTTAGATTAACTACGATAGAAAGCAACACTCTCGTAGTATTTAACTTAGCAACAGATGAAAAAGTTTCTGAATAATTCATACCATAGGTCTGAGTAAACCCCGTAGCAATGATGGCAGCCTTATATCATTCAAGTGATCCATCAAAATTGTACTTTACAGTGAACACCCATTTACATCCGACTAGTGTTTGCCCTCCCGGAAGATCAACTTCCTCTCACGTTCTTTTTTTCTCCAAAGCTCTCACCTCCTCCAAGATTGCATCCCTCCACTTAGGAATATTTAGACCCTCTTGTATATTCTTAGGAATAGAAACATCGGATATTTGGAAGTAAATACTTGAAATGATGGAGATAGACTTATATATGATATGAAGTTATACAAAGGATATTTGGTACAAGTTTTAGAACCTTTCCTAAGAGCAATGGCTAAATCTAAGATTTCATCCAACTCTGTAATAGGTATTGGTTCAGGTGACACTAACTCAATAGAAATAGACTCATATTGAGATTTACCTGGTTGGTCTCCAACTTTGGGATTTGTTTTCAAGTTAGACTTTTGACCATGTTGTAAGTTGTTTGTGCTTTTCTGTCATTCTGGATATTTTTTCAAATAGACTTTCCCTTTGAAACGCATTCCATCTTGTCTTGGACACATTTCATTCTTCTTTTGCGATTGAATTAATAAAGGCATTGAAGATTAATCCTTATTTTCATTGTTTGAGACACCATTAGTGTTTGAATCAGGATTATAGAAAATATCGACGTCATTGTCATAAATATCAAAAAATGACAACTTCTTCCTAAAAAATTTCTAGGCAAGAGTAAGGGAAAAGCATCGCCTGACTAGTATTGAGATTGTGTCTATGTTTTTGTTCAACTCTACCATTTTGCTTAAAAGTACCTAAACAAGAATTTTGAGTAACAGTTACTTGCTAATCAATAAAATATGTGAAAATTTTGTCTTTATATTCTATAGTATTATTAATGTACAAGATTTTGAGTTTACAAGAAAACTGAGTCTAAATCTTAGTCATAAAGCGAGAGTAGATAAAAATATTTTAGACATGATTTAAGATATAAATACATGTATATTTAACAAAGTCGTCAATAAAGATCATGTTTTCTTTTCCCGAAAAGTAATGGATTTCATTAATAAAATATTATATACAAACTAAAGTACCCAAAAGATCTAGTATAATACAAATGGTTAGGTATAGAAAAATAATGTTCCTGGTTTCCAATCTCGTTCCATTCGGTCTAGTCTAATGCCTAGGGGTGAGCATTCGGGTAATTCGGGCCGAATTTTCACTGTTCGGGCCCGGCCCGAATTACCTGAAAATTTTTCCATCTTACCTGGCCTGAACCCGAACTTTCAATTACCCGAACTTACTCGGCCCGATTTACCCGAATTACCTATTTATCTGGCCCGATTTACCCGAATTACCCGAATTATCCCGGCCCGAATTACCCTAATTACCCTATTTCATAATTCTTTTAAACCTAATTCGAGTAATCGGGCTGGCCCGAATTTTTTCGGAGTTACCCGTTCCGGCCCGAAAATAATTCGGGTAATACTCGGGCCGGCCCGAATTACCCAAAATTTAGCATTTGCTTACCCGAATTAATTCGGGCCGGGCCGGACCGGGCCGACCCGAATAATGCTCACCCCTACTAATGCCCATCTCCTCTTCATAGTTGTTGTAAGGTTGTCAGCAACACCCTTAGCTTGCAATATTAGTCGGATTTGAAGATTTATCTCCTAAAAAACCAACGCTTCACTTCTGCTTTGTTGCCTAAAACCTTCCAGATGTGGTAAGTCATAGAAGCCAAACTAACCTTGAGGGCTTTATAATCTGCATGACTTCCCATCTTAATTTCACCAACCAATTGATCGTTTCCTCCCATGTATCTGTTGGTCTATTGATATTCAACAGTGCCTGCAACCAACTCCATATCTTGCTTGTAAACTTGCATTTAATCCAAATGTGTTCCAAATTTTCCAACTCAACATTACAAAGTTCACACATCAATGAGTTTATGGGAACTTGATTTTATCCTTTGTAAGTGTGAGAATTCGTAATAATAGATATTGTTTTAGATAAATATTAGGTATAGGATATGCATTGTTAGGATCTCGAAAGTTAAGGGATTTTCAGATAAAGTCAGATTCCTAGTTTAGTGGGATTAGGAGATTAGTTTCCTAACCTATGTTGTACTCTTTGTATATATATCCTATTAAGTGTCAATAAAGAATATGAAGAAACCCTAAATTTTGATAGTAAGTAATCCATCATTTATTCCCATCCATAGTACAATGGAGTATGCTAGTCTTATGTCCATATCCCATACCAGTTTCATCCACTTTACTCTTGGTTGTTGTTCTTTCTACAGCAGGAGTTTACAATCTTTTGTGTTAAACTTTCTAGATTTGATGCTATCCACTTAACTTCATCTTGTTCGCCTTGGTTGCATCTTGGTACCTGATTCAGTATAATTTTAGCACCGCTACAATTGTGGTATGGCCAAGTCCACTGATTGTTGTTGACCAAACTGTTTACTTGGGTACCAGAGGAGACCATAAGGTTCAGGTGTTGGAGTTCCATCACTTTATACAAAGTTCCCTTGCATTGTCAATTGTCACACCAAATTTGTGTTCTGTTGCCATCTCCAATTTTATGGAACACTAGGCTCTGCATCCACTCCCTTATGCCTAGAATTTCCCTTAAAGTCCTTGACATGTCCTGCTTATGCTTCAGAGTTCATAAACTATCATTTATAATGAATACATTATGTATCTATTTCACCCAAAGGTCCTCCTTTTTGCTACACAACCACCATAGGTTCTTTGCTAAGCAAACTCTATTGATCGCCCTTGTAGAATGTAATCCTAAGCCCCCTTACTCCTTTGATTTGCATATTTTGCTCCAACTTATTTTTGCTTTGCTTACTTCTTGATTTGATTCATTCCAACTTTTTGCTTTGCTTACTTTGCTTACTCTTGGGTATTGATAAATGACTCAGCCAGTAGTTGGTAATATTACTAAGTATTGAATGTATAAGTTGGAGCCTACCTCCATAGTTTAGGAACCTATTATTCCATTGGTTGATTTTCCTATGAATCATCATCATCATCATCATCACACCTAGTCTGAAGTCCCGCAGTGAAGCAGGGTTTGGGGAGGTCTGATAGTACGCAGCCTTATCCCTACATAGTAGAGAGGCTGTTTCCCCGGTAAACCCACATGCAGATATTGACAGGAAAATAATGATGCAAGATAACAAAATAAATATTGTAAAAAAACCACAAATAATAATAATAATATGACAAACTTTCCTATGAATGGACTCCAATAAAGGTTTGCGATCAGCTGCACTTAATCTTCTTTGTGATTTTAGGACCCCTAGATACTTGAAGGGTGGTGTTCCTTGTCTCACCCCCATTTCTCTTGCTTTGTACACTTCCTCATTGCTGGAATTACTTGAAAGATAGTAGCTACTCTTCATAGGGTTACTCCATAACCCTGACATATCTTGAAACTCCTCCATGGATTTCAATAATAAGTTTATGGAGTTTCTCTCAACCCGGGAAAACAATAAAAGGTCATTTGCAAAAGCTAGGTGGGTTAACTTCATACCTTTGCATCTGTAGTAGAATTGGAATTTAGTGTGTGTTCTTACCATCCTTGCAAGGTGAATGGTCAAGGCCTCCATACAAATAACAAATAGGTAAGGGGAGAGATAATCCCCTTGCTTGAGCCCTCTCCTCGCTTTTATCAGTTTGGTTAGTTTCCCATTCACTAAAATAGCCATAGAGGCAGTAGTGATGCATTCCTCCACCCACTCTCTATACAAGTCTGGGAAATCTGTAGCTTTCATGATATTAAAGAGAAATTCCCAGTTGACTGAATCATAAGCCTTAGCTATATCCATTTTAATGGTAAAATTTTTTGTCTTCCTCTTTGAATGATAGCCTTCCAGCAATTCTTGGCATAGGAGTATATTAGTACCCAATGACCTCCCCTTCAAGAAGGCATTCTGCTAAGGACTGATTATTTTTTCCAAGCTGGTTCAAAATCTATTTTCCAGAATCTTTGTAATAATTTTGTATAGGAAATTGCAGCACGCAATAGGTCTAAACTGCTCTAGTCTTGTCGCATTGCTTTGTTTAGGAATGACACACACATATGTCTTGTTCCACTCGTTTAAAATGATTTTTGTTTGGAAAAACTCTAGCTCTACTCCAACTTCTTCTTCTCCCACTATATTACATGGTACCCATTTGTTCCTGGGCATTTATCGAGGTTCATTGTAAAAACTACTTCCTTTATTTCATGCCTTGTAACTTCCCTAACAAGTAGACTCTTGTTCTCTTCATCCACCTTCTTAATATCTGTACTTATCTCTCCTGGTAACTCCTTTACTTGTGTATCAGCTCCATAGTGCTTGCTAAAGTAGTCAAAAGCAATTCTTTTTTTACTCTCTTGATCCTTATATTTCATACCAGTATCATCCACCAGCTCCTTGATAGTATTCTTATTTCTTCTTGCTAAAATAGAACTCATATAATACTTCGTGCATCTTTCCCCCTCCTTTAACCATGTCATTCTTGATTTCTATCTTTGCAGCATGTTAATGTTGATCAAGACTTGATTGTATCTGGAGACCAAAGCAACTCCCTCCTTCTTAAGCCGCTTTTCCTCTAGATTTGCTAGGATTCTTTTTTGGCACTCTTTCAGCTCAACCATAGCCTTGTCTTTCTCTTTTTTTTTTTTTTTCTAGTTTTAGAGATTCCCTACTCAGTTTTTTTAATTTCTCCGTCAGCAGCTTCAAACTAGTACTTCGAATGTATCCCTTCAAGCCAATAACCTCCACCTTCTTCCCCTCTCTTCGTATTTTCTTGAATTCTGCGTGTTCCATCAAATGATTGTAGATTCTGAATGGAGCATTTCTCCTCCATTCACCTGTAGTTAACTCCACAGTTATAAATCTGTGGTTTGAAACATTTGGTTCTTCAAAGGTTGCATTACTAAGAGGGAATTGCTCTATCCACTTTCCATTCACCATACACCTATCTAACTTCTGCATTAAAAACTATTCCCCAGCTTGTTTGTTGTTCTAAGTAAAGGCATTCCCATACCACTTCAAGTCAGTCAGCCGTGAGCTTTCTACCAACTCCTGTAACTCCCTGAATTCTTGCTTCTTCCATCTTCTCCCTCCTTTCGATTCATTTGTTTTGAGAGTGCAGTTGAAATCCCCTACCACCGTTCAGGGGACTCTTAACGTTGTTGCTAACTCTTCCAATCTCACTGCAAGCACATTGCCTTTGAAACTTGTAATTATCTGCATAAATTGTTATGAAAATAATCTCCTTACCTGTTTCTTTGTTCAAGACCTCACAATGTATCAATTGATCATTCTCAAACAGATTTATCACTTCCAATTTCTGAGCATTGTAACCTATTATCTCCCTACCATTCACATGTTGATCATGATTGGAGATTACCCTCCAATGTTTATCCAGGAATCATAACCCCTTCTCTAGGTGCTCCTTGTTTATTTTGGTTTTGAACAAACCAACAAAATCTGCTTGCTATTCTTAATCAACTCCCTCATTGCAAGCTACTTATTTAGGCTATTGAGCCCCTTAACATTCCAAGCTACTAGTATCATTATTTCTTCTTTTGGGCAGACCTTTTCCTCCTAGACTTCCTTCTCAATCCTAGGGAGATTGAATCGGTGCCACGCTTAGAACCTGAAGCTTCTCCACTTTCCAACACAAGAGTCCCATTAAGTTCTTCTTTGGCCTGTATTCTCTCTTTTTCAGTACGTACTTGTTTCCCTTGCCCAACTATGTTCTTCTCCCCCTTATTTGTATCCAAAGTATTCCTATCCTCAACCTCCTTTTCCTCAGCTTCTTCCTTGTTGATCCCCTCGAGGGTTGTCTCTGTTATTTCGTTTCTCAGCTCCTCGTATCTTTAATAATTCCTAACTATTTCCCACTAGTTTTGTGTCCTCGCTAACCTGAGTCAGAAATTCTTATGATCCGATCTCTACCTTGTCATTACCACCCATATACATATCCTTCTTAACATATGCTACTTTTTTTTGTTTCCCTCCTCCTAATGGGTTACAATCCTCATTATCCACACTCTCATTTATAACTACTTCTCTTACTAGATTTGTCTGTAAGTGAACTGGACCATCCTTCAAATCCTTCTTTCCCTCCTGGCCATCCTTTATTTTCCAAACTTTTTTCTCATCTTTTGACTTTGGTCTCCACATAAGAAATCCCTATGGTATCTTTTACCAATTCACCATTCTCAGTTAATCTCATGATTCTCAAATTATCAGGAAGTTTCCTAGAAATGTCAACATCTATACACACCATATCATACCCAATTCTCCTCATTAATGCAGTATTTTCATCTAACCCTAAAGGATTCCCAATTTTACTTGCTATATAACTCATACCTTCTGTTGACCAATATTCCAGAGGCATCTTATGTATATTGACCCATAATGGTATAGAATCATGCTTTTGTCCAACTTCACCCCCGATTGCCACTTCTTGATCAGTATTGGATGCCCCATCACGTGCCATGGTTCTGCTTCCAGCACTCTCGCATTCTCTTCGGTATTGAACTTGAAAACGAAGAGGCCATCCTCATTCACCATGACATTCTCTAGACCCTTGTTCCTCCATGCGACATTGGCCCATCTGCTTACTATTAGGAACGCAAGTCTATTCTCTAGGAAGAAACCCACAAGTGAGGTTCTCCTTTTCTGAGCTCCTTAGTGTAGCACCTCCAGAGGCACCTGAATCGGCTTCTCAGATTCAAATTCCGCAAACCTTAGTTTGCCTAAACTCCTAGAATTGCCCACTATGGAGCTCCATGTCTTCCTATTCTCAACCCTGTGATTTTGTTTGTTCGGAGAGCCTCTTAGTGGGGGTAAATTCGAGATAGGTGTTGGTTTTGTGTTTTGTTTTCTAGTTTCCATGAGTCGAGTGAGGGGTTGGGTGTTTTCGGTTTTGTTTATTTCTTGTTTCTCCTACTCCATTTAGAAGAGAAGGGTTTGGCCGTTGGTGGTTTATCGTTGGTTGGTTGGTCGAAAGCTGCCTGTTTGGTCGTGGGGGACAAAAACTTCTGGAAAGATGAGTGGGGTAGACAGGTGGGAGACATGCCAGGGAGAGAGGTTTCTGGACAATTGATTGCAAACCACAAAGTAATATGATGGGTAGGTCTTTGAGTATCATAATGAATTATATCAAAAGGACTAAAGAGACATAATCACTATTGATGATTATTAAGTTATGAATTTTAGAAAGTTGGTATGAGATACTATCAAAATTTTTAGACTTGACCTAACTTAGAAAACCACTTTAAATTAATGATCCATGTCTAATATTGGAAAGATGACCAAGACGAGAGTACCATATATGAGCTATATCAACTACAATAAGTTTGAATGGAAGATGCAGATAGGTAAGTTCAAACAGTCATCCAATCTTATGCCCATCTCAAGAATCTCAGTTATCTTTGGATCTACGAAAGTACAACTATGACTCAAAAAAAGTAAGTTAATATCGAGTTTACATAATTGACCAATAGAGATGCAATGAGTTTGGGAACAAGAAAATCAGACAAAGACAATTTAGGTGTTTGAATAATGTCTATGGTTTAAACATGCATAGTAGAGTTATATACAATATAGAAAGTACGTGAATTGAAGGATTTCTTTTGAAAAAAACAAACATGAAATAATTAGAAGTCGTATAGTTACAATAAGCAAAATCAAGGCGCCATGGAGAAGAAGTTCCTAATGTGACAAATAAAGTATAGGAGAAAACAATACCTAAATTTGATTGAAATTGTTGTGGACCTGAAGATCTTTCAAGGAAAATTTTAGAGATACAAATGTATTCTCTATTGCATCCTCTATAATAAAAGTAGTGGCAATAGACTTAAGAGGTCTTGAAAGAATAACCTTATTAAGGTTGTTTCCTAATGATGTTATGACTATACTTTTTACCATGGTTACAAAATACATTCATAGTTTAGTTTTGAGATGTAGAAGTATGATAAGAGGATGTTTGAGTGGCAAGAACATCTGTAGATGAACTATATTTCTTTATGCAAAAGGGTGTTAAGTCGGGTCTCTTTCATAATTAGTTCCTTGATTATAGTATGAAAACTTAGCAGAGATCCTCGATGAAGAAGAGAATTGCAAATAGACTTATCTCATCTCTAAGAGTCATTCACAAGTGTCAAATATGCTATTGATCACATAGATCAACATAGATAGTGGCAACTATAGCATTAGGCTAAGTAGGATCTCAAAGTGCCAACTAATACTAAAGCTCTTATAATTTAGATGCATAACTACATAAAGTTTGGTCAGGTTATTGTTGCATAGAATAAAGTCGTCTTTAAAGTTGAAATTGATTGACAGATAGAGAATAGTAGCCTTTTAAAAGATTCATGCCTCTTTGACGATATCAAATCGTCAAAAATCAAGTTTGATTATTTTGGCGCAAGTAATAATTTATACCATCACAAAGTACTAGATGTTCTACGAATATATCTTTTACTTCATCTGGCCTTTGAGTAGGTTTGACTATTTTTAGTAACGATATGTCAAAGAAGTTTATCTTTGAGAAAGTTGCATATTTTCTCAACTCACAAATTATAGTTGGATTCATTAAAAAATGACATTACTTGGTTGAACATTGTATTTATGAAGTTTGGAAGTATCCATAATGCACAGAAGAGAGACTCTTAACAAGGTTTGAAAAACACAAGAAAATGAAAAAACCTGTGCCTAGAGATGGAATTTGACCAATTTATTCTGAAAAATGAGTGCAGATTACCTAAAAACCTTGAGAATCTGTCTGAATAAAGAAAAAGGGGCAAGAAAATAGCTAAACCGATCAATCAAAAGTTGGTCAACAGGTCTCAACCGAATCGACAAAACTAGTAATGATGTTTACGTGGGAAATGACATGACAATTGACATGACAAATTACATGGTGTGTGGACCAATTTAGCATGACGTGATAAATGACGTGGCAATTGACTGTGGTGACAGATAGACCAACTAGTTGATGACATATGATATTGTTGCTAACTAATCACTATTTCTCTTAAGTGGAAATGACGTCATTTGGGCTTAAGGTATGTAAAATGACATTGTTTCAATTGTCTTCAAGTGGGAGTTTTAAGACTGAAAGTCGAACTTCTAAAAATGCATGTGGGCAGGTGAGGAGAGTTAGAAGACAAGATTTGCACTGTTGCATTTGTCTTGAGAAGTAAAGTTTGATGTATACTAAAAATTATTTGGACAATCAAATTATCTTTGAAAAATTAAGAATTAGAAGACTGAAAGACTATCCTTTTTTATAAAGGAAACTCTGATACTATGTAAAAAAAAAAAAAGAAGGGAAGTTTGAGCAAGAGAAATACTTTTTATTTCTGTATTTAAACTATTACACAAGGGAGATAATTTTGCATGTATTCTTACTAATATGCTACTGTTACACAAGAATATGCTACCGTTATGTTACATATGCTACTGTTATATACGTTGACAAACCAGATAATAATAAGTTGGATTGCTGGGAGTATTTTGGTTGCCTAAATTGCAGTTGGTGCATAAGTGTTCTGCTGAAAGATGATGGTTGTACCATGTTGGGTGGTGAGAGATACTAGTTGCGTGGTTGCTACTTAACGGTATAGTTTAGTAGGAAACAGATTATATTTGAGCAACTCAGATGTTACTCTGTCGTCAGATTTTAGCTATTATCTAGGCTCTCCTAAATCTTCTTCTAAGCAGTGTAAACTATGTAATTTCTAGATATTGTTACACTGTCTTACGATTTTAGCTCTTAAATACCCTGCTGGACCTTCGAAGAATCTGATGGGTAATGTGGTGGTAGGCCTTTATTTTTAGTTCACTTTAGCTCTCTTCATGGGAGAACAATGGTATCATCTAATGGATAGCCAATGCTTGTAGCCGTTCAGTATGCATTCATACTGAACTTTAGGGACGGATCTAGAAATTTTTTTGAGTGGGGGCAAAATTTTAATGGGAGTATAATTTTTTTTTTTTTCATAGGATCAAAACTTAAAATAATAATTTTTTTATATGAAATTTTTTAGAGGCAGTGGGGGCAAGTGGGAGCCGTCCCTGCTAAACTTATATATACTCTATGAGATAATGAGAGTATTTAACCTGCCAAATTAAGATATAACTTTGTACCAGGTATGCAATATATGGACCCCAAATCCTCGCAAATATGCACTTGTTATTCTTTCCTGTTGGGGTAGGGGTGGATGTACGCATGAAGGGTGTGGATGTAAGCATGAAGGGTGCACCAGGACATTTAGGTCAAGCTTGATGGATAGGTGAAAATCTTGATAAGAAACTGTTAACATTGAAAAGTTATTGAAATGGAAAAGCATGTCTTATTCTGCTTTTGCTCCAACTATCTTAGAAAATATAGGAAAGATGTAGCTAAGAAAGTTATTTGGGAGAAGTGTTGATTTTGTGTATCCAACCACTAAGATTTGTGGACAAAAGATGATATAAGGTTTAGATACTTAAGATTGCAGTTTGCTTGTTTTAAAAGATGTACCTATGTATCATCAATCTTGTGTCATTAAGAAACATTGTTCTGCACTCAATGGGTCTATTTTTTTCTATTTATCTGTCTTTTATGTGGAATATTTTTTCCTGTATAACAGGGCCACATTGAGAGGGATGTTACAAATGCTACGTACTGTGTCTACAATTCTGATGTTGCAACTGGTTATGGAGTGGGTGCTTTTCTGTTTCTTCTTTCAAGTGAGTCACTACTAATGGGCGTGACAAAATGCATGTGTTTTGGTAGACCATTAGTGCCAGGTGGAAATCGCGCTTGGTCAATCATTTACTTCGTCTCATCATGGTGAGTGTTCTCACACATCCTATGACTCAAACATGAATCATTAAGTTGAAATTGACACCCCAACAGGCAATTGAATTGTTCTTTTGTTTCAAAAACCAAGAACGTGCATGAACTACACCATCCTACGCTTGTGAAATTGACCTGACTCAGATTAGGATAATTTCCACGCCAATGTGGGACGTTTTGGAAGCAGATTGACAATGGTGTTTATTACTTCTCATGTACTTCATTAAGAAATTTAATTGAAAATCTATGTGATATATTTGTTTCAAGATCTTTTTGGCCTTATGTACATGCAGGATGACTTTTCTGGTTGCAGAGGCATGTCTACTTGCAGGTGCAACAAAAAATGCCTATCACACAAAGTACCGGGGAATGATTTATGCTCAAAACTTCTCTTGTGAGACATTGCGTAAAGGTGTTTTCGTTGCTGGAGCAGTATTTGCAGTTGCAACGATGGTTCTTAATGTATATTACTACATGCACTTCTCCAAGGCCACTTCCGGTCAGCCAGCACATAAAGTTGCAAACCGTTCAAATTCAGCTGTCGGGATGACTGGGTATGCGTGAATTAAAGTTGGGACTTGAGATAACTAAGTTTTGTTACTCTGTTGAGTCTTGATATGATGGTGATTATAATATTGAAAACCAAGTCTACGATTATGAGTGCTAATGTTTTCTCAAGAACAGTGATATCATACATTTCATTAAAGAATCCAAGTTAAGAGAATTACGTAAAATGTAATCGACTTATTCCATCTGATGAAGTTTCAGAAAGCTTCATTTCTGAAGGGTTATAAGATAACTGGAAACTTGGCGAAACTAAACGAAATTATGTAAGCCATCAAGTAAACGCAGAAATATTCCCTACAAAATCTCTTATAACTAGGTAAAAATTAAAAGATAAAAATAAAAACCTCTATCATATGACATTAGGTCCAATCAGGGTATGAATTTTGTACTGTATGGGTCAGTATTAGCCGGTAGATATATTGTATTGTCAGAAAATTGTACGAAATGTGTGAGTTTTGTATGTATTCGTTGGTACTATCGATTTTGTTTGGTACCATTCAAATATTGGTCATTTGGTCGGTATTATGAAATTTAAAAACTTTACGGACTAAATTGAAAATAAATAACCTAACAAAATAAACACCAAACGCAGCGTTGTGGGCCTCACTAACAGACTCACTTCAATTCTCTCTCTCGTCTCCTCACATCTTCATGCTTCACTCTTTAAATCACCAGATTTTTTTACAGTTGTCGCTAGTGACCCATTGCCAATCGCCCACAGCTATCGCGCCACGCTCCACTGTCTACTCCCAACGCTACACGCTGCCATAAACTTCCTCCACCTCTAATCGGACCGCCTGCCCAAGCCTGCTCTCTCCACCATCGCACGTTCATAGCTGTCTCTGCTCTCCACTCCACTGTCGCTGCTCTTCTATAGTCCACCATCGCCGATGCTCACCTGCTCGTCTGGCAAATTACAAAAATTCAGGACTTTGAGTTCCAGATCCAGATTGACGCGACCCGACCCTTAGTTAATTGCAATTTTTTTATTTTATTGGTGCGTGTTATTGTGTTAAGTTGCTTATTTCTGTTATGAATTGTAATTACATAGTGTTTTAGTTGTATCGTGTGTTTTTTAGAATCGTTTATAAAATATGCAATGGACAATTTGGTTTGAAAATTAGAATAGTTTATGTGAAATGGTTTAATTTGAATCACATTCAGACATTTTAAATTTATAAAAAATGATATTAAAATAATATGGTGTATGAATTATGGAAGAATATTTAAGTATTGTGATTGGTGAATTGCGTATATAATTCAAAAATGTTATATTGTTTATTATTTTAATAATCATAAAAATAGATCAAATTTAATTCATTAAATTTTTAAATTTTTAATTAATTTATATGAAACATACAATTTAATAATTATAGTTTGTATATAAAAATATTTAATATATAATTAATCATTTAAATATAAGATTTAATATATAATTAAATCATTCAATATATACAATTAAGTTGAGAAAATTAAATGTTTGCATTTTTATAATGTTTATTATTGTCGTTAGGAAATAAAATTACAAATATTAGTCTCTTATGGGTAGTTAAATATATAGTAGAAAATAGTACATGAATTTATAAGAGAATGCTCATTACTAGTCCTAATGTGATATCGTTAGTGTTTAAATCATTTTTGTGATATATATTATCATTAAAAAAAATTGCAATGTGTGCTATCATAAAGAAAGATATAAGATAGAGTCTATCTAGAATCCCTATATATGATATTATTATTATTATATGCAAAAATTATATTTTTGAATATGAATTTATTAATTTAATGATGACATATGTCTTTATTTATTTTTACAAATATATAGAACGAAATTCAAGTACTCCTGATAATTTAACCACTTTAAGAAGATTCAATAATCCAACTTAGAGTCACACTAAATTGGTTCCCAAAATGAAAAATCATACCATTTATGATGGAGGTCCATTTAACAAAGTCTTAGAAAACGTTGCAAACATGGGCTTGGGTCTAAATGATGAAGATGGTTCCATTATAGAAGAGGAAAATACTGATGATGATTTTTTGGGCTTAATTATGAAGTTGCAGGTCATGTGAAGCCATTTGACCTTTGTAAGGCTACAGCTCATATTGATCCATTGTCTTATGATGAAGATGAGTTTGAGAAGCTCATTAAAGAAGCCTAAGACGTCCAAAGAGGCTGCTGCTCCATTGGTTAGTGACATAGAGTTGCGATCACCTGACTGAAACTAATAAGAGCATCTAATGCTCATTATTTCCATTTTAAACTTGTGTTATCTTTCCTTTATTTTATTGGTTGTTTTAAAAACTTAATTTTTTTTATTTAAAGTCCATTAAAGCCGCAGGCCATAAGGGAGTGCAATGAGGGGTCAGTTTTGTGACTTTCCATTTGCAACCTTTCCTTATTTATATGCTAATTCTATTTTCATTTTTTTTGACACATGTGAATCAATTAAAAAACAATATCAGCCAAATTTTGCTATGATTTATCATTAGGATTGTTAGCTTTCCAAAACTAACATTTGGGATTTGATCAATGTTATGAATACCGTACCGGGCTCGGTACCGGATTGAGCTCTGGAACAGAACGGTACCGGTACCGGTCAGTACCGGGTACTGTTTCGAAAATTTTTTTAAATTTATAAAATAGTCCTTAAAATTTTTTAAAATTACAAAATAGTTCATACCACACTCTTTTGATATTACTATTAGATTATGATTCTAGTTATGCCTTAACAATCTTCTCTCTTGTATTGGGCCATGTGGGAAGCTCTTAGGCTGGGCTTAAATTTCATTTCGGTGTTACTCATAAATGGAGGCTCTAACGACTCCAATTGTCTATCCTCTTCAATAATTGACCTCAAATGACAACAACTAATCAGCTATTAACGATAAATAACCTACTTTTGATCCAAACGTCATTTTCTAATTATCGAACCATTACACACATTTGCCCATCCATTTTTCGAGTCTAATACACTTCGTCATATGTAGTTTCCAATCCCATCAACAAAATCCAGCAATAAAAGATAAGCATCCCGACTGGCAGTCAACAATTTTTCAAAGACAACATAAAACTCATCTTTTTCGAGCTTGTGTCTCTATCAATGGCCGCCTATTTCCACCACCACTCCCCTCCATATCTCCTATAACAAAACAACCCTCCAAGTTCAATTTTTGCATACGACAAAGAGAAGACGAGGAGGAGGAGGAGGAGAAGAGAGACGCAGAGTAGAGACCACGACAAAGGAGAGGAGAAGAGGAGGAGGAGGAGGAGCAGTGGCGACTGGCGACGCAGCGAGGCAGGCGGCGAGTGAGAGAAGATGAAGAGAGATGAAATCTGAGAGGGAGAGTCGGCAAAGGTGAGTCAGAGAGTCGGGGGTTAGATTTTTTTAGGGTTAAAGTTTGAATTTTTGCAAAATGTTCCCTGACCAATTCATCTTTTGCGGAATAGTCCGGAAAGTACCGAAATTTTTGATATTGGCCGGTACCGACCAGAATTTTCCACCAGTATCTTTTTACCAGTACCGGTACCAACTGGTACGGTACGATATTCAGAACGCTGGGTTTGATAGTTTTCCAAAAACTATTCGTTTTCTACACCACCATCATCTTATCTCCAGATTCGACCTACCCACACTAAATCAGACATATCTCCCAAACCACAAATCCAATTCATGCAAACTTGATATCCCTAGAAACTAGACAGAAAATCCTACAACTTTCATCAAGACATTGTCCCGAAATTCCCAACCAATCGATCCAGAATTCATCTAAAATCAGTCTGTTTCCACCAGAACCTTTAACCAAAATCTAACCTAAACATTTCCAATCAACCTGAGCCTTAATCAGCCTATTTTTCCATCATCTTTACACCCAAATCACCATCAAGTGGTATCGGAGCCCAGTTAACCTATTTCCCTTCACTGAAAATCAATCATAACCACCATTCCATCCAAAGACCAGTCACCATTCACCAATGAAGAATTGTTGCAACAGCTTAAACAGCTCCGCCTTGAAAATGCGACCTTAAAGGCAAAAGAATTTGCATTTCGACCAGCCTTAAGAGGTAGCAGAATTTCGAGCGCTTCACCACCGGAGGAGGAGATTCATGAAAAAGATGATGGAGACTCATATGACTATGATGATGGGTATGAAGAGAGGGATTTTGAGAGGGATAGACAAAGAGGGCAAGGAAGAGGTGCTGAAGGAGGTCCAAGCCGTGCAATAATGGCTGGATCACAACAAAATAGGCAAGATGAGTTTTACACCTTCAAAGTAGAAATTCCAGAGTTTGAGGGTAAGTCAAATACAGACCTTTTCTTAGAATGGGTATGTACTGTTGATAGGATATTTGAATGTAGATATGTGAGTGATGAGAAAAAAAAAGAAACTTGTTGCGATGAAATTGAGAGGTTATGCTAGTTTATGGTAGGATAATGTTTAGAAAAAGAGAGATAGGGAGCATAGGCGTAGGATTGCAACATGGTCTAGGATGAGAGAAGAAATGGAAGAAACATTTATGCCTCCACAATA
>JANZLC010000003.1:16170114-16188179 GCA_026413385.1 Erythroxylum gracilipes
GATCCAAATTTCCTATTTGTGTAACTAAATTATCTACATCAGGTATGGAAATTGCTTCACTGTCTGAACTATTTGTTCTTGCGTTACCCCTGGGAGATTAGCAATATCAATAAAATTTGAAAGATTATCTTTAATATGATGTATCTCTATATCCAATTTGCGAATTTCTTCAAGTATCTGGAGATGATGGTCTCCTATCTCTTGTGAGAAAATCTGCTAAAATATTTTTGTCAGATTTAATAATATCAATATCAAAATTGTAATCAGAAAGTAAAGTTTGTCATCTAATTAACCTTTTATATTCAGGTCTACTTGGCAGATTATTTTTGATAAATGCCTTAACCTGAGTATTATCTGTTCGTAACAAAAATATTTTGGGAAGTAAAAAATAATAGAATTTTTTACAATTTTTAACTACAACAAGTAATTCTTTTTTCGTTGATATGATATCGACTTTCAGTATTAGTAAACATTCCTGAACAATATCGACAAAGACTTTCTCCTATTTTTTCATTATTATGATTATAATCTATTTTCTTTAGTACTCCACTCCAATAATTTTCTGATGCATCTATTTCTAATTAATCATCCTTTTCACTAGGTAAATATAATTTAGGTAATGTACTGCATAAATGTTTTATCTTTTTTACTTGATCCTCTAATTCTGGAGTAAAACTGAATACTTTATCTTTCTTTAATAAATCCTGAAAAGGTTTTCGTAGTTGAGCTAAATCTTTAATAAAATCTGAGGCATATGTTAATATTCCTAAAAAACTTTGTACTTGTTTTTTATCTACTAATTTATCTGAAAATTTAGAAATTTTTTCTAATATATGATTTTGAGGTTCTATTCCTTTTCCATCTACTTACATACCTAAAAACTGTATTTTACTTTGAAATAATTTTGATTTCTTTTTAGATAGTCCTAATTCATGTTCTATACAAATATCAGCAAATCTGGGGGGTGGAAGAGGGAGGGAGAGAGAGAGTTCATTATTATAAATTTATTTGTATTTTTGAAATTATCATAACTAAATATTTTGAAAAATATGTCCAACTTTAATTTATCAATTCTTAGATTTAGAAATGTCTAAGTACAATAAATATACTTTTAAAACACAAATTTGGAAAGTTATCGCGCATTGTAGATATGTGAGTTTATATGCTGAGGCGTCAAAGTTATCACTAGTTCATGGCTTCTCCTTTTTGTTTGCGCGTAATATACCCTGTCCTAAAAACTATAGACCAGTTTTATAGAATGCGAGTATGGGACCTAGTTAGCACGGAATTACGAAGTAAGTTCTTACTAAATATAGTATGGGGACTTAGGTTTACTTCATGAAAATTATTAAATGTTAGAGTTAAACTGCTTATTTTATCAAAATCAGTAGAACAAAAAATTGTAATGTATTTTTCCTGTAAAAGTATGCATAAATAAATCATATATCAAAATATGTCTTACTTTGTTTATTGTATCATTATTGTTCTATCAAATTTATTTGTATTTCAATTTCCACAAAAAATTATTAATCTTTTTATCTAAATTAACTATTTATTTTGAGAAATAAATCCCCCTATTTTCTGATAAATCCTTTATACTTTCAACACATCAAAAATAAAAATAACCATCGTATGTGTGAGTCTTACTTTGGTATATGACCTGATTAGGACTGTATTAGTTTAATTAGGATATGAACCCACAGTTACACGTCCTATCGAGATCACTTCTCCTACAATTTTTTTTTTTTAATATGGTAAGCTCACATTCTAGTTGAGATTCCGATTGCCATAATCGAAATTGATAAATGTTGGAGAATGTAGAACATTCAAGGTATCCTCAAAGGGAAAAAAAAAAATTCCTGAAATTCGAAGGGCCTGTTCAACTCTTACACGATCATGTGTACAATTCGGTAAAATCAAGAATAAATAATAGCTGTTTCTTCCCTTTTTCTAGAAAAATAAAAATATTGAAAAATGCTTCAATTATATTATCAAATATTATATAATATTGAATATTTTATTTTGTAATAATAAAAGTTAGACGAAACTTATAATATTGTAGCTGCTTTTGGCCCATTATATTGGTTTTCCTTTCCAATATACTATTTTCAACAACTCTCGTTTCGCCCATAGAAAACAAAAAACAGAAAAAGGGAATTAAAAGGTATGGAATAACGCCTTCTCTTCTGTTGGACTTGGCAGACGATCAAAGCTTTACTCAGGAACAACTAGTAGAAGTTACTACCCCATAAACAGCGCAACGCACCGTCTTTTTGACATATTAAATATGGGCCTCATATGTGGATATTTCATACAAGTACTCCCACAACTAGACGGAAGAGCTATTAAAAGTACGGTTATATTAAATGATCTCCCCGACCAACGACTACCTTCTCATCTCATTAAGAGGTTGTTAGCCCCACTTCCCATTCCAGACTTCCACTTCCGACCGACATGAGTAATGCCATTTCTTTGGTCAACACAACACCTTTATGTTTCTATTAATTAATGTTCAAATACTTGCGTAAATCATCTTTTGAGTTGAAGACCTTACCTCATTTCATTTTCTTGTATGTTTGTGCTGTTACCTTTTTCAATTGCGATGATAAAAGCGGCTGCCGAGTTTGTGCTTACGAATCAGTTGTGAGGAGCTTTCTATGTGTGTCGTTGTTTTAGTTCTTGTCTAGTTATTATGTATTTTGATGTACAAAAGAGAGAGTCTATAAGCGCTCGATCAATTTTTAAGTTGGTGGGAAAGAATTAAACCAACCGTTTCAGTAACCTTTCTTGGCAAAACTCTTCATTGAACACCAAAATACGAGTAAATCTAATAGCTTACGGAATTCGGGAAATAGAAAATAAAGGTGCTTGGTCCACTATGTTTTGTGTTTGGCGATCCTTAGGAAACAATTATTAACGTTGAATTATCTTATTCTCAGTCAAAATGAGAAACATCTCTCCAATATTTTCTTTTATAAGCCTGAATCTGATACTGACCTATACCTATACAAAAAGGTAATTATAAGTGGTGAGCTAAATAATAAAGAAATGGATCGTTGATTGGTCATACGTGGAAGCTCAACCCTAACTTCCAACTACTCAACTGTCAATAGCAAGCTACGTCAAACATTTTTTTTTAAAAAAAAAAGAACAAGCCGCTGGAGACAAAACCCACCATTTAAACCTGGTAATTTTACGGGAGATCATCTATTTTTATTATTTTTGTTCTTATCTTATTTTATGAACATTTATTCATCATTTTTATATATGTCTTATTTATTAAATAAATAAATACTCAAAAATAGTATAACATGATCGTAATATTACAAACAAGTGATTTATTCTTAATTTCACGGGTTTCCTTTTCTCTTTTTTCTTTTTTAACTGCTTCTTAATGACGATGCAGCCGACAAGCTGTCCAACATAATGGAGTGAGTTGACCCAGAACACCCTGACAGCAATTGATGGAATATCATACAATATATATAAGCCAACCATTCCTGTGAAGATTTTCTTGTAAATTATGCTCATGTTTTCTTCCTGGATCTTACATTTGACCATTTTCACTGTTTAGCCTTGGAGATTATTTGCAAGAAGACAGTCGCTCTCGGTCTGGTGAGGCGTAGTTAGAAGGTTTTGTCTACTTCTGTTTTTTTTTAAAGAAAGATTTGATAACTGATTCAATTGCATATTTACAGTTGTAATTACTATATTATAAGCCAAAATAAAGTTATATCGAATAATCTGATGCCAATTCTTATTCCTTGGAATTGTATAACTTTGAAATATCGTCTTCATTCAATAGCCCCAAATTTTCCTTGTACTTCTAAATAAAATTGCACAATTTTATTATGAGTCTAAATCAAAATTCTGGGTGGTAATTTGTCAATCCTTCGTATGAAGAAAATACGAAGATGATGCTATCATTCACTGGAATGTAAAATATATATACAGGAGCTTGGGCTTGTACAAAATAACTCTCTGCTAACTAACGAATATTCCGCATGTATATGTACAGACTGGCGTGCTGTGTGTCTGTTATGGGCAAAATAAATGATTTGCTCTTTCTCTCTTCCAACTGACGAATGGCATGCTCTGTGTCTGGTATGGAGTTGTGTGCTCTGTGTCTGGCATGTGGTGAGATGTGGTATGGGCCTGTCGACATAATTGAATTCTCAATTTGAGTATCTAAGCCTAGATAAGAAAAATAAAAGTGAAAAAAAACTAAGTTGCATTTTTTTTCCTGAAAGTAATCTATTTAACCTTCTCGTTTAGTAACACAGAAAGATCAAAACCTTTTACTCCATAGAAGTTGAAATCTTTTATTTACTAAAAAGATTTTTAACTTTTACTTTAAGAAAAATTAAAAAAATCAATAAACAATATGAATAAAGGTTGACGATAATTTAGGTTAAACTTTTATTATTGAGTAAAAATTAATGATTAAAAAATTCAATCGATTTAGTCGGTTCAATCGTAAAAATTTTGAATGGTCAATTTTTCGATTTAGTATTTAACTTTTTGTTTTGATTTACTTTAATAACTTATGTTGTTAAAAAAGAATCAATTTAGTAATTACAATTTTTTTAATTGAACTTCAAAATTATTCTATAGATAATGATATTCTCTTTTAGTTATATTTCAAAATTTTTAATTTATCTAAACTTTAATCAATTTTATAAAATACTAATACTAATTGAACCTTTTATAACTTAAATTTTTTATTCTATCAATTTAAAGTCCAGTTCAATTTTAAAAATATTGCTAAAAACTGTTCCCTAATGATCTTGACCTTTCGACAGAAAACGCAATCTTGACGCTTAGCTTTCATCATATTGTGATAAACACATTACGTATTTTACAGATTACGTTTGGGAAATTTTGTGCGTTTGGAATTTCATGGCTCTGCTGTGCAAACGCATTATACACGTGCAAACCTGGAAGGGGAGGGCTGAAATTTGTTAATCCTAAGATTTGGTTGGCGCAGTTTGTGCAATTCCATGGTACCGTCGGATCAAGTTTTTAATTCCGCGTCGTATGACACTTGGCAGCTTAGAAAAGGATAAATATGAATATCACGTTTACCATCCTGACAGGTTTTTATTAGATCATGGTATTTACTTTGCCCATAAATTGACAACCTTTGTGAGTCAATGCTCTTGAGTTCGACGTCGTCGGATTGTTGCATTTTAAGGTTCAAGTAATTACATTTATCAATATTTCAACTGACCATCCAATGCATAATCAAATTAGAATATGAAAGGAATACTTCAAATCTTCTCTTTTCATCTTGTTTTATATTTTGGTTGTATGTTATAAGAAAAAAAATATTTTGCTAAAATATGTCTTTTACAGCACAAAATTTAATGAAAATTTACGTGAAGTTTCAGTAATGATATTTGAAGAACATGATGGGAATATCAAATATCTATGGACAAGGAGGAATCTTCAAACGACCACTTAAAATATCGATAGACACCATTCTAATTTTATTTAATGAGGCTGACAATTGACCAAACAAACGTTATACCAATCTCATAGTCCTCCCATCCATCGTTTCGTACTGGTCCCTATTACGAAGGTGATGGCTCACGAATCTTGATGTTTCAAAAAGTCGTTCTTCAAGAATTTGATAAGCTTTGGTTTTTTAGGTTTTTCTTTAGCTTTTTTAGGATGAATATACTCTGTAATAAAACGACGATAGTTAAACTTGAATATTTTTAAATAGTCAACTTTTTCTAAATATGTCTGATATATAAGAGATGGATATGTTGGTTGAATATTTGAAAATAACGAAGAGGATGAGCTATATATTATCTTTGACCGTACAAATTACATATTAGCTTTTATTTATTACACAATTTCTTGTATCTTTTGGATTTCTTTAACTCATAAGTATCTTATTAGTTACGCATATTGTTGCTATCCACAATATCAAAATTTATCAGCATTGAATTGTAATTTTAAAAACTTATGAATTAAATTTAAAAAACAAAGAAAAACCTAGATCGAAAGACACTCCAGCAACACACATTTTCACTATTCTTTTCTTATTTTTTTTCTTCCACCCTTTATACTTCTTTAATTATTAATATCAACTTATTTAAACAAGTTTCAAAGTTCAATTTTTTAATAACAGTAAAAGTAAAGAAAATAATGTTAGTTTGCTTATACTTGCTTGGAACAATACAACTTTTATGAATTTCTCTTCAAATATCACATGTATATTTAAATTCTTTTAGTAATACTACAAAAAAGAATAAGAAATTAGTACTTTGCTCATACTCTCAATCATATTATTATAAAATTTCTTTGTACTTGAGATTTCTTGATAAATAAAAAGATAAAATTTCATATTTAATTAAAGTATAATAACATAATTATATCTACAATTATATATATTACATAAGGGAAAAATATTTTGTTCTTATTAATTTTGAATATTAATATGAACAAATGAGTGTGTTTGTGTATGTGAATTAAAATTTTATATTGTACTGATTATTATAAGATATATTTGTATGAAAATGTTATCTTTTAAAATTTTAAGTTTTCATAAAATTTTAATTAAGACAAATTTATAATAAATTTTAAATTGTAAATAATGTGTTTAGAGGATTTATCTTTATTTTGTATTAAAATTCTTGCATTCATTCATTGTAAAATAAAGATAATTTTCTATTTCTTTAATTTAGTTTAAATTTGTACAAAGCAAAACTTTAAATATAGTTATGTAATAAAGTTTGAGATAACAATTACTAATAATAATTTAAAATTATCTAGGTGTTAGTGATATATTAATTAACTATAATTTGTAAGATTTTTAAAATTGTAATTGTTAGTTCTATAAAAATTAATGAGTTTTAACAATAGAATGATATTCTCTTTAGAATTAGAAAGAAGTTTCAAATTTTCATTTCTCTTCTTTTTTTAATTTCACTTATATTTAATGTGTATAGTGAATTATATATATGCAATATAAAAATAACTATAAATGCTTTTATTTCAGGTTTCACTTCTAGTTGATTATTTCCTTAGTACGAAATCTTGTTGTAAATTGTAGTACGTAGAAAGTTATCTATATTTATTATTATTTTACTTCATGTTTTGATGTAATATTATTTATTATGCGATGAAATTATAATATTTTAAGTACTTTGTATTATTTTTTTTAAATATTTGTATGATCTTTTTTCATATTAATTGTGGTTATCATTTATATGTCAAATATGTAAAAGGTAATATTAATATAATTTAATAGATTGTTATTATTTTAATTTTTATTATTATGATTTTTAGAGACATAGTTGATATAAATTTATAAATTGTACATTACAATATATTGAGGGATTATTTTGTAATTTTGAAAAATTCAAAGAGTATACTATAAATTTAAAAATTATTTGACATGATACCTAATATTGATTGGTATCAATAAAATACCATATCATAATCAAATCTAGTACTAATACCAATATGGTATTTATTCGTTGCGTTGCTCCCATCTCTGCTATGCTCTTTTGAATTGCACTCAGTGAAGTCGTTAGTTAAGCCGGTTATTATACTGTGCGTAACACATTAATAGTCAATGGAAGTTATTTCAGGTATTGTGCATTGGACTCCTAGAAATCTTGAAACTAATTCCTTTCCATTTACCCAAACAAACTAATCTGGAAATCTGAATAAGAACTTTGCTGTGTCGACAAACTACCAAAACTATCATGAGCACATATTTTCTTTGTTTTACTGAACTCCTTATTTTGTAATGTTTTTCCTATCTATCATCACTTGTCCATTAGATTTACTGTCTCAGTATCAGAAGTGTATATTCTTCATTTAACTACGATTTATCCTAAATTCTCAGATATTATACAATGCATGTGAAAAAAATTTATTGGTCATCATGATACAACACGACTTAACAACATGATATGGATATAATTGCCACATTCTCATATCTAAATGAAACTAAAAGAGTAAGGTGCTGAACTACAAGTGAGAGAGTTAATTTGGCAGGTCAACAAATTGGAACCTGTTAATTAGAAAAAAAAAATGACCATCCAAAGGGAAACAGTCAAATAATTGGAATGTAAAATTAGAAAGACTACTTTAGTTTGACTTTCTTTTGCTTTTAATGGACCCTAACAATATAAGTCCAGTTGTGCAGTTACGAAAGTCAAATATATATTTATACATGTTGAAGATGTATTTATCTTTTCTTTCTTTCATTTTAAATATGTCATACCATTAATAAGTTGGGACACATATATGTGAACGATCAGCGGCTAATAGCTATCTCTAGGTTTGTCCCTTCAACTTCATTAGCTATAACTTTCCATGCGTTCACATATATATGGATGGGGACTACAAACACATATTGATTTGTGACATGAGGTTACAAGATTCTTCTCTTGTAGAATCAACCGTATGTGTAATTATATGTCCACATAACTTGTAGGATTAATCTCGAAGTAAGTTTATGTGAAAATATATTCTTAGGGTCACATATCATTCAAGCAATAGTAGATGGTCATTGAAATTATTAGGCCTATGATATGGGTGAATAAATAACGACGTGGAATACATACATGTTCAAGAAGGGAACCGATCATACCCCAAGAGATACTGGATGGTGTGTTTAGTTGCATCTGAAGATTAGAAGAAGAGGAAGTAACGATAATTATTACAAGTTAAGTGGGCGTTGAGCGACGCGAGTCTCTCATTAAATCCTCTCATCTGCCTCCTTCATTGCCTAGCCAGGTCGCCTTTATATCCCCACCCTCCTCTCACTTCCTCTCCTCACCTACTACACACAATTCTCTGTCATTTTCTGTTCTTTGCTCTCCACCAAAACAACTACTAAAGCTCTTTTCTTTTTTCTTTCTTTTTTTAGTGCCTGCGGATTTGCTCCAAACCATGCCTCCAATCTTGCCGGAATTCTCCAACTCCGTCAAGCTCAAGTATGTTAAACTTGGGTACCAGTATCTTGTCAATCATATTCTATATCTTCTTCTAATACCTGTAATGTTTGGTATTTCCATCGAGGTTCTTCGTTTAGGTCCCGATGAAATCTTGAACCTATGGAGATCACTTCATTTTGACCTTGTACAAATTCTTTGCTCCTCTTTCTTCATCATCTTTATTGCCACTGTTTATTTCACGTCCAAGCCTAGGACCATCTACCTCGTTGATTATGCCTGTTACAAGCCACCGGTCACTTGTCGTGTTCCTTTCTCCACTTTTATGGAGCATTCCAGGCTTATTTTGAAGGATAAACCAAAGAGTGTGGATTTTCAGATGAGAATTCTTGAGAGATCTGGTCTTGGTGAAGAAACTTGCTTGCCCCCTGCAATTCATTATATCCCTCCCAAACCAACCATGGAGGCCGCGAGAGGGGAAGCTGAGCTTGTCATCTTCTCTGCCATGGATTCACTTTTCAAGAAAACGGGCCTTAAACCTAAAGACATAGACATTCTCATCGTCAACTGTAGTCTTTTCTCTCCTACCCCATCTTTATCTGCTATGATAATCAACAATTATAAGCTTAGGAGCAACATTAAAAGCTTTAATCTTTCTGGGATGGGTTGCAGTGCGGGTCTTATCTCAATTGACTTAGCTCGCGATCTTCTCCAAGTTCATCCAAATTCAAATGCTGTTGTCGTTAGCACAGAGATTATTACACCAAATTACTACCAAGGTAACGAGCGAGCCATGCTTCTGCCAAACTGTCTCTTCCGGATGGGAGGTGCCGCAATTCTTCTGTCCAATCGCCGGTCAGAACGTCGGAGATCAAAGTACCGTTTGGTCCACGTTGTTCGAACTCACAAAGGTGCTGACGACAAAGCTTACCGTTGTGTATACGAAGAGGAAGACAAAGAAGGTAAAGTGGGGATTAATCTTTCAAAAGATTTGACGGCCATTGCTGGAGAGGCATTGAAATCAAACATCACAACTATAGGGCCTTTAGTCCTACCAGCATCAGAACAACTCCTGTTTCTTCTAACACTCATTGG
Organism: Erythroxylum gracilipes; assembly: GCA_026413385.1. Classification (NCBI taxonomy): domain Eukaryota; kingdom Viridiplantae; phylum Streptophyta; class Magnoliopsida; order Malpighiales; family Erythroxylaceae; genus Erythroxylum; species Erythroxylum gracilipes. The sequence goes on from JANZLC010000003.1 coordinate 16,180,128, forward strand.
ACGCAAAATCTTCAACCCCAAATGGAAGCCATATATTCCGGACTTCAAACAAGCTTTTGAGCATTTCTGTATTCACGCTGGGGGCCGAGCAGTGATTGATGAATTGGAAAAGAACTTACAGCTATCAGCAGAACACGTTGAGGCTTCAAGAATGACACTGCACCGTTTTGGAAACACATCGTCGTCTTCTCTCTGGTACGAGTTGAATTACATTGAATCAAAGGGAAGAATGAGGAGAGGAGATAGGATTTGGCAGATAGCATTTGGAAGTGGATTCAAGTGTAACAGTGCAGTTTGGAAGTGTAACAGAAGTATCAAAACACCAAATGATGGACCTTGGACTGATTGCATCGAAAGGTACCCAGTTCACATTCCAGAAATTGTTAAGCTCTGAGATGCTTCATCATTAGTGGATTCTATTTCTTTGGTTTCTCGGTGTCTGCTGAAGGTATTTAGGGGTCTGAAATTTGAACTCGTTTCTCGACTGTATTCTCGGTACGCTGTTATCCCTTTCACACCATATTACCCTATTTACCACACAGTCCATTTTTTTAAAAATATTTTATATCAAAAAATGGCGTGTATATATATATATATATATATATGCCCTTGAATGAATTGATATCCGCCGTTTAAGGAAAACGGATCAAGATTGTTGTTTTTCTTTGGGTTTCATGACCAAGAAAGGAAAGGCGGTGGAGTTGCCTGGGCATTGCGAAAAGAATATGAATAGATATGGGAAGTGTAAATTTTCGTGGCCCGAAAAGTATTTGATTGGTCTATGCTGCGTGCTAGCAGAGCAGTCAGTTGTAATACGCAATACAAAAACGATAGAGGTACATTTCTGTTAAATTATAAAGTTCCTACCTGCCCAGCGATTATGCCCATACTACCAATAAGTATAATTGTGAAGTCTAAGAGTGAGGACCACTAGTAAGAATAGACCTCTCTCAACAGTACTTTTAGAAGGACTTTCTAATTTAATGAATTAGTTACAAAGTTGAATTAAGATTATTCGATTGTCCGTGTGGCGTCGGATACCGGATGGTTTAACCGAAAAAATAGTCGAACCGCTAGTAAGAATAAACCTCTCTCAACAGTAGTTTTAGAAGGTCTTTCTAATTTAATGAATTAGTTACAAAGTCGGCCGCACGGATAAGCTTAATGAGGCAAATGAAAATGAAATGTTCGTTGGACCATATATGTGACATGAATTTTACGTAATCATGTACGTGCATAAATAGGCTGAAGAAATAAATGTGATGCTTTTATTGTGGAAATAATTAATCATAAAACTGCAGTGGAACTCAATTTACCTTTAAGAATAAGTAGGAGGAGAGCTGATTTATTAGGAAGAAGCTGGATATAGTCAACTTATCTAAATTCATTTATGGTAAGCCTCATTTCCACAGCCTTTTCTGCTTAGATCATAGTATCATTGAAATTTCAATAGGCATCAAATTTAGGAAACTAAATTATCTCTTTAAGTTCAACAATTTTTTAATAAAGGTGGAGGAATTCAAGAATTATTAGATTCAAGTCGTTATAAAATCAACCTTCAGATCTCATTATCAAGAGCAATCACATTGATAACCTTTTTTAAATCGAAAGTACAAATTTTTACACCCTCACTAAAGTTTTGCTCAATACACTCCAAGTATTTAGGGTGAAGAATATAAGAATCATTAAATTAATGCATAAAAGAATTCTTAACCATAAGATTGTAATAAATTCATTTCTTCATCACTTATATGTAAACTAGAAAAAAAATTCAAAAGGTCTTATTACATGGTTTTAATTAGGTTATGATAAAGATAATAATAGTGATAAAATTGAAGGAAATTTACATAAATAAAATTATATGAAACTTAGGTCTTCACTATATAGGTTATTTACACCATAATTCTATTGGTACCATAACTGTAACTTTTTTTTAATGCTCCGTATATATATATATATATAAAAGCATTTATCATGTACCAAATCATGTACCAACAATTAAAGAAATATTAGATTTTTTAAAAATGTTAAATTTCAAGTAATCAAGTAAATGTAAATAGCATTCAGGGTTCAAAATAAAAAGGCTTCAAGAAAAGTAAGGTAAAAGCTAAAAATGTGATTATAATAATTAAATGAAAGGATAAGTCTTAAACTTGGTTACTCCCAAGAGATAAAATATGGTAGGATGATCACAAGAAATAAGTTAAACAAAGCTTCAATTTAAATGGCTTTATAGGGGATTTTAGAGGGCAAGGAATCTCCTTGGATTAAATTGGAGCATTCTCATTATTTAAAATCTTATAGCTTTTGGTCAACTTCTCCAAAATGTCATACATTATGGACTATGCTTAATGCCTTTAAGCTTAGGGGGTAGATGAGAGCATTGTTTGAAAGGAGCTTGGAAAATGGAGGTACTAACAATTTATAGGAAGATAACTAATGTTTCTTAGGTTTTCTTGTTAATGATGTGCATTTTTTATCCTTGAGAAACTTGCTACCAGAGCTAGCCTCTATTAGGGAGGTATTATATGATAATAGCTATAATCTATGTTAGATTATTGCGGATGACTTACTTAGGCATGCTCCTTCTTTTCATCCCTTTTCAACTAATGCTGATAAGTCTATTTGGTTAAAATACTCTGCAGGTTCCTTTACTGACAAATCTTGCAAGGAATATTTGAAGTTTAAGGCTCTTAAAGCCTGTTGGTATAAATTTGTTTGGTGCAAGTAGGTTTCTCCAATAGTTTCTCTCATTATGTAGCTGACTATCGATGGAAAATTTTCAAAGTCAGGTTTCATAGCTTAACTCATACTTCTACTGTTTGCTCTCTTTGTTATATAGGGCCTGAATTTATTGAACATTTATTCTTTTAAAGTGAGTTCTAAAACCAATTTGGCAAACAATACAAAGGATAAACAATCTTTCATGCTTGATGAATACTTGGTATGATATTGTTGGATGGAGCACTGACTTGAATTGGAGATGTAAGGTTGATTTTTGTTAGGTTTAAAATCTCTCTTGGTACTATCATTTATATTATTTAAAGTAATAACTTTAAGAGATTTTCAAAGTATATATATATAAAAAAAGGATGAGACAGTAACTAATACATGAACTGAATATCTATATCACTGAGCAAACCTTAATAGCTTATAATCATTTTAATCTTTAACGCTTTCAGCTTGGTTATGAGTAATTGCTTATTACACTGTAATTCTAAGTTAACAACAACTTGTTCCCAGGGCTAGTACTTTTGTATGCTTGGATTTTGTGTTTGCCTTATAATGCATTGTTCGCAACTTAATTTCTTTTAGTTTATTTTTCTTTCTTTTTTTAAAAAAATGTACTATAGTTAGACCATTAATCAGCTCTCAGCAACATCTTTTCTCCTCCCCTCATATATTTGACTACTAAGCAAGTTCCAAAGCTAAAATCTGACGAGGAAGGCCAACTTAGAGCATGATTGAACTACCAACTATGGCTTCACATCACCTGTTTCTATTATTCTATTCTTACCCTATTTTATAAACATCAATGCATTCATTTTTTGTAGATCTCATTTATTGAATGAATGGATATTTATAGAATAGGATAAGAACAGAGTAATGAGAATGGGTGATCTGTTCCCACCAACCACATGCAAAAATTTAAAACCTAGAGATACCAATGACTACCATAACCCATTACTCTATTATGTATGTGTATATTTGAACGGAAAATAATAATAACTCATTATTTATGAAAAGCAAGACGAATGCTTTGGACTGATAAAGAATTTTCCAAAACCAGTCTAGAATGAAGCTAAAGGATCAAAATCTAATTAAGCTAACCCAACTTGAGTTGATTATGTGAGTTTACCATTCTCTTTGTACAAATGGTTTATGAAAAATATCATAAGTTGGACATTAGATAATTATGTTCCCTTGGATTTTGTAATTAGCAGATCATTGGTATTAAACCATTAGATAGTATACTCAAGCCACCTCAGTTAGCTTATTGTAATTTACTTGAGGGACATTTCTCAAGAATTCCTCTAATCCAATTAGGATGTACTAACAACATTTGGATCGATGGTAAGTCAAGATTGGGCTTTTGATCGAGGCATTCGAGTTCCATCTATTTGAATCTTGTAGAAACAAGTGTACCTTTACAATTTATATAAATGGCAGCATTACGAATTGGAACCGAGTAAGAACCAATAGACGCATAGTTGTCTTAATGAGAGTAATTCTCAGCGAGAGAATCCATTTGTTCCAAATCCAACTTGCTAGCAGACAAACCAGGACAACCACAAAATCAATATTAGCTCTTTTTACTTCTTCCGGCGCACAATACGTGCCGTTTCTCACATTGGTTCCACTGCAGTTTTATTTCTAAATACCACCCAAAGTTGACATTTTTCACCACGTACAAAACAAACGCATAGTTTTATGTGTAGAAAATACCCAGGAAGTAATCACCATTTCAGCAACAGCATCGCTTCAACCTCTTTTTCTCTGCCTGAAATCAATAAAAGGTTGTCGTTGTGCACTTTTTCTATGCTAAAGACAGTAGGCTTATAGAAATTATAAAATATGTTTGGTGCCACGTATTCTTTTTTCTTACTACTCCAAATCCCATTTCGTGCATCAAAATTTCCACATTGACCTCCCTTTCTTTTCTTTCTCGTATATAAAGGTTCAAGTGTTTGGTCTAATCAACTGTTACATCGATAGTAGTCAACGAACTGACGCATGCAGAAAGTCTATAGTCTATAGCTTTGACGGCTCAGATGGTTTAAAGTTAAACCACAATCCAAGCTAACATGTGGTAGAGTACGAAAATGTACATTGGATTTGGATTAAAATATAGAGAGAGCATGCAAACTATTGAGAACTATTCATATTATACTAATTGTGGAAAAAAAAGGTGAGACGACATAAAAATATAACAAAAAGGGAGTTTCCAATTAAAGTAAAAGCAAATAGTAGAAGAAACTGCAAATTGCAAACTACAAACTGCAGACTCATCACTGATTAAAGCCATAACCCTTTTTAACTCTCTGTCCCTAAGCCTGAAAAGCTTACACATCGCAATGGCGCTGTCACTAAAAAGGCAATGTTCTCTAACAGTGGGTAATTGCTTTTCCACTCTCGCTTCACTTCCCAACTGATTCGAGCAATACAAAGTCCAAGTGTTATCTATAACTGTTAAACTTCTCAGCTTCTATACACATCAATATCGTTCATATGTCGATCTTTCGCGATAACAATATCAAAAAGGATGAACTCACAGACAGCAAAATACCCCAATTTTTCCCTCTAAGATGGCAAAAAAATGGATCAAAATATTAGTGCACGAATGATGATGAGAAAAACGTGGGTATTTTGGTTAAGGTTCAAGACTACCAAAAGCAAGAAAAACCAGAAAAGATGGAAAATTGGAGTAATTCTACTAGTTGTGAAGAGGATTTGGGCAACTGGGCACTCTTCTTTTGCTGTCTTCTAAGCCCTTGTCAGTGCTGTTGAAACTGTGAACCTTCCCAATTAAGTACTTACGGAAGATGTCTTCTTTCTTCACCTTTTTGGCGGTGATGCTGTTAAATTTGTGCTTTGGCAAGCCATTTTCACTTGACATTCTTATGGCTCCCACTTTGCTGTCATGGCACACCCAAATCTGTAACAAAAAGAAGACCAAAACAACTAACAAAGAAGAGGAGTTGATAATTTTTGTGGAGCTGCCAAACGACATAATCCTCTCTTAATAACCCACATAAATCTAAACCTATCAAAACCCTGCTTGTCCCAACTTCACAAACTTCAAATATTGAAGTAGAGAATCTCAAGCCCTCTCTCTCAGAAAATGAGGCTTAATTCCAGACTTGTTTTGTAGTGGTGTGTTAGTTTTGTGTTTGTGTATCCTTCTCTCTCTGGTCTGTGGGCTGCAAGTTAAGAGAAGAGGAGAGGAGGGAGGGCGGGTGTTTTGGGTATTAAGGAATAGGACTAGAAAGAAGGTGTTCCATAACTAACATGTCACTTATGAAGCTGCATATATGCAATACCAATTTGTGTCTCGATGAGCTATTTGGTGCTAAAATAAAAGCGTTCAACTACCCGCCATGCATGAGAGTGGACCAGTATCGACGTCAAGCTTGACTGGATTAGAGAAAGACATGAAGATGAGATGAAGGGGGAGGGTAGCCGAGAATCTCCTGGCGTTGCTGGGCTTGGGAGTTGGGGTCTAATGGTCACAAACAAATCGCACGTCACAAACTAAACATTTGTCTGTACAATTTGCAGAAGTCACAGATTCGATGGCACTCTTGTAAATTATTGGCCACATTTTAATAAACAAAAATAAGATTTGACTTCATTAATCAATCAGTGATATTGGTGATTAACAAGTAAGTTACGACAGAAGTTGTGAAATGGTCACATGTTAAAGAATTCTTTTCAATTTAGTGACATTATAGCAGCTTAGACTACGGGGTGATTACTCTTAAGAAGGTTACTATTAGTGGAAGTATAAGTTTTGCAGATATCAAGCAGATCTAATTGATGCTTTAATTTTGAATTATTAATTTATTAAATAAAATATGTAATTTTGATTTAATAGAAGTGTTGCAAATAGAAATGCCATAACAAAAGTTTTCACAATGCAAAATCTTATGAGTTTAATCACAACCAAGATTAAGGTGTTTAGAAGATTAGTGTAAATAAATACATATAATGGTTAACATACTTCATTGTATAAAAATAAAAAGATATTATAGTAGAAGCACTTTTGTCTATTAATTCATGGTTTGACAAAAGCGTATGAAAGAAACTTTAAATAGTTATGGTTTTACAGTGGTGTTTGTCCAAATTCATGACTTCAGTAAGATTGCCCAAACATTTTTAAGTTTGTTTTTCAATTCAAATTTTCTTTGGGATCTCTGAAGGTAACCTCAGATTGTCATAATAATTAAAAAGACAAGCAAGGTCATTATGTATAAGAAAATTGAAGTCACAACTAATACTAGCTAGAATAGATAGTTTATTGGACTTGAAATGAAAATCCTAAATTTCTCAAATCATGTAAAATCATAAATTTTCAATTAAATTCTCAAAAACTGTTTCTTATATAAACCAGTCCCAAATGAATATCGAACACAGATTATATTGTTCTTGACAATAGAGGATTGATCAAACATGAATATAAAAGAAATTAAGAAGGGAAAAAAGAAAAATGCATCCTATAAAATTAACACATATTTTCTGTGGTTGACTTAGCATTTGGATAGCAATCGTACGTCTTGGTGAAGTCTTGACTCATTACTGGTGAGTTTCTGGATTCATGGTTGTTACTGAAAAGTTAAGGAACTCTAAGAACCAAATGATTTGGATTACACATTAATTAGGAAACCGATTTATGCATTTGATACCCGTAGGTAGATACAATATGATTTCAATGGGGAAGATAACAAGTTTACATGTCAAAGGAGTACTGAAACGAAAATACATATAACAATGCTGTTGTAGTGTTGGTGGGAAGCTTTTTATGAGCATTGAAGAATATTAAATGTGGTGAAAACAAGTTTGAATCTCCGTGCTTCGAACTCAGTAGTCATGTTCATCCCTGGTTTTGCCTAAAAATCGCTCCATAATTCTCACTTGTACCCTTTTTCCTTCACAGGAATCGTAAAGGAACGCACCAATTAGTTTACGCAGGAATTTTGAAAGCATCGCACCAACTCTGTTTACTAATTGAACGATAAATTACAAAAATCCTTAAATTATTTTCTATATTTGAATCTCCAAAGCTGAGAAACAAGATTTAGGAATTACTGTCACACACTGCTAGGATTTATCTCTAGTTTTTGTTTACAAAATGCAATTGCTTGCTATAGAATAGGTGGGTCCAGAAAGTTTACCCGTTACAGGTACACAACTTGTGTGAAAGACAAAAGTTAGGTTTTTATTTTGGTAAATAAAAGAGCTAACAACTAGCTAGAGCGAACAACAGGATTAATGTGCCGAGTGCGACTAACACCCATGCGATCATCATTGAGAGTTGGCAGTATAACATTCGGG
>JANZLC010000003.1:16215641-16244217 GCA_026413385.1 Erythroxylum gracilipes
TGATTTTTGTTAAGATTATATTTCGTCTGCTTTTCTCCTTTCTTTGGTTGTCATCAAAATCATTCAATACGTAAAGTTATTTTGACTTAACAAATTCTTCTATGGCCTCCCCCTGTTTCATGTCAATAGTTTCGTATTGATGTACCAAAAGACTTATTCTATGTTTCTTTACCTTATTCGTCCCTTCAAAGGTAACTTGAAGATTTGTCCCATATTTCTTTTGTTGTGGAGCAGTAGGACATCTTTTCATATTCTTCTGGATGCAACGTATATATCAGGTGATGTTTTGCCTTAGCATTTAGTTCTGCATTTTTCCTGTTAGCATTAGTCCATACTTCTACGTTATCGAAAGTGGGAATTGTAGCTCCAACTATAATCGCTTGCCATACTTCGATATCTACAGATTGAAGATATATGGTCATTCTCTCTTTCCAGTATGAGTAGTTGTTTCCATTGAAGTAAGTAGGCTTTGAGACGGATTGCCCTTCAGAACTTCTTAAGGTGTTTGCCATAATCTATCACATGCTATAAAACACAATAAATGTGAAACCTTGCTTTGATACTAAATGATAAAGCAAACACACGCAAGAGTGAGGGGAATTATGTGTATAATTTTTTTTCATAAGTTATTTTAGTTCAAAAGGAAATGACAGGAGCCTATTTATAAATACAGTAGGAGCCTGTTGTGCGATAGGATCCTGTTAAATTGAAAGGAGCTTGTTAAATGATAAAACCTTTTAAATGACAGGAGTCTGCTAAACTAAAAGTCTTGTTAAAAACAATTTAAAATAGAAGGAGTCTGTTAAAATGAAAGGAACTTTTAGCAAGTTAAAAATAGAAGGAGCTTTCTATAATAGTAAAGGAGCCTCTTGCTGAAATAAGCACACACACAAAATATAATGTGGAAATATAAAAGTTAAGAGAAGAGAGAGAAGGACGTAGTCGATTTGTATTGGTTTGGCTTACAACCAAGCCTACGTCCAGTCCCCAAGTATCCAATTTGAGTATTTCACTATAAAAACAAGTAGTAATTTGACGAGCTTCTCCAAGCTCAAAAGTTAATATTTTTTCAAGGTTCTCCAGCCTTCCAAACTAGTAGTATTTAGCTAGCTTCTACAAGCTCTCAACAAAAAATGAAGTTTGCTTGAAATGAGCTACACTCATCTCTCTAAAAAATATTTTCACTTTCTAAAGCACAAGAGATTTTATAATGATATCTCTTTCAAAAGAATTTATGTTATAGTTGTATTTCAAAAATTCAATCTCAATTCGCAAAAGCAGTTGCTCTTCCTTAAGTAGGCTTTTCTTTCAACTAGCCATTACTTCACTTGCATTCTTAGTCAACTGGATGGATTAAATTCCGAATAACTTCGATATCATCTTTGCCAAAAATCTTCCAATAATCACGCAGCTAATATATGACCTTCATAATAAGTATGATCCTTTCGGATAAATCATTTTTTAGTAAGGTAAGTTAATAAAAAAGGTTCCTACAAGAAGGAAAACAATTATTCCATGATTTTATTTTCTTTTAAGAATTATCCCATTGTTTATATGTAAGGAAATAAATCCAATTTGAATTTTGAAATATTATAAGATTATCATCAAAATCATTAAATATGAACTTTGAGTTAACAGTTTAGATGACTGAGTAAGTCAATAAAGGATTCGTCATTCTAAAGTAATTAGAGATAATATTCTACTGTTCTTGATTAGTAGTGATTTATGAAATTATCTGGCTATAGTAAATTGACATTTAAAAAGGCATTTTCAAATTTCAATTATAAATCAATTATTAATTAGTAAGAACGAACATGATTGGAAGAAAATAGTAGACACTATATCCATACTCTGTCCAATTGGAATATTAAATGACGAAAGGACTAAATTATACATCATAACCATATATAGACAAATTAAGTCAAACTACTTTGACAGTCTTGATATTTAAATGGTCATGATATGTTGCAAGCTGTCAATTTTGATATATGATTATACATTTTCTAATAGGAAAATTAAAGATGAATTAAAAGAAGTTTTAATTTATCTTATCTTAATTATAAATTAGAATTAGAATTTATAATCATTGTCAATATAGTATTAACCTAATTGGAGAGCAACTTGGCAAGAAAAAAAATCAATTTTAATTAAGTTAGACTTAATTATAATGCTTATAAAATTTTAAGGACATTTTATTATAATTAAATGAATTATAATGACTTTAATTATAATTCATTTAATTTTGACTTTAATTATAATTTAAGAAAATTTAATTTTAATAAAAATAAAAAACCCTAATGTTTTTTTTTCCTATAAATAGAAATAAGTACCAAGGAACTAACTTATTCCTCTCAAAGTGTTAAAGTTGTTTTTGTAGATATCATCAAAAGTTAAACAAGTGAACAACCCATAATAGACAAATAAGCAAAAAGTTCCAAAAAAGTTCCAAAGGAATATCGACACGAGTAATACAATTCCTTACCAATCGATTTATGTTTTATTATTCAAATTATTCAATTATCGAGACCTGAACGAAAATCGTAAAAACTTTTATTTTCTGGTACGTACGTGATTTCGATCACTGTTGATTTTCAATAAAGTACTCTACTAAAGGAACTTAAAACTAGGTCAACAATCAAGACGGCGAAAGACAAATCAAATCAGTAATTGCAAACAAAGCAAACTCCCGATCCCTATTTAATCCTCAAAGACTGAGACCCATCTTCCAGGACATGGCAAAGTTTTTCCCCACTGGAATATCCAATCCCTTTACTTCTACCATTACACTCGTCTTCTTATCCTCCGGATTATGCAGGTACTTATGCTCCAAAGTGCTGATCTCCGTCTTTGAAGCAGTGGTCACAGGCTCCCCATCAATCTCAAGATTAGTTGGATGTCCACTTCCACCCAATCCTAACACAGTTATCTTTTCAATGGTCCAACCATTGTCCAAAGCAAACTTGCCATCCTCAACCTTAGACCACACCTTTACAGTTCGGTGATTAACAGTTGCGTAGAAGTGAACATAAGTTGAGTATCCATTGCCAAGTTTCATCTCTGCAAGCTCATCATCATCAAGGAAAAGAGTTCCTTTAGCTTCACCATTGCTTGCCCCTGCTGGGAAGGTAACTATGAGGCTAAAAGGTGTCATTCTAGCAACCTTAGATAGCATTCCACCTTGCTGCATAGGTAAGATGGTATTTTGATACAGATGCACATTAATCACATGTAGAGGTGCATCCAATGTTACATATTTTCCCTCCTTTGATTCAATGGCCTGAGTCATATCGAACATACTATACCAAGTACCAGGAGGAAACAGCGCTGTAACTTCTGATTTACCTTGCTCAAGCACTGGAGATACCATCAGACTGCTCCCTAGCAAGAACTGCGTGCTCACTCCATAACAATCAGTGTAATCTGGGAACGAGAAGAAAAGAGGTCTGGCAATTGGGGCTCCACTGATGTGGGCCTCATAGTTCAACGTATACAGATATGGAAGAAGCTTATATCTCATTCCAAGAGCATTTCTAGCAGACTCAGCCACTGATTCCCATATATAAAGCTCTTGGCTTGGGGAGTAATAGTTGGCATGATCCCTTGAGAATGGATAGAATGCGCCAAGTTCAATCCAACGGTTGCAAATCTCTTCTGTTGGTTGAGGATAAAATCCACATATATCTGACCCAACCATTGGTACCCCAAATATACCGAAGTTTAGCATAGTAGATATGGAATACTTTAAATTCTCCCAAGTGCCCTGATTGTCACCAGTCCAATGAGCAGCATATTTGCCTGATCCAACATACGTGGAACGTGTTAAAATAAATGGTCGTTTGCCCTCAATCCCCTGAAGGCCCTTGTGTGTGGCAATGGTGTGAGAGAATCCGTAAAGACTATGAGCATCATACTCCAGAACACCATTGTAGTGAACTGCACTGGTGGCTATGGTTTTATACCCTATCGGCACCTGCTGTCCTGAAGCGTTTATCTTGTATGGTGGATCATCCCATCTTGTCTCTGTTATGTTTTTGCAATCCAAGCAACAGATCCAGCCAGGTCCAGTCCCAGTTGGACATTTCTTCCCCATTGGGATCTTGCACAGTCCAGAACAGAAATTTGAAGCTTCATTCATGTCAATCCATAGGCCATTAATAGGAACAAGTTCGTGGAAGCGACGAATTTCATCACCATACCAATCAACTGTTTTGGGATTGAGAAAGTCAGGAAAGTTGACAGCCCCTGGCCAGACTTGGGCAACGTAGGGCTCACCCTCATACTTGATAAACACGTCATTAGCAATGCCTCTTTGATGTACACCATAAGAAGAATTCACAGCGATCCCAGGATCGACAATGACAACATATTTCATGCCAATGCTATGAATTTTCTCAAGGAAAGGCAAAAGCTTATCACGAGGGTAGTTAGTAGGGTTAAGAGTGAAGTCCTTCTTGCCATCCATATGATCGTCGTCATTCCAAATGACATCGAGTGGGATCTGAGCTTTCTTGTAATTCTCTACAACATCTTCAATCACAGAGAGATTATGGTAACCCCATCTGCATTGGTGGAACCCTGTAAAATCATATCATAACTGCATGAGATTAACTGCCTTTGGTTTCCATAATTTGGAGATGAAACAGGGTATCTATGGCACAAGGGCATCCAAAATTTCAGTATCACTTGCTCTCAAATGAATTTCAAAGTTCTCAGTAACATAAACTGTAAAAAACTTAAATATAATTCTTTCCCAAGATTACATGCATGAAATTGTTAGTCCTGAATACTATAAAGATAGCAGAGGATGAGATTGCTTCCCATTTTGTTACTGTTCTTTTTTTTTTCCTCTTTTTTTTTTTTCTGGTGGATTATACGGAAAGAAAATAAGCCAGATTCTTTCTGTTCCTTTTGAGTAGCATAGCACTATCAGTGAATACTTGATTCTGCTATATATGCTGACAGGGCTGGAGACTTGGCCTCGTGTTAGTGCCATATGGACCTTGCCATTACCAGTCCAATGACACTATAACACTAATGGGTATTTCCATTTCCAAAATCCACTGAGTTTGACTCGCCCTAGTTAGATTCATTATTAGACACATCAAAACTTATCTGGGAGAAACCTTATTCTTAGCCTAAATAAAGTTTACAGTACAAATTTGACAATCAAAATTGTTCATAATTAAGACATTTTCTAACACAAATGTACTGAAACATTATAAAACGATGATTGTGATAAAGAAAGACCACTTGGCTGTACAGGTTAGGCCACTCCTTTGTTTCAGTTCATGAGCATGCAAAATCATAAAACACTTCTGTGTCATAAAGAGGGTGCATGTCAATGAAACAACATATTTATAAATTCACGATTACCTAGCCTACAGCTACCAACCAAAAAGAGGCAGAAAAGGTGTTGAACATAACTTTGAAATATCTAATTACATTCTGAACTGAAATAACTTATCCTCAATTTGGAATTGGAAATGGAAATGGAGCAGGTAATCTCGAGGAAGTAGAACAACAATATCTACTAAAATCCACGTTGTACGGTTCATGAGAAATAGAGGGTTTTATGATATATAGAAAAGAAGCAAAATTTGGCCAGTCATAGCCAGCAAAATCTAGATTTTCACAAGCCAACATCAACTGTGACAAATTTTCAGAAAATTTGTGTCTATTCACGTCACGTGTGTGTTGAGACTTTTTAAGGTTAAACCAGCAAGCAAGCAGAAATTTTAGATTGTATTGTAGAGAAAGCTTTGAGCTTTATCATATATGTCCAATAGTCCTAACACGGATACATAGTACCTAAATCTTGTCTCAACTGCCACAACACAAGCGAACACCGTTTCATCAAAATATAGTAACCACACAAACATAAGGTTGTCTCTTAACCTATTGGCATTGTTATAGGAACAATATAAACGTGGAAGAATAGGGGAAACTATAAAAGAATGGGCACAGCGATCCACATGGGGGCAGGGAGGCTTAAGAAAATAATTGTCTTAGTGATGTATGCATTAGAGATTGGAGACAAATTCATTGCAACGTTTTGGGGAAGTGAAGAAAAACATTTTAGGCTGAGACCAATGTCCTAGTATTTAACGTGGATATTTTACACCTTTAAATTTTTTTGTGGTAAATTTATATCCTAGTAGGAATAACGACATCCCTATCCCGATTCTGGTGCACATGTATTGGGAATGGCTATTATAAAAGAACTTTGTTTCTATTGGGTCTAAAAAGTCCACATAATTCAGCAGTTTCTTTAATAAAACACACTTCTCTTCTGTGATGACTTCAAATCTATATCATTTTCTTAAAAGTTAAAACTCTTCTTATCAGAATCTTGTCCAACAAATTTTAAGACAGAGACCAACAAGAAAGCAAATTTGACTAAATAACAATCCTGAAACAGAGAAAAGAGGTGAAGAACGTAATCATTACCGAAAGCCCAGTAAGGCATCGGAGCTGGTCGTCCTATCAACTCGGTGTACTGTTCAACAACATCCAGAGGTGTTGGACCGGAGAAGAAGTAAAAGTCCAGAACACCCCCAATAACCTTGTACGTCAGAGAAGTCCCTCTATAGAACACATCCATGCCATTGCTGTTCAACAACAGAACTGCGTGAGCATAGGCTTTCCCATCCACATTCCGAAGATCCATGTACATCGGATGTGAGCCGTACAAGTCTGTGTTAAGGTTAATGGCTGAGGCATCAGTAGTATACAAAGTGTATGGATCTCCAGGATATAGTTTGATTCCATGAGGCTGTGTGTTCTCTCCTAGACCATACAATGAAGCATCTTTTGGCAATTGCGTGGATATTTCCAAGTATTGGTCTTTAAACACCATTTCACCAAAATCAGTTGACCCCCTAGAGCTAGAATTGAAAAGGGTCTGCCCATCTGATTTTCTCTTCACTGCAAAGCTAAATGGGTCAGCTGTGTAGCTAAATAGCAGCTCAGAGCCCGAGAATTCTTGAACCTTCAGTGGGTTCTTTCCCAATCTCCCTATAGCTTGCTTCTTTAAAGGCGCCTTCTCTCTTGGCAAGAGATTGTATGGAACTTCCCATCTCTGCTTCGTTGCATCAGTTATGTGAACCCTTAAACGATTTTGAGTTTCTTGCCTGCAAAAGTTCAACAAAGACAGCTCCATTTTAGTGTTTCAACTTCTGGATTTCACCATAATATGCAACAAAATGCAAACAAGACAAGACATTTACTTGACATAGAGCTGCAATAGTGAGATATCAGCACCGTAGACATTGTTCTTCTGCTTAACTTGGAGGTGACCCAGTAAGCCACCATCAGAGGTCTTTTCCGTGGAGATGAGACGGTAACCTTGGCCAATGTTAGAGGCTGTGGCACGCTGGATCGAGGATAGAAGCAAAAGAGTGAGGCAGAGAGAAGCTAACAGAGTAGAAGAACAAGAAGACATTATAAGCCTTTGGTCAATTGGGAAGAAAGAGACTGCTAACAAGTATTGAACTTGCGGTGAAGTATTAATGTATTTATATATGCAAATGTTGATCAAAAGATATTAACGCAATATGATTGTATCGATCATGAACATAGAAGGCTTAAATTAAGGGAAGTGGAGAAAATAGAAATGTCATCCGGTGCATGCGAGGTGTCATGAGGCCATCTCTGCCAAGTGATGATGATGGTACATGGGTCCGCTTATACAGTCTATCTTTTGCTTATCTCTTTGTGTTTTCTTTTGGACAATCGTTGTCTTCCACTTCTAGACTTTGATTGATAGAATATCTGCTACGCTTTGATTGATACCGCATCAAGAATATAATATCTCATGTGTAAAAAAGCATCAGATGGATTACCGCCTCGTGTGCTCTCTCTAATTGTTATTGAATTTGTATGTATTTCTATGAAGCACTATAAAAGATTAAATACTGATTTATTAACAAGTAAAGTTATTGTGCATAAGACTATAGAACATTAACTTTATGTTCAGTTATAATATCTGATTAACTGTTACAAACACAACCCGTAAATCCTCTTCAAAATTGTTAAATATTAGTAAAAGACAACCCACACCAATTACACCAACGTGAAATGAACAAAAACTTAAGAAACCGATGGACGCTCAGTTAATTTAAAGTAATCGTGAAATTAGATAAATAGAACTATACTTAATTTACTATTCATTTATGTTTGATTAAGCAATTGGAGACTTTGTATAAGCTCATCAACTTACGAATATTTAGTTGAGTCTTTTACAAAAACTGTTTGAAACAACGTAAATAAAGATCTTTTATATACCTTTCTTAATGTACAAGTCTTTTAAAATGTCGCAGAAATCTAATATTTGTCATACTTAAATAGGCACAAAAGATTTAATAACTTTTTTATTGCAACTTTATTAAGTCTTCGTCTCTGATCTCATCAGTATCCGTTCACACTAACTTCAATCCATTTAATTATATCATTTATTAAACCACTTTTATTATCTTATATTGGATTAAATTTTATTTTTATCCTTAATTTAAAAATAACAACTAATAAATGTATAATATATCCCCTCAAAAAAATGAATAATATAAAATAATTCAAAATTCTTGGACAAATATTAATTTTTCATATCTATAATAAAAAAATAAAAGATAAAAGAATAAAACTAATAATGTGTTGGTTGACCTTTGTAAAATATTTTATCTAAAGATATTCGAGTTGTTCACTTCGATTAGACTTTCAAAATTAGAAAATATCAAAAATATGTCAAATGTGATACAAATCTAATATAATTGCATATATCTAATAACTTTATTAATATGAATGTCAATGGATTGTGAAAAACAACAATAGTACCTAAATAATTTATAATATATCATATTTTATTTGTTGATTTTAATTTCTCTAAACTTTATGCTAAATTGTAATAGAAAATATGCTCTCTCACTATATGCTAAATTACATTAGAGAAAATATTTCTGAGATTAAAAAACCTATACCTCACTATTCTGATTAACTTATAAATTTATCAATATACTTAAATGTGATAGGAGACATATTATCTAGGTCAAACTATAAATATGCCTAATGACCTATAACATACTTAAGATTGACACAAATCTTAAGACTTTTACTTGTATTATGACAATGTAAAATAATTTGTATAATTGAGGATAAAATGACAATCATTAATATATAAAAACAATGTAGTCATAATACAACAGAAGAAAATTGTATCTACAACAAATATACAGTTATCTTTAACTAATAATGCTAAAGGGCTTCAAAATACGTATACTACAGTATTTATCTAAAATAGTAGGAAAATGTCCTTTACTCAAATGATCAACCAATATATACTCATTTAGAACATGCTCAACATTAACGTCACATTTTGTACAAGTCCCTTTATAGTCAAATATTTGGACTTTCGAATACTTAGACCTTGTGATATTATCACAATATTACTGAATAAGTCTAGTAACTAAATTAAGACAATCCAAAAATTAAATTTCTTAATTAAATTGAATGTGAAGCAGTCCCATAATGTATAACAAACTCAATGTGCATATTATAAGAGCTTACAAGTATCTTCTTGACACTTTTTTCATGAAACAACTACACTTACTTACAGAAAATAATGTGGACTTTCTGTCATTTGGATATTTAAAAAAGTCAGAATAAATTATATTTAACAAGTTAGAATCTGTGTACCTAATCGATTTTAATTTCCTAATTTTCATGTATGTCAACATAATATCATTTGTCCTTTAAAGATATTTCAAGCTTATTTAAATGCCTTCAAGAGGTTTATATCATGATTATATAAATATCTACATAATAGTTCAACAACAAATGCATTGTTTAATCTAATATAGATATGAGGATATATCATGTTACCAATTATTAGAATAAGGAACATTTTATGGCCTCTCTTTCAACATCATTCTGAAGACACTATATAAAGATGATTTTTCTTTAAAAGAGAATGGTGTTGCACATATAATTTTTTTTATATTAAACCTTTTTAGCAAACACTTAATATATGCTCATTGAAAGAAACCTAACAAGTTTTAAGATCTATCCAAATATCAAGGAAGAAAGATATTTACCAAGATCATTCATGTCAAAATACTTGATAATAAGTGCTTAATCTAAGGCAATATGGCTAATTCATTTGATGCAATCAAGATATCATCCACATACAAAAGTAGAAAAATGACCTTGCTTATCCTAACCTTGTAGTATAAATATCTTTCAACTTTATTTTCCACAAAATCAAATAAGATAATTATCTCATTAAATTTCAAATACCACTGATGAAAAACTTGTTTCAATTTGAATAATTATTTTCACAATTTACAAACCAAATGACTCTTTTCATTTCTTAAAACCTTTAAGTTGTATATTAATTTTCTCAATTATTTATGATTCACTAATTCTAAATCCTCCTTCTTTATAATAGAACTTGTAGCCCTTAAAATGGTCTAGTTAACGTATTCACTAATTCTAAATCCTCCTTTAGTCTTATTCACCTCATGAGGGACTCGAGGGGAGAATATGAACAGGAATAACCCATTTCTAACTCTTCTGGAATCCATAGGAGCAAACAACTAGAGAACCAACAGAAAATTGTCAAAAATAGATCCAAAGGAAGCAGGCAAGTCTTTGGAGAAACGTATTGGATGTAAACGCTCCAACTGAGAAACCAAAACATTTCTAGTTAAATGTGGTTAATAGGATAGTCACTCCTCTACTGAAGCTGTTGGAGGAAGGAGCTAAAACCTGGTTTAACACATTGATAGGTTTTTTTTTCCCAAACAAAAGGCTTTCTTTTCCTCAGGTTCAGAACTGGGCATATAATAGACAGTGAAATAAATGTCTTAATAAAATTCTACTAACTGAGGAGGACTCATTCCAATTCAAGTTTATAGATGTGGATAACATAAATATGCTTATTAAATCTGTTCATAGGCACATTGGAGGTCATCCAATGTTTGTCTAAAAATTGACCCTTGGAATAGAGTTTGAAAGAATTGAAATTGAAGCCATACCTCTATGGATCAACTTCCATAATATTCCACTAGAGCATTGGACGTTAGATGGCCTGAGTTTTCTAGCAAGCTCAGTGGGTAACCCACTGGCTTTTGTTTCACCAATTGTTAGATTTAAAAAGATCTATTATGTAAGGATTTGTGTGGAAGCGAAAGTTAAGGATGACCTCCCTGATGCATTGTCCGTGATGAAACTGCTTGAAGTTTGAGAAATGGTAAAAAAAAAATTCAACTTACCTACAACTGGATACCTCAGCTTGGTAAGAAAGTTTGAAAACCTACAGGCATATTGTTCAATGCAAGTGGTTATTATCAGCTAATGGGGTTTATGGAGAAATCGGTGTCTTAACCATTAGAAGATAGAGGGGGAGATTCTACCAACTGATCAACTTCATCCTTTGAACAGAAGGAATAGAGGCGTTAGTAAACAAGCATGACAAGGATGGAGAAGTTAGAGAAAAACAAACTGAAATGGGGAATACTGGAAGATTATAGATTGATCCTAACAGCACAAAGCATAAATTGAAAAATCAAGATTAGGAAACTCTAGAACCCAACTTGAATGTGGAGTTGATTGTGCAATTATCTCTAGTTTTCGGTAGGAAATCAGGAAAAAAGAGAAGAAAACCCAAAGAAGGTTGGTACTACAAAGATCTTTTAGGATCTAGTACCTCAAGTCAAATTAAATTGTAGGAGCTATTAGGGTTAATTGGTCATTCTAATGCCCTACATTAGGATATTCTGGAAAGTTTACAGCAGCATATATCTTACAAAGAAATTAAAAGGACCCTTTTCAATCTAAACCCAAGGAAAGCATCAGGTTCTGATGGATATAATGCTCACTTCTTCCAATGTACTTGAGATATCACTAGAAGTTTCCTTGTTGAGATAATCCAGGAATTCTTAGTCTCTACAAAATGCTGAAAGAGATTAATTTAACTCATATTTTGTCCAATTTCATGTTATAATACTATATGAAAAGTTATCCCTAAGTTGCTAGCCCATAGACTAAAGGAACCATTGAAGCACATCATTCACTAATCTTAGGGATAAGGAACATCATTAGACTGAATGCTCACTGCTTGTCGTTTAAGTACCTAGGAGTTCTAATTTCTTCTAAGAAGCTAAGATTTTATGATTGCATAGTTCTCTTAGAGGCTTACAAGAGGGAAATAAATGCATGGCAGAATAAAGCCTTGTCACAAGCTAAAAGAGTGTAGATTATCACCTTAGTTTTAAAAAAATCTTTACACTTTCATGTTTCGGTACAACTTTGTATTAACAGCTTGTTGATGCTTTTGATTGGGCAATTCAATGAATTCATTTCAATTAAAAAAAGTATTTTAGGGATGATCTACTTAATTCTGTATAATAGCTCACCTAAAAAATAATCTGGAAAGTTAGTTCCTCTCTTGGTATATTCCTCATTATATTTTTTAAAGTACGATTCCACTTTTGGGCACTTAATACAGTAACTCAATATGCGGTTTCCTTAGTATTCAAGGGATTTTTTTTTTGATTTTAATACCATCTGGCCAGCTTTTATTGAAAAAGAAGAAACAGACAAACAAGACAGTGGACAAAGCCACGCAACAAACAACCCAGGAAACAGAAGTTTCAAAAAACAAACAAAACGAAAAAGAATACAGGCCAGAAAATTAGACCATGAATCGAGCTTGAAGACCGGAAAATGACAACAGTAATAGTGAGATCTTCAGCGGCTGATCATGTGGCAAACGTCCAGTAAATCTCAGAATCTGGATTTCTTCAAAAAGAGAAGTAAGTCTTCACGGTGGTTCGCGGAGGCGCCTCTCTTCATCAATCACCGCTGCAACTGTCGATGGGGCTTCCTCCATTAAAAACATATCTTCAGTCAAGTTAATTCCAGCCCGAGCTATGAGATGTGCTGCTCGATTTCCTTCCCTTCGTACATGTAAGAAGTCGCAAGATAAGTAATGTTTGGCCATCTTCAGACCATCACTAATAATTGGGCTAATTGTGGATTTATCAAGTTGTCCCAGCTGTAATTTTTTGATGATTGTCAGGTTGTCTCCCTCTAGGACGATGTTTCTGAACAAGGATTCATATCCGAATTTGAGGGCAGCTACCGCTGCCAGTGCTTCACCAGCAAACAAATCTTGGACATAATAATGCTTGGTAATTCCGCTCCCTAGTACCTCGCCTTCTGAACCTCGAATCAGAAAACCCGATGTAGCAGTTTTATTGTGCGAATCATATGCAGAATCAAAGTTAATCTTAACCTTATCATCAGCAGGTGGCGTCCACTGGACGGGTTGAGGTTGAGTTCGGTTAATTGTGGACCTTCTCAACGATAAGACCTGCATCTCCAACAGGTATGCCGAGATAAATGAATGAAGCTCATTGACAGATTGATTGATATTCTCGTGGATAAATTTATTGCGGTTAAACCATGTTGCCCATAACGTAACACAGACTAAATTGCATTTGTCCACATCGAGGCTAGCCAACACTTCCTCCAGCCAATGATGAACCGAATCATATGATGCATTGACCCATCTACACCCAACTGTCTCCCAATTTTGGCTTATAAAAGGGCAGGTTCGAATCGCATGTAACCCGTCCTCAACGTCCCTAGAGCATCTTCGGCATATGCTTGAATTTGCACTATGCTTATTGAATAGATTTAGACTGGTAGGCACGAAGTTTCGAATAATTTGCCAGACTGTAATCTTGATTTTGAGTGGCAATGGAAGATTCCATAACTTTGAATATAGGCCTTTAAATGCATCCGAAACTGTAGGGTGGATAGTTCGGATTCCTCGCTGAAGTAATTTATGCCCACTTTTCACAGTATAAATGCCAGAATTTTCGTATCTCCACACAAGCTCATCTTCATGTTCATCGGCTGCCAAAGGAATGCTTAATATCCGTGTCGCTTCTTCTGAATCAAACAAGTTGGAGATCTTCTCTACATCCCACTTATGCTCATTAGGGATGAACAAATCTGCTACAAAAGATGCTGATATACTGACATCTGTCTTGGTGATATGGCTGTTTCCAGGCATTGGTAACCAGCCATCATTCCAGATTGAGATCGTTCGTCCATTCCCTACTTTCCATTGGAGACCAGTGGCCAGTAAAGCCTTAGCAGACCAGACACTCTTTCACGTCAATGAAGGGTAATTGCCTAGCCTTGACTCCATAAAATCAGTATCTTTGTAGTATTTAGCTTTGAAGAGCCTTGCTGCTAAAGAGTGAGGACATGAAATTAATCTCCACCCTTGTTTAGCTAATAGAGCCACATTGAAGCGTGCCATTCCTCGAAATCCTAGCCCCCCCTCCTATTTCGATTTGCAAAGTTCATCCCAAGTGCACCAATGTATACCACCTTTAGTTTTGGATTTACTCCACCAGTATCGAGCAAGTATCGCATCAATGTCAGCACACAATGTGTTAGGAAGAAGAAAACATGACATCGCGTATGTTGGCAGCGCCTGTAAAACCGATTTTATAAATATTTCCTTACCCCCCTTAGATAAGAACCGAAGACTCCACGCATCAATTCTCTCCCTGATCCGATCAGCTAGGTACCTGAAAGTAGTAAGTTTATTTCGTCCCACTTGGGACGGAAGTCCCAAGTATTTTTCAGGCTCGGTTGTAATTCGCACCTGTAAGATGTTGGCAATTGTTTCCTGCACATTTTCCAGCGTGTTGGCACTAAATGAAATCAAGGATTTGTCGAAATTAACTATTTGCCCTGCGCATTCTTCAAATTCAGTGATGATACTTCTAAGTCTTGCCGCGCTTGTGATAGTCGCATCCCCATAGAAAACGTTGTCATCAGCAAAGAATAGGTGAGATATGTATGGTGCACCCCTGCAAATCTGAATTCCTTTAAGCGATCCATCAGCACTGGCCTTCCGCAAAAGCGATGCAAATCCCTCACCACAAATAAGGAAAAGATAAGGGCTTAAGGGATCCCCTTGTCGCAATCCTCGTTGTGGGATAATCCGACCTCGACTGTTACCATTCAATACAACTGAATAAGTAACGGACGAAATACATTGCATAAGCATTTGAACCCATCTCATGTGAAATCCCATCTTTAGCATGACTTGTTCCAAAAATCCCCATTCCACTCGGTCGTAGGCCTTGCTCATGTCGAGCTTGAGAGCATACGATCCCTTTCGACCTGTTCTCTTTGTCTTCAGATAATGAATGATTTCATATGCAATTAATACGTTATCGGAAATAAACCTACCAGGCACGAAGGCACTTTGCTCCTCTTCAATACATAATCCCAAGAACTGTTTGAATCGATTTGCCAAAACTTTGGATATGATTTTGTACAGTACCGTACATAGCGAAATAGGTCTGAGTTGAGTCATATTTCTTGGATTAGTAACTTTCGGGATTAACACAATGTTTGTGTGATTAATCCGAGCAAGATCCTTGGACCCAGCCAAGACTTCGATGCAATAACCCGCAACATCCCTTCCTACTATGTGCCAATATGTTTGAAAGAAAAGTGCTGGGAACCCGTCGTCACCTGCCGCTTTGGTAGGACCCATACTTTGTATTGCGTTAAAAATCTCTGCACTTGTGTACTGTCGAAGAAGGAGATTATTCATATCTGTTGTAATAACAGGATTGATTCCAGCTAGAATCTGATCTGGGGAACCCGACACGTCAGAATGGAACAATTGATCAAAGTATCCAGTTGCAATAGCCTCAATTCCTGGCTCATCATTAATCATTGTGCCAGATTGGTCCTCCAGCCCTTTAATCACCTTCAGTCATTGTCGTTGAGATGCAATTTTGTGGAAATAAGCGGTATTGCGATCCCCGTAACTCAGCCAATTCGCCCTCGCTCTTTGCTCCCACTTGCTCTCCTTTCGGTCTATCTCCAAGTTAAGATCAAGTTTTGTCAGGATCAACTCCTCGAGATTGCTTGAGGTTGGATCTCTATGATTCAGCTCATCCAATTTACATTTTAGCTCTGTCGTTCGTTTAAAACGGGCTGCTGTAATTTTTTTACTCCAGCATGTTAGACCTTCACTTACTGCATTCAACTTCCCCGGGAGATCAAGATCACAACTTGTCCAAAGCTTTCGAATTTCCTCCTCGCAATCATCTTCCATACACCAACTAGACTCAAAGCGAAAAGGGAACTCCGTCCTTTCTCTGATCACATCCGGATTTGTGTCTAACAAGAGGGGGCAATGATCCGAAATAGAATGAGAGAGGTGAGTTATTTCACAAGTCGGAAAAAGTGCCCGCCAACTTGAAGTAGCCACCCCCCGATCCAACCGCTCTCTGATATTAGTTCTTGGTGTGTTTCCTGTCTCCCATGTGAACTAAGGTCCCCTAGATCCCAGATCAATGAATCCACAGTCATCCAATGCATTACGAAACTCGGTCATCTGTCTCTCTGGTCTGATTCGCCTTCCCTGTTTTTCAAACCCATATGTTATTTCATTAAAATCCCCCATCACAATCCATGGGCTGGTGGAATGATTTTTGAGCGTACGAAGTAAATCCCAAGATTCTGATCTAAATCTCTCTTCATGATGTCCATAAAACCCCGTAAATCTCCATGGGATTCCTGCCTCCTCAGAAACAATTTCGACATCAATATAATGGTCACCACTGCTTTTGAAAGTAACATGAACCCCCTCCTTCCAACCCATTGATAATCCTCCACGAGTAGCAGCTGCTGGAACTTCAATTCCTGAATAATACCCACAGCTGCGTCTAACACCTGCCATCCTACCAATATTCAGTTTTGTTTCAATAAGAAAAAAAATGTCAGGGCGCTGTTCCGAAATTTTATCTCGGAACCTGCCGACTGTCCGTGAGCGACCAAGCCCACGGACATTCCAAGCTAGGATTTTCATTGTGACCGGTCGGTCTCCACGTCGGGAGCCGCCGATAAATCAAGATGGTGTGTGTTTGTTCCTGCAACAGAACCAGCCTCCACTCTAGCCCGTTTGTGACCATCCGTAAAGTCCAAGGGGTTGTCCTCGGTTTCTTGGGCCGTCATTACTTCATCCATATCGAATTGCCGTCCTTGTGCAATTGGAATGCCTTTGTTTTGAGAACATTGTGTCCCTGAAGTTTCTCCTATTGTTACGCCAGCAGTATTTGATGTGGACAGTACCTCTAATTTGTTCGGAGGTTCCCATGTGGCCCCCGAATCTGGTGGAATGGGATCTCCCCTGTCTCGGAGCCATTTGTTTCTTGCAGGAGGCCGCTGCGGTGTTACCTTTAGGTCCGGCCCCCATTCTAACTCCAGGGCCTGTGTTCTTTGTGCAAAACGGATTGGGCAGAAGCTTTCCCCATGGCCAACGCGCCCACAAAGGTAGCAGAACAATGGTAGTTTCTCGTACTTGAACAAAACATATACTTCGGGTCTTTGTCGAGTCAACACCTTCTTCCTCCTTAGTAATGGGTCACGCACATCTAGTCTGACCCTTATTCGCATATAGCTCCGAAGTCCCTGGGTTATGGCTTTAGCATCATAGTCGATAAATTTACCCAATGTATTGCCTAGCTGTGTAGCCATTGCTTCTGACATCATGCCTGTTTGCAGGTTATGAACTTGGACCCATATATCATAGTTCAACAAAGGTACTTGAAGCGGATCCTCGTGTTCCCCGACCCTATGAAGAACCAGAAGATGATGATTAAAATGATAAGGTCCCCCCGCAAGGACACGTTGTACATCGACTTCATGGTAGAATCGAAACATGAAACGTTGATCACCAAGCTCCTCGATTGTGACTCCTTTTGCTGGGTGCCAGATTTCTGCCATCTTCACTCTCATGGCGATAAAATTGATGGAACCAGTAGTCTTGAAGTCGCCGACGAGGCATATTTCATCAACAATCTCCGAACACTCAGCCAGACCTTCAACTATCAACGCTGTTTCTTCTCGAGTCGAAATCCCTAGAGCTGTAATGCCGGCCTCCATGGCGTCCACCATTGAACAAGGGAGAAGGATGTGATCTGTCGCACAAAGGGTTGATGGAATAAAAGAGTTTGGGATGAGCTAGAGGTTAACGATGAGAGAAGAGGAGAAACAAACCTTAGGTAAGCTGCGATATTTGCAGAAAAGAGGCTGCGATATTTGCAGACGTTTTGGTACTTTTTAAATTAAGATAGTATTCAAGGGAATTACATCACTGCTAGTGCTAGATGTTGATTTTCTTTCTACTGACTAACAGGGGTTTATATGTATAGAATAAATTAACCCATTGGTACGGAAATATCCCATTAAATTAACGTAAAAGCAACTGGAACTGGAAGATTCCAGAAAATCCAAAGCGTAATTGACCTTGCCAATTTCCATTCCAAATGATAACCCACTCGTGACCCTTCAATTTAAATACTCAACTCTCTAGTCTCTCCCCTGTAGCAAAACCTTTTAAATCAATAATTACACAGTACGAGCATGTGCCTCATTTAATTAAAGAAAACAACATGTCAGAAAAATCTGCTTCGGATGCTGGCGTTTGGACCCTCATTACCTTACCTTTGACCCTACCAACCTGAACCCGCTGCTTTTAATGCACGGTTTCACCCAGTTGTACAATTTCTTCTTCGCAAAATGTTATTATTAGTCAAGGGTAAAGATAAGGGTATCAATTGTAGGCCATTTAAAGAACAAATAATGATTCTTTTTTTTTAATTGGGGATTTCAACATTGTGTAAAAATTATCTTTAATTTTATAAAGTCAGCTAATTTCGTATCAATGCCCAACTCATTTTCTTCAAAATATGATTTATTTCAATCCAATATTTCTTTAAAGACAAAATATTGCTCAAACCGACAAAGATATACCATGTTGCTTAATATAAAAAACTCGCTTAAATAAAATTTAAATTGTATCGGAGCTTCTAAGATTTCTGATGCCAATAAAAGGGTGGTGTATCCTATTTTATTTGTTACTCAAATCTAATGCAATAGAGACATAGCACAATCATTGTGACTGGTAAATTTGATAGCATTGTCCTCGAGTGGCTGAATATATGGAAAACATTATCGTATACAAACATAGCAATAGACACCGGAAAGCCTCAAAATTGTCGTTTTTACATGATCGAAATGACTAGGAAAATTGAAACGCCGTCCCTGTCCTTATCCACAATTGTTGTATGAAGTATCGGAGAAAATAACACCACAAAATTTTTGAGTTCACATTATATAATAATTAATATTTAAAAATTCACGCTTCATTCCGATCTACGACCGTGTCAAATAACTCATTTATTTATATTAAAAAACAGGGTTATCAACCACCAACCGGATCACTTTCAAGGAGACCAACGCTGCAGGTCTGGCTTGGAGAGTAGCGTAATTATTAGTTCATAGATAATTGCCTTGTAATGACACCAGGTTTCAACGGTACATTTTTTTGGGGAGTCCAGATAATGCAAACTACGTTCATGGATAGACAAATGATTTATATTGCACGCCACAACATAGGATTTTGCAAAGATGATTATATTCTCCGGTGCTCATAATTAAGTTTGATTCTCCTATGCACTAACTGATGTACAATTTATTGTTCCCATAACCTGGATAGTCGTATAATATGTCCAGAAAATAACTGTTGTGGGTCTAATCCCATTATATACTCGTTTATTTGTTTAATTATACTAAATATCACCGTCTTCATGTATCAAAAGAAACAAAGTTATAGGTAACTGAATATAATATAGAATCTTATCATTTCAAAATTTAAAGATAAGTTTAAGATAGAAGCATTTCAAAGTCCAAATAGCTTTTATCGACCACCGTTTTATACTTTTATTAAAATTTGATTTTTAGAATTTCTTTAGTAATAGTATTACACACACATATATATCAATTTGTACTTAATTATAAGCGTGGTCAGTATAAGTCTTTTGAGAGAGCTTTGGAGAAAGCTCAGAGACCTATATTAGTTGCAATTGTCTTGTAAAGTGTTCTTGAATGAGAGAGTTCAAAAATTTTATTGTTTATATCCTGCTATTTGATTTAGTGGATTTTATTTTTAATTTGTCTCGTGATTTTTACCTCTATACTTGAGGCTTTTTGTACAATAAAATCTTGTGTTCGTAATTTTTCAGTCATCTTTATTGTGTGAGTAGTTTGTTATTGGTTGAGTTTGGAGCCCTATAAAGTGATATCATAACCTTAGGTATGGAGAGTGACAATAATTCTATAATTAAGTTGATGTCAACCAACTACTCAATATGAAGACCAATAATGGAAGATCTCTTATATTGTAAGGATCTCTATGATCCAATCAATGTGGATGAAAGTGTAAAAAATGATGTCCTATCTAAATCGGAGAAGATGATAGATAAAGAGTAGGAGAAGATGAAGCGAAATACCTTGGAAACTATTAAATAGTGCATTGATATTAGTATCTTCATTATGGTATCCCAAAAGTAGATCCTTTTGAGTTGTGAAAGGGGCATCTATGAGAGGAAGACTGCTCACAACAAGGCCTTCTTGATTAAAAGACATGTAAACCTAGAGTTAAAGATAGGGAAATTTGTGTTGGAACATCTTAGTGATTTTCAGGGCATCATCAAGAAGTTGACTTCGATGCATATTGTTCTCAATGATGAATTACAGGCTTTGTTCTTATTGAGTTCTTTGTTGAATAGTTGGGAAACTTTTGTTATGACTATTAGCAACTCCTCTTTGAATGGTTTACTTTCTTTGGATGTGATCAAAGTGAGCATGTTCAATAAAGAGATTAAGAGGAAGGAAATTAGTGTCGACAACATGCAGGCTCTTACAGTTGAAAATAGAGGAATAAGCAAGATCAGAGGTCCCAAAAAACAAGGCAAGTTGAAGAACATGATGAAGTTGAGAGACAAAAAGGAGACCAAAATGTGTTACTACTGAACCAAACTTGGTCATACAAAGAAGTTCTACTACAAGTGGAAGAACGATAAGAAGAAGCAAGACAATTAGAAGGATGGAGACAACAACAATGCTGCAATAATGACATCAAACACAAATGATGAAGTGTCATTGATTTGTGCAATCAGTGAATATCTCCATATTAGTTACTCAAATTCAGAGTGGCTTGTTGATACAGGGGAGTCCTCTCACTGTGTTCCAAGGATAAAGTACTTCACCAACTATAGGAGTAATGCTTTTGAAAGCACAAAGACGGGTAATCAAAGCTCCATTAGCTTTATGGACATGAGAGACATCTAAGTTCAAACTGACATTAGGTGCATATTGACTTTAAAAGGTGTATGAAACATTCCAAACTTGTGCCTCAATTTATTATATGCAAATATGCTTGACCAAGAGGGATGCTGACATAAGTTTGGAGATGTAAATGGAAGCTATCTAAAGGAGAATTGATGGTTACTCATAGTGGGTTATGCTTCACTCAGTACAAGACACACTTAAAGGTGTGTGTTGGAGAATTACATGTCATTCAAGAAAATACTTCATTAGACTTGTGGCATTAGATATTGGGACATGTTAGTGAGGAGGGGATCATGCTAGCTAAAAAAATTATTTATTCCTGTAAAGACTACTTTTTCTCTTAACCCTTGTAATCATTATGTGGCTAGAAAGCAGCATCGAATGTCTTCCCATAAGAAACCTACAAGGAGGAAGATGAAGTTAGAGCTAGTGCACTCCAAAGTGTCTGGTCTTGTGGAGGTGGAGTCTTTGGGTGGTAAAAAGTAAATTTCTACATTTTTTGATGATACTATATGCAAAACTTTGGTATTTATACTGAAAATAAAAAGTTAGGTGCTAACGAGCTTTCGAAGATTTCATGTCATGGTGGACAGGGAGATGGAGAGGAAGTTAAAGTGTCTTCAGATCAACAATGGAGATGAGTATACCTCTAATGAGTTTGAAGAGTACTATGCAAGACATGAGAAGACAAAACTTAGTACCCCACAACACAATGACATTGTCGAGAGGATAAATAAAACCATCATGGAGAAGGTTTGGTGTATGCTTTGAATGTCGAAACTATGAAGTCCTTTTAGGTTGAGATGGTCAAAACTACTATATACGTGATCAACAAAACTCCTTCAGTCCCTTTGGAGCTTGACATTCCCGAGAGAATATGGAAAGGGAAGGATCTAACCTATTTATAATTGAGGCTGTTCGGATGTAAGGATGTTAAGCACTTACCAAAGGAGCAAATATCAAAGCTAGATTCGTACACTACTCCTTATGTATTCATTGGATATGGTGATGAGGAGTTTGAATATAGGCCCTATAACCTGAAAAAGTAAAAGTTGTTAGAAGTAGGGACTTAGTTTGCTATGAGCATGAGAAAGGTGCTAATTTAATCAAAGTAGACATGATTACATTCAACATTTCATCTTTTGGTTATGATGATACTACACCTATTTCTACTTCCATTGATCAGCCTGGAGGTGAAGAAGTTGAAGGACATGAGCTAGCATATGATAATAATCAGGTGGAACTTATGAAAAAGTGAAGGACATAAATTGGCACATGATAATAATCCAGTTTGATGGAGAGGGTATACATGACTCATATCCTATGGATAATGTAAAAGGGGTTTATATGCATCAAAAGTAGGGGGAGTAACCCACTTAAGTGTTAGAAGATGTCTAACTTCGAAGGTCAATTAGAGAAAAGAAGTCTTCAATGAGATATCCTAATTTAGAATATCTCCTAGTCATTATTGAAGGGGGGTTGGAAAATCTTCAAGAAGTTCAGTTGCTCAAAGTCAAAGGAAAAGAGGACTTGATGTAGAAGTTGAAGAAGAGATTTTATGAACTCAAACGGGCTCTAAGGAAGTGATACAAGCATAGCGCCAGTATGTTAACAAATGTAGTTCCCAAGAGTATACTTGAGCTTTGTAGTAGGCTTATTAGGATTACTTTCAATTAATCGATAAGGCGGTTGATTTCTCCTGCAAAATGGGTTGAGGGGGAGATTATTATATGTCTAGCCCTATTCTATGGATGTTTATTTATTTAATTCCACCAAATTTGGACTTTGGAAGTCTTATCTATCTTTATAGATCAAAAGGAATAAAGTTGTGGGTGACTGTGTGTAATATGAAAACTTATCCTTTTGAGATTTAAAGACAAGATTGAGATAGAAACACATGTTGATAGAAGAGTTTTAGAATCCAAATAGTTTTTATCAACTAAAGTTTTACTAAAGTTTGGATTCTAGAATTTATTTAGGAGTATTATTCATATGTGTGTGTGTGTGTTTGTGTGTATACGGGTGGGTGGGTGGAAGGGTGTGCGTGCGTGCGTGCGTGTGTGTCTATATATATATATCAATTAGCACTTAATTCTATAAGTGGTTAGTATAAGTCTTCCAAGAAAGATTTAAAAAAAGCTAAAAGAGCTAGATTAGTTGTAGTTATCTTGTGAGGTGTTTTTGAGTGAGAGAGTTCAAAAATTTTATTATTTAAATCCTACCATTTGATTTAGTGGACATTATTGTTAGTTTATCCTATGATTTTTACCTCTACATTGGATGGTTTTTCCATTAAAATCATGTGTTTATAATTTTTCACTTATCTTTATTATATGAGTAGCTTTTTTTATTTATTCAATGAACACATATATCTTGTGAGTTCTATTACTTGGAGCCCCAGTAATAACAACATATTAATTTAAACAAATATGGTTATGTTAAAGATTTTAAAGTAATTACATTAGAGCTAGTTCTATATTTTATCCAAGTTGTAAGGTTATCAAAGTCGTCCCAGTAACATTTGCTAGTTTTCAATTGACTTCTAAATCTTAATCTGATCCATGTCAAGTTTATGAACGAATACAAAAAAATGATTCTCGATTTCTTAATTGCAATTTACTTTCATTTTTTAAATAAAAAGTGTGAATTAAATTAAGAGATAAAAGGAAATATCAAGGTTTTATAAGCATAAATAGCCCATCATTTTGAATGGGAAAATAAAACAACTAGGAAAATATTACATCATGAATTAGACTTACATATATACAAAACAAATATTAGCTCCATATTATGATAAGATTGAATTCTATCAGCATTTTGTCTCCAAATGTGATAATATGTAGCTTGATTGCATTAAGTAGCTTTATAAATAACTTTGATGATGCTTCTCATTGCCCTTCGATATTCTTATATTTCTTTCTTCCTACAAAGCTTGTACTAGATATGATAAAGTAGTACAGAAGAACCATTGTTTTGCTTTGTTATGTATGTATAATGTTGAGCACCAAATCACAATCTGATCCCATTCCTCTGGTGGGTTCTCTAATAAGCATATTTTTGTAATGTCCTTCCAAAATGACCAAGTATACTAACATTTAAAAAATAAGTGAGTTATTCTTTCTTGCTCTTGTCTGCATAATGCACATCTGTTTGATATTATCATATATTGTTCAATCTATCAATTGTAGGCAATCTATTCTTGATAGCTCTCTATCGGATTGTTGAAGCTCTAGGAATTATTACTTGCACCAAACTAGATTTTAGCATGGTATTATGTTTCCCCACTCTTGAAATATCATTCTTCAAGACACATTAGTGAATTTACCATTCTTAGATAGTGTCTAAAAGTTTAGGTTTATCTTGTTTTCCTTAAGCTTAGTATTGTTGATCTAATTATACAAATTAGAGTCTTTAATTCTTTATAAAATTTCAGCTTTATATGCAAGAGCATAAGTAGCATATTGATCTTCCCTGATAATTTCTCTAATTGAATTAAGCTAATCAACAACCTCACATAATCTAGTAGCTAACCATCTATTATACCAAAAGAATGTATTGACACCATTCCCCAACACTTTGATGACATGTTTCCTAACTTTACTTCTTAATTTGAAGATTGTTTTGGTTGTAGCAGATGCATTCTTAGGTATATTGATCTTTTATAAGCTCCTTCCTTTAATGTAATAGGCATTTATCTATTTAACCCATAAATATTGCTTATCTTGAATGATTGTTGAGCAAGTTTTATATATGATAAAACTCTCAATACCCGCAAGTATACAAATCGTATCTTGTAGTATTAAGGTTATCGTTCCCACGAGGATTATGAACAACTAAACAGTTTGAATCTAACTTTGTCTAAGGTAATATGAAATTGATTTAAATTAAATTAAATAATAGAAATTGAAACAATTACATATACAAAAAATTAAACAAATAAATGAGCTGCCAATAAAATTAGGGTCTGATCAAAGTTAAATACTTAGGAACTATTCTATCTTTATTTTGGCTGACTTAATCTTGTTAATTCAATTATGTTTGATCCTAGATTTCCTAATGTTTTGATCACTCTCTCTCAAGATCTAATAAATTAACCCTAATTGAATTTGATAATTATAGATTTGCAATATCTCGATTCACAAAACTATTCCTATTAAATCTGAAGCAATCTATTAGATAATTAATTTCACAGCCAAGTTCTCTCTTCAATTGATCATTAATTTGATAATTGTGGGTCTATTAAGTTTCCAATTCTCATTGTATACCTTAACACTAATTACTTTGATTTACTCTCTCGATTTATTATCAAATATATGTATGACAATTATCACAAACATTAAAAATATATTAAATTTAACAATGATTAAATTTCACAAAATAATTCCTAATCTGAATTTAAAAATCCATAGACATGTTATACAGCATAAAAATCCAATTGCAGATCAAGGATAATGAAGAAAGTAAAAGGAAAAGAATAAAAATTGTTTAACTCCTTAATTTCGATTACTGAAACTTTCTAAAGTGCTTATTTGATCTTTACAATTTTGATCCACTTTAATGAATGACTGCTACCTCTTTTCGATGTTTTTCATATTCTTATATAGTAAATTAGGGTTATAGGGTTGTGTCTATAGTCTTCCCACTTTTTTCAGTTACAAAAATAGCCCGGAACCTTAAAAACACGAAAAAATTCGCGTTTGGAAAAGCTTCAGTGACAATCGTGACTTGGAGTCATGATCGTGCTCCATGCTATTTCTCCTCTCTGTTACAATTGTGATCCCTTGTCTTGATCATGACAAAGAGCCATGCAGCTCATGTAAGGAGCACGATTGTGACACCTTTACGCTTCCAATATTTTCTTCATTCTTTAATTTCCTAATTTCCAATACTCACAAACACATCAAACACCTCATAAAACGTAAGAATAAGAATAAATTCATGCTCTAAATCACACAAACATTTATAAAATAATCAAACACTAACAATAACACAATTCTAAGCCTATGCACACAATAATCATCTAAGAAACACTTGAAAACACACCGAAACATATAGAAAAACATAGTATGATCTATACCTATCAACATCCCTACACTTAAAATATTTCTTGTTCTCAAGCAAAAAAACAAAAAAACATAATCACACATTTATACAACATGCAATAATGATATAATG
Source organism: Erythroxylum gracilipes (assembly GCA_026413385.1). Taxonomy (NCBI): domain Eukaryota; kingdom Viridiplantae; phylum Streptophyta; class Magnoliopsida; order Malpighiales; family Erythroxylaceae; genus Erythroxylum; species Erythroxylum gracilipes. The sequence goes on from JANZLC010000003.1 coordinate 16,242,048, forward strand.
TCATCAATCTTACGGAATCAATTTAACCTCAAACATCAATCATTAAAAATGTGTCAATATACTAAGTCATTCCTTTCATGTTTAAGTACTTTGAATTAAATATACATATCAATTAAAATATTAACACCCTATTCATACACCTATGACATTTGTAATCATACAATTATGATTAGTGATCAATCAAAAAGGCAATTAGCACTAAGTATCCTTTCATAAAAATTTCTTGCTATTTTTTAAAAGATTAGTAGGTTTATTTATTGTAACACTATTTTTTAGATTTTATTTAACGTTAACCTAGTCTTTTGATGTCAAGGCAAGCCCCTTGTCATGAATGTCCCTTTGTTACTCAATTAGGTCATATTTTTTATTTAACTTGCTTAGAGCTTGATTCTAGCCTTTTAACGCTAAGATAAATATTTTGTCGTGAATTCCCCTGGTTACTCAACTATATCACACTCTCAACTAGCAACCAGCTTTATTCATAACCCAATTTTTTTTTTCAAAAAAGGATAGCGGAATAGGAATTTATTTAACACACTTTTTCTTTTCTTTTCTTTAATTTCTTAGCTTACCTCATTTCTTTTTTATTTAATCATTCTCATGAAATGGTACTAATAATGTTAACCAATTCAATTAACTTATAATTATAAATGTATACAACAAATTTCCTAAAGTGAAAGAATAGGTGTCATATCCTAATTAACATATATATTCATCCCAAAGATACTTAAAACGTAAAATTCATAAGTCAATATGCCTTTACAAATTAAATGACCATGTTCAAAGATAAACTAATTCCATTAAATTCTTGTCATTGACACTTTCACACAAAACACCCATTATGCAACAAAATGTTCACACAATGTCAGCATAATCAAAACTAACACAATATGATATGCAAAATTCACACACATATGACATACTAATGCATAAACATCCCCACACTTAGACAAAACATTGTCTTCAATTTGAGAAACCAAACAACACACTTGAAAGCAAAAATAAATAACTACATAAAATGCTAAGTTATGGTCATTAGCTTGACCATTCATCATTCAAGACTTTTTTAACGAGTTAAAAGGAAAGAAATCACTTTCCTTTCTTACAAAACGACTCCTCTAAGATATGGTCCATTCACCTTGAAGGTTTCCTTATTTTGATTTTCCAATTCCAAAGCTCTATGCACAAATATGTAGGTCACTTTGAAAGGCCCACTCCACCTTGACATGAGCTTTTTGGGAAACAAATTCAATCTTGAATTATAAAGTAACACCATGTCTCCCACTTTGAACTCTTTCTTCTTGATATGAGCATTATGTCATTTCTTAACTTTTTCTTTATATAGCTTGATATTCTCATATGTATTCAATCGTAGCTTGTCGAGTTCATTCAATTGCAAAAGCCTTCTTTTACTTGCTTACTTCTAATGAAAATTTAAGGTTTTATTGCCTAATATGCCCTATTCTCTAACTCCATGGCTAGGTGATAACCATACCATAAAAAGCCTAAATGGAGTTGTATTAATTTGAATTTTAAAGGTGGTTTGATAGGCCTATATGGCATCATCCAGCTTCAATGCCTAATCCTTCCTTGAACTATTTACCGTCTTCTCCAATGTCCTTTTAAGCTCGTGGTTCACGATCTACATTTGTCCAATTGTTTGTGGGTGGTATGGAGTAGCTACATGATGGTGAACTGTATATCTCTTCAAAAGAGCATCGAAAGATTTATTACAAAAATGTGCTCCTCCATCACTTATTATGGCTCGTGACACTCCAAATTGATTAAACAGTCCTTTGATAAACTTTTGCACCACTTTACCGTTATTTATTGGAGTTGTTATTGATTCATCTCATTGTGACACATAGTCCACTTTGTCTAAAATATGGGTTTTCCCCATAAAGGATGGGAGTGGTTTCACGAAGTCCAGTCTCCACACATCGAACACTTCTACTTCAAGAATGTTAGACAAAGAGATTTCATCTCATTTTGAGATGTTCCCCACTATTTGAAATCTATCGCATTGTTAGTGTATAAGTCGACTTGTTCATTGTGTAAGTCGACTTATACCTGTTCGGTACTGATAAGTCGATTTGTATCTCCTGTAAGTCGACTTGTGCGTGTACAGTACTGTTAGATTGTTAGAGTAGTGCCCTAAAGGCAATCCCCT
>JANZLC010000003.1:16255957-16268387 GCA_026413385.1 Erythroxylum gracilipes
TCATCATTTAGGAGTCAATAATTGCATAAATAGTTATGAAAGTGGGGCCAATTTATAGAGTAAACTTGGCTCAATCAGTGCAGTAAGCCAGTCCATGCCCAAAATCACATCAATCTCTCTCAGCTGTAAAACTATCAGGTCTGCCTTCAACACTGCTTGATCAATCTGGATCGAGCACCCCTTGCAGACCCCTCCTAAGGCAGTAGTGCTACCTAGAGGTGTACTCACCTCTAACCCATACTGTAATCTCTCCCTATCCCCATGCAATCTACATGCCAAATGCAGTGCGATGAATGAGTGTGTGGACCCTGGATCTAGCAGTACAAATGCTTCAAAGCCAGAAATAAGAAGCACACTTGCTACCACCTCTGGGGAATCTTGGGCCTCCTGCCTGATCATGGCATAGACCCTGGCCTGGGACTACGGTCGGCTGCCCCATCCCTCAGTCCTCACAAAAGACCCCTCAGCTCTGCCTCGGCCTCTACCTCGGCCCCTCTGCCTGGATCCACCACCTCTACTCTGTTGTACCGTAGTATTGCTCCTGGATTACCCACTGACAGCAGACTAAGCTCCCAATGTAGCTGGGCAATCCCTGACCTGGTGGTCCATCGAGCCGCACCTAAGGCAGGCTCCAGTCAAGCGCCAACACTCCCCACTATGCCTCCTCTCACAGTGCTCACAAACTGGGGGAATTTGCCCTGTACCTCTACCACTGCTACTGCCAGTCTGTGCAAACCTCCCTCTCTGCCTAAATCCAGACTATCTAGATCCTCCAGAGGACCTGAAGGTCCTGCTCTGGCACTTGCTAAAACTTCTGCCAAAACTGCCCTGACTATCACTCAGTCTCTTCCCCCTGGACCCAGTCTCAGACTGTCTCTGTCTCATCAGCTGCTCAACTCACACTGCAGTAGCCCTCAGCTCAACAAAAGTGCCCATATCTGATCGAGCCAACCTAGTGCGGATCTCCATATTGAGGCCATTCTCGAACCTCCGGCACTGGTCTGCCTCAGTAGGAATCATAACTGTAGCATAATCCATCAGCTCGTTGAATTTAACCTCATACTCTGCCACTGACATTCTGCCCTGCTTCAATTCCAGGAATTCCTGCATCTTCATATCCAGATAAACCTTGGGCATGTAGTTATCCTTGAAGGCCCTCAGAAAATCCTCCCATGTCAGTATACGAGGCCTGGTGGTACTGCCTGGGAAAATCTTCCGCTACTAATAAGCTGGGCCCTACAGAAGAGACACCGCATAATCGAATCTCTCATCAGGTTCGCAATCTATCTGGTCGAAGACTCTCTCAGTCCTCTCCAGCCATCCCTCAGTCTCAGTAGGGTCTATACTGCCACAGCCCCCTGCTTAAGCAGCAGATCATATCTCCTCTCCCGTCTCACGGGGACTTTAGGAGGTAACTCCTCAAATTGAGGCACCGAGGACCCCCTACTGGCTCCCTCAGACCCTTGGTCAGCTGATTGATTTCCTTACTCACCTAAGGCGGATGACCTAAAACAAAACAAGAATTCTGATCACTTTCCACATTTTGCAAATTAAGTCATGCCTAAACAGTCTACTAGTCCCAACAGATGCCAAATCATGCTTTGATACCACCTAAATGTAGCGCCCCCTTACCGTAGGGTACACACCGGAATGACCCGCGGGCGTCCCGGTGTGTACCCTACGGTAAAGGGGCACTACATATATGCTATGTTGATGTGATCATATTCTAACTATGAGTTTTGAGCGAGAATGGTAAATGATTGAATTACTAGAATAAAATGAGATATAGATGTATGTATATATGTTTGATTGTATGGCTCGTTGCCAATGGCTATAAATATATTAGACACTGAGCTTTGCAGCTCATCCTATCATTTTCACTCTTCAAGTGCAAAATGAGAAGGTAGTTAATCCTTGCAAGGTAATTGGATAAACTCTGGGATACCTACATTTAGTGATTAAGTTAGTTTGATAACTTTGGAGTAACTTTAGCAGCATATCGAACATGAGCATCTAATGTATTTTATATTTTGTGTTAAGTCATTGATGTAGACGTTGATATGCAATTAAAGCTATGCATGAACTTCATTTTGTTTTAGAAATAAGATTGAGTATTAAAGAAGTTAGTTTTGTGCATGTTTGGATGTGAAGGGTTCGCCATGGCGAAGCCAGATCTTAGCCGTGGAGAACCTATCCCAAAGGGTAATTCTACATGATTTTGGAACTTGTTAGACCCTTTTGCCACGACGTATTTGTCTTGAGAGGTTCTCGGATGAAGTCCCAGTCTCACCACGACAAACTTCTCCTAAAAGGTCTTCGGAAGTGTTGTCTTAGTTTCACCGCGGCAAACATATACTTTGCCGCGGTGAACCCGTCAATTGCTACCGCTGAAGTTCTTATAAATTGAATGCTTTCGACTTTCCTTTTGCATGATCCTCACTCGACCTTCCCAAGTTGTTGCCTAAGGATCAGTATCTGAACTTGACCCCAATATTGTTTGGTATCAGAGCTTAGGCTCTTTTTAAGGATTCCTAGGCTTAGAATGTATAGTGGTACGAATTGTTATGATGTGTGATTACTTGTTGCATTGTGAATTGATTTATTTCATTAAGTGACACGCATATCATATATACATGTAGGAAATAAGATTAAAATGAAATGTAAGCTAATCGTTAGTGTTTTAAATTGAAGGAGTAAGATGCCACCTCGTAGAAGAACATGAGGAGTTCTGCAAGGATCAATTGCACCTGACTCTTTGCTTAGGGAGGAGGGCACGGATGAATCTAGAGCCCCAGGAAATGCTGAGGCTTCTGTAGGGCACGGTAGTGAGCCCTCTCGATCATAGACATAGGAGTTTCCTCTTCCGTAAGAGCAAGTGCCTACTCCTTTGGATCCTAGGCTATTCTAGGTCTTTGCTCAGGCATTTGTTCAGGCCATAGGTCAGATGCCACAATCTTCTACTTCAACCTTAGATAAGAAGGGGAAGCGGTTTGATAAGCTAGAGAAGTATGGGGCAGTGGATTTCTATGGGATGACCGATCCAGAAGAAGCAAAAGCCTGGTTGAGAAAGACAGAAATAGTGTTGGAGAAATGGATTATGAGGATAATGAGAAATTTGAGTATGTTGTAAGCTTGCTACAGGGAGATGCTTTGCATTGGTGGAAGACAGTGCTAGGGAGTCAGATGAAACCACCAATATTGACATGAAAAGACTTCTTAGTTGCTTATAAGAAGAAGTATTTGTCTGAGGTGTACATTCAGTAGAAGCAAAGGGAATTTCTGAGTCTCACCTAGAGGGAGATGACAGTGAGCAAGTATGAGTGCTGGTTTACACAATTGTCTCGGTATGCAGCTGAGATAATGATGAGTGAGGCGGCTAAGTTCTGTAGGTTCGCATCGGGAATGCATTTGGCTATCAGGGGAAAAGTGGCGGCATAGAATTTATGTGATTTTCAACAGCTGGTTGAAGGAGCATTAAGGGTTGAAAATGTGGAGAACATCAAGAGCCCTATGAATAGAAAGAGAAAAGGAAGAGAACAGTTCAAGAGGGGAGGTGGTACTCCTATGTTAGAGAGGAGTGCCAAGACTTTCCATGCACAGTCTGAGGAGAGAAGCAGTGGTGTAAGCAGGTTTAGACAGATGAAAACTATCTCACATCAGGCCTTAATGGCTAGAGGCAGTAGAAGGGGAGAGGGGGATAAGCCCTTCGTCCCTAAGTGTGATCATTGTGGTAAATTTCATAAAGGGGAATGTTATCGGTTGGCGGGAGCTTGCTTCAATTGTAGAGAGAAGGGGCACATGGCTGAGGTAGGTAGTTTTGATGCAACCAGGAAAGTGAACCCTCTAAGAAGACTGAGTGGGCAAGCACCAGCTAGAGTGTTTCCAATGACACGGGAGGATGCAGTGATAGCTCCAGAAGTTATAACTGGTATAGTTACATTATTTGATGATGATGTTATTGTTTTGATTGATCCGGGGTCTACCCATTCCTTTGTTTCATCAAATAGAACTGTGCATGGTAGAAATTTGAGCCCATTGGATACTCCTTTGATGGTTAGTACTCTAATTGGCCAATATATTATTATTAGTCAAGTCTATAGAGATTGTGAAGTATGTATTGGTGGGGAACACTTAGTGGTGGACTTAATGCCATTGAAAATGGGGGGATTAAATGTGATTTTGGGCATGGATATGTTGGATAGGTATAATGCCAATTTAGATTGCAAATAAAAGATAGTATAGTTTGAGTTGGATGAAGGTAGAACGATGGTGTTTATGGGGGACAGGAAAGCAAGTCCGCCTAGAGTGATTTCTACTCTGACAGTAGAGAAAATGATGAGAAAAGGATGTGAAGCGGTCTTAGCTTATGCGGTATACATGAAAGTTGATGGAGGGAAGTTAGAAAATATTCCTGTGGTCATGGAATTCTTGGATGTCTTTCCCAAGGAATTACCAAGACTACCACCCTTAGGGAAATTGGGTTTCCCATTGAGCTTCTTCCAAGTACTGCACCGATCTTAATTCTGCCTTACCGAATGGCTCCGACGAAATTGAAGGAACTTAAGGAGCAGTTAGAAGAGTTGTTAGAGAAAGGGTATATTAGGCCTAGCTCTTCACCTTGGGGAGCTCCAGTTCTTTTTGTCAAGAAGAAAGGTGGATCGTTGAGAATGTGTGTTGACTATCGGAAGCTCAGTCATGTCACTATCAAGAATAGATATCTGCTCCCACACATAAGTGATTTGTTTGATCAATTGTAAGGGGAAAGGGTCTTTTCCAAGATAGATTTGAGATCAGGTTACCACCAGTTGAGGATAAAGGAGTTTGATGTGTCAAAGACTGCTTTTAGAATGCGGTATGGGCATTTTGAGTTTTTACTCATGCCCTTTGGATTAGCGAATGCCCCTGTAACCTTCATGGACTTAATGAATAAAGTCTTCAAGCCTTTCTTAGATCGATTTATCATTGTCTTTATTGATGATATATTGGTTTATTACAAGAGTGACAAGGAGCATGAGGAACATTTACGAATTGCTTTAGAGAAACTGAGGAAAAAGGAGTTGTATGCCAAATTTGATAAATGTGAATTTTGGCTAAGGGAAGTGGTGTTCCTTGGACATGTAATTTCAAAACACGGAGTGCATGTAGATCCGAAGAAAATACAAGCTGTGGTGAAATAGGAAGCACCTAAGAATATAGCTGAAGTGAGGAGTTTCTTGGGTTTAGCTAGTTATTACAAAAAATTTATGGAGAGCTTTTCCATGATAGTGGCCCCACTTGCCAAATTGACAAGGAAGAATCAGAAGTTTGTGTTGACAGAGGAGTGCCAAAACAGTTTTGAGGAATTGAAGAAGATGCTCACAACTGAACCGATTTTGTCTTTGCCTTCCAGTAGTGATGGGTATATAGTGTATAGTGATGCCTCAAGGAAGGGATTAGGGTGTGTGTTGATGCAAAGAGATAAGGTGATTGATTATGCTTCTAGGTAATTAAAACCCTATTAGATGAACTATCCTACGCATGACTTAGAGTTAGTTGCCATAATTTTTGCATTGAAATTACGGAGATACTACTTATATGGATTCACCACTAAGGTGTTTACAGACCACAAGAGTCTTAAGTATTTGATGAGCCAGAAATAGTTGAATTTGAGACAAAGAAGGTCATTAGAACTGTTGAAAGATTATGACTTGATGATAGACTATCACCCGGGGAAAGCTAATGTAGTAACAGATGCACTGAGTAGAAAATTGACTATAGCACATATGGAGACAGTGTATCTTCCTTTGTTGAAGGAATTATCCAAACTTAAGGTGACATTGAGACAAGCCGAATCTGGTTGTGTATAGGCTAATTTTAGAGTAAGGCCAATGTTGAACGAGAAGATTAAGGGATTGCAAGAACAAGATGAATACTTGAGCAGGCTTAGAGAAGAGATTAAAAGTGGTAAACCTTCTGAAATAGAGATAAGAGAAGACGGATTGATGGTGGTAGGTAACATATTGTGTATTCCAGATATGTTAGAGTTGAAAGATGAGATTCTTGATGAGGCACACAATGCTCCCTATGTAATGCACCCGAGGAGTAGGAGGATGTATCGAGATTTGAAAGAGCATTTTTAGTGGAAAGGGATGAAGAAAGATGTTGTAGAGTATGCTAGAAAATGCTTAGTGTGTCAACAAGTTAAAGCAGAACACCAAGGGACTATCGGTAAGCTTAAACCTTTGTCAATTCTGGAATGGAAGTGGGAAAATATTACAATGGATTTCTTGATGGGATTGCCAAGAACTAGCAAAAAGCATAATGCAATATGGGTAATTGTTGATAGGCTAACTAAGTCAGCACATTTCTTGCCAATTAAACAGACGAATTCTTTGAATGCTTTGGCCAAGAAATACATAGATGAGATAATCATACTTTACGGGGTTTTGAGTTCTATAGTCTCGGATAGAGATCCCAGGTTCACCTTCAGGTTCTGGGAAGCCTTACAAGAGGCTTTGGGAACAAAGTTACATTTTAGCATAGCTTTCCATCCACAGACTGATGGACAATTGGAGAGAACAATACGAACATTGGAGGCAATGTTGAGAGCTTGTGTTATGGATTTCAAAGGCTCATGGGATGATCACCTGCCTTTAATTCAGTTTGCTTACAATAATTCCTATCACTCAGGAATTCAAATGGCACCGTATGAAGCTTTGTATGGTAAGAAGTGCAAAACTCCTATCTATTAAGACAAGGAAGGCGAAAGGAGGCTTTTAGGACCTAAGTTGGTGCAAGTCATAGTTGATAAGATTAAGTTGGTGAAACAAAGACTCAAAGCAGCTCAAGACAGAATGAAGAGCTATACGGATGCACATAGAAGGGAGATGAATTTGAAGTTAGAGATAGGTGTTTCTTAAAGCCTCTCCATGGAAAGGAGTTTTGAGATTTGTTAAGAAGGGTAAGCTTAGTCCAAGATACATAGGCCCTTATGAGATCATTGAGAAGATTGGGCCTTTAGCCTACAAGTTACCTTTGCCACCAGAATTGTCTAAGATTCATAATGTCTTCCATATATCGATGTTGAGTAAATACTGATTAGATCCTTCACACATAGTTCAACCTTCAGAGGTTCATTTAAGAGAGGATTTGACTTATGAGGAACAACCAGTGGAGATTCTAGATTTGAAGGAAAAGGTCTTGAGAAACAAGATTGTAATGCTAGTTAAAGTCTTATAGAAGAACCATGCAAGAGAGGAGGAAATATGGGAGCCTTTGGAAGCAATGAAGGAGAAGTATCTGTACCTCCTCAATGACTCAGGTAACAATTTTGAGGACGAAATTCTTTTAGGGGAGGAGAGTTGTTGGGCCTCAAAATTTTTTCAATTTATTTATTATTTGTTTAATTATTCATTTATGATTTGTTTGTTTATGTTATTTTATTTTCTTAGAATTGAGTTTATTAATTTAATAGCCATAAGTAAAAATTAGAATTTTGAATTGGAATGTTAGAATTAAATTACAGTATGGTTAAGGCATTAAATTTAATGGACTAAGGAGTTAGTAGATAGATTAATTGAAGGAAAGGCAAAATTGGAAAGACTAACTAAATGAGGGGTAAACTTGGAAAAACAAGAATAAAAATGTTTCTTGAATTAAAGAGAAGAGAAGAGAGAGTCGTGAGAAGATAAAAAGAGAAGTGAAAATGTGAAAGAAGAGAGGAGAAGAGAAGTGTGCGTGGAGAAGAAAGAAAGAAGGGGAAAAAGAGGAAATCAACTAACTAACGTAAGCTCTATCACTTTCCTTCTTGTTTGGCTAGAAAAAGGAGGTAGGAAGAAATGGGTTTTGTATATTGGGAATGAAGGAAGGAAGAAGATGATTTAAGAGACCCATTTGATTTTTAGGGTTTCTAAACTAGGTTTTGGTTTTACTAACCTAGATAGACTATGGGTAGGTTAGTTTAAGCTTGATTTTAACCTTTTTGTGATTATTGAAGTTTTATAAATTTATTAGAATATTGGGTTGAATGAATCTTGGTTTACTTGAAGGAAACCAAGAAAACCCCATCCAAGAGCAAGAGGAAAGGCAAGCTTGAATTGGATTTTGGCAAGCAATTTAAGTGGGTAATTTATTTATAGATATTGTGTAATATGAGAAAAATACCTTGCTTGAGTATTGTGTGTTAAATTGCTTGTTTTGAATTATTGTAATTGTTAAAAATGCATTGTGACTATGATCATGTTATGCCTTGAAAAATGTCATAGCATTTTTGTATAAATGGAAAGAGAAAAAAGCATGAAAAGCATGAAAATGTATAGAATGAATTGAGCATTGAAATTTGTTTGTGTTTAGGCAAGAGAGAAACCGTTTCGTTAGTCACGTGCACATTGACATAAAGCCTTCTCCTGATTGCTCGCTTGTGGCATATGAGATCCGAAAAATGGACTCCTTTCGTTCATAATGTAAACTTTGATTTCTCCATTTCATTTCCACGGAACTCTCGAGCCATTTGTTTGTGCATTACATCTTTGAATTGTCAAGTATGGTGCATAATTGAGTGTTATGCTTTAATGGTTAAATGTATATGCTTTGTTTATGTGATGATATTCTAACTATAAGTTTTGAGCGAGAATGGTAAATGATTAAATTACTAGAATAAAATGAGATATAGATGTATGTATATATGTTTGATTATATGGCTCGTTGCCAATGGTTATGAATATATTAGCCACTGAGCTTTGCAGCTCACCCCATCATTTTCACTTAGATGAAGAACGAGAAGATCGTTGATCCTTGCAAGGCAATTGGACAAACTCCAAGATAGTTACATTTAGTGATTAAGTTAGTTTGATAACTTTGAAGTAGCTTTAGCAACATATCGAACATGAGCATCTAATGTATTTTGTATTTTGTGTTAAGTCATTGATGTATACATTGATATGAAATTAAAGCTATGTATAAGCTTCAGTCTGTTTTAGAAATGAGATTGAGAATTAAAGAAGTTCCTTTTGTGCATGTTTATGTTTATCTTGTAGTTTAGTTTTGATAGTTATGGAATTTGGTAATGTGTATGTGTGCAAAATTTTGTGTTGAATGTTGGGTTTCTGGGTTCGGATATGAAGGGTTCACTGCTGCCAAGAGGGTAATTCTACTTGATTTTGAAACTTCGCCGAGGCGGAGTTAGACTCTTTCGCTACGGCGTATTTGTCCCGAAAGGTTCTCGAATTAAGTCCTAGGACTTCACCACGGCGAGGCCAGACTTTCTCCACGGCGTGACCTTGAGACTTTGCCTCGGCGAAGCCAGATGTTGGTTGCGGCGAACTTCTCCCAAAAGGTCTTCGGAAGTGTTGTCTTAGTTTCGTTGCGGTGAACATATACTTTGCCGCAGCAAACCCTTCAATTGCTGCTGCTGAATTTCTTATAAATTGAATGTTTTCGACTTTCCTTTATAATGATCCTCACTTAACCACCCTGAGTGGTCACCTGGGGATCAGTATCGGGACCTGTCCCCAATAATATGTGTAATCTCCACTCTCTTCTGGTAGTCAAGACTTCTACATCTAAAGTGAATAAATATGGAGACATAAGATCTCCTTGCCTCAAGCCTGTTAATCTTTTAAAAGGTGTTATAGGTTTCCTATTAAACAATATGGGACATGAGATTAAAGTCATACATTGCTTAATACATGAAAAAGGGGCTCAGAAAACCAAGGGCTATTAATGAATCTAGTATAAGCCTCCAATCTAAAGAATTATAGGTTTTTATTGACAGCCAATTTCATAAGGCAACTTCTTAAAATCTTCATGAACATATAACTTTTGAATATTCCTATTCAATTAACAAGTTATCCCTCATACGTCTCCATTGCATAAAAGCACATTGTCATGGATTAATGATCATCTTTAACACATCCTTAAGTTTTAGAGCTGTAAGCTTAGAAATGATTTTATTAAGGATGTTGCAATAAGACAGAGGCCTAAATTCACCAATGTAGTTGGCATTAGAAATCTTAGGAATTAGACACACTAAAGTTCTATTCCATTCATTAAGCAACCACTTTTGAAGAGGTCAAGAATGGAATTAGTAATCATTTAACCTATTTTTCTTCTTGTTAATTAAAATAAATAGGCATTTAACCCATTAGGTACTAGTGCTTTATCAAGTTTCATATTAAACACCACTTTTTTAAATATCCAACTTATTAAAAGGCTCAATTAGTTTCTCGTTTTACTATAGAGATATTGAACTTGGGATAAACTCTTTTTATATGTTTAAACATCCTTGGTTTCCATAAAAAGTCCCAATTAGTCTTCTGTAAATGGACTAGCTCTTTCACTATTCTTTAGAAAGCATATCTTATTAGTTTTTCCCATCCTAATGTAAAGTTGTGATAGAATTTAATGTTTCTATCACTATCCTTTATCCAACTTACTCTTATTGTTTGCTTCATTAAAGAGTGATGGCACTTTATTGCTTATGAGTAATTGGACAAGGTTAAATTCTTTCTATTTCTCAAGGTAATATCACCTAACATTAGTTTTAACTATTCTTGGATGAGAATTAAATTCTTCCTTTCCCTATTGGTGCATACCTTAGTATCTTTAACCTTCTTTAAATATATTATTTTTATTTGAATCTTATTGTTAGACTCCAAACTTTCGGTGGAAATTAGAAATATGAAAATGAATTTTAAATGAGTGCTTTGTATATGAATTATATTATAGACGTTTTGTGCCTTAAGGGAAGTGATAAGAAAAGAATTGACTGGTTTTGATGACTTTGAGGTTTTAAGGAAATATGTGTGTGTTATGACATTTAGAGTGAATATTTGGAGTTAATGAAAGTTAAGATGAATGAGTTGTTTTAATGGAAGTTGAAATTCAAGAGATAAAGAGAAAAAAGTGTAAGAATTTGAAAGAATTAGAAAGTTTGACTTTTTGGGGATTAACGGTTGACTTTTGATTTGGGATGAATTGGAGAAAATGCTCTTCATGAAACTTATGGCCTTTGTTGAGAGCTTTCTGTTGTCATAAAGTATGATAAATTTCGATATCGGGATTAAAAGTTATGATCTTTCGAAGTTTAGGTTATGTTGCTTTGTGTTTAGAAAGTGTGCATAGGGTAAGTTTGTGTATGCTGTGCATTGATGTAAGTTTTGGGCTGATGAAGTTTGAATAGGAGTAGGTAGCCTTCTTGAGTGTTACAGAGGAGCGTCTTAGCTTTCCAATGATGTATAATTTGTTATTTATGGACGTGAGAATTGGAAGATAGGAAATTTTGAAGTTTGGATGTTGTTCAGGTGATTTTGTAACAGGGTAGGAACTTCGATTGAACATTTAACTTATCTAGAGGCTGAATTATTTTGTGAGTTCTTCATGAATATTATAGATCTTGTTTTTATGTTTCAAGTGATATAAATAACGAGCTTTTTGGACAAGGGAGTAGAAAGTTATGAGTTTTGGAAGTTCTGATGTTGTTTAGTGTGAGACTGATCGACCAGCTACCTTGTGTATACTTTTTGACCTCTTTAGAGACTGATTTTGTCATTCAGTGCTTCATAAAATTGTAGATCGGTATTTTATCTTTCCGTAGACACCAATTTTGTCCAATTTAGAGTTCGGAGTCAAAAGATATGAGCGTTCGAAGGTAGAAGTTCGGATAGCGCGGCCAAGCTGTGGAGTTTTCTGCCGACCGACCTCCCTCCATTGTTTTAGCCATAACTGTTTTCTCCGACATCCGATCGACCTGATTTTAGAAGCGTTGGATTCCTAAGAAATTTTTCTATCTTTCTATACTAGATGGATAGCTTTTGTCAGTAAATGGAGAAATACTAATTAGATCAAAATGAGCTGATCGGTTGTAATAGTTTGAACAATGTTCAGTATTTTTGGGATATCTCGATCGGTAGAGTTCCGATTGAGTTGATTCTTTTTACAAATTAAAATAGAGACATGGGGATATAAGTTATCAGAAGGATACAATTGACAACTTTGCCTATAAGACTGTCAACTGATCGACTTAAAGTGAGAAGATCAGTTGAAAAGTTCTGAACATCGATCGGTATTTTGGTGATAGCTGGAGCTATAGAGCTCCAATAGATCGAATTCTTGTTTCTAATTAAACTAGAGACATGGGGATAAAAATGTTCTGAAGGAGCTGACTGACAATTTAGCCCTTAAGATTTCAATGTTTGAATTGATGTTGGGTTTAGTGTTCAATCTTAGTTTAGTACTTTCTGAACATGGATCGGTATTTTAGAGATATCTTGAGCTATAGAGCTCCAATAGATAGGATTCATTTTGAAAATTAAACTAGCGACATGGACCTACAAAGTTTATGAAGAATTCCAATCTATATTCAGTCTCTAAGACTATCAACCGATCGACTTAAAGTGAGAGGACCAGTTGAAAAGTCTGAGCAGACTTTAGTATTTTGGAGATATCTTGAGCT
>JANZLC010000003.1:16277147-16296324 GCA_026413385.1 Erythroxylum gracilipes
TGCAAAACGCTTTACATTGAATAGCATCTGGGACGCAGTGTAGATTCATCATCGACTGGAAGTGCTGCAGATAATCTGAAGGATCAATTTTGCCAGTATACTTTTCAGGTGTCGGTATTCTGGTACCGACTGCTGGGAGGCTATCCAAAATCTCTAGAATGAGGGGAGAGCTGTATTGCGCAGCACTTGGCATGCATAGGAATTCTTTGTCAGATTAATTTGGTCGTCCACGATCTTTTCAAAGGCTTCTATAGGATGGAGATCGGCCATCACGCCCGGCTGCCGAGCAGGGGTATGCTGTTGCACTGGGCAAGATTGCAGGATTTGACGGATCACTAGCTCGGCCGCCTCCTGTATCTGTCGTTGGGTGAAAGGGGTTTGTTGCGGTGCAGGAGGATTGGTTTCTGGGTGATGCTGAGAGTGGAGATGGGAATTGGCTTCAGCGTTATCCTCCAGGGCTACGCTTTGCTCTTCTTGATTTTGATTTTGAGGCTGCGGGAGATCATTCGGGTTTGAAGACTGCGCGCGAGATTCGGGGTGTGCCGGTAGGAGAATAGCAGGCGATGGCAAAGCCATCCTTTGCAGTGCAAGTACTATGACGGCGACAAGATCAGGGTTGGCTGTCGCCGCCTGGCTGATCTGTGTGGTTCTGGACGTGGTGCCCTGACGCCGGGTTCTGCTGAGGTCGAATGTCGCTGTTTTGATTCATGGTCCGTGCGATTCTGACTATGAGATACCTGCAAAATAGATAACGGTGAGCCGGGAATTGATTCCTGGGAGGCCCCTCCGACGCTCAAGTTAGTGTTTGTGAGAGGTTTTGGTAGATGAGAATATGGAAGAACAACTAGGGTTACAATCTCATACCTCAATCTAGTGGGAATAGTACCTTATATATGTTGTAGATGCTAGGTTTACGTAGATCTTTGAGTTTGCATGGGATTTTGACATTTGATGGGTCGAACGGGTCATGGGCATGTAGAGATGGGCTTGGGCCTAGCGCAGCCGACCCAACCATATTACTTTGTTTATAATTTCCAAAATTGATGTAACTTGAACTTTTTGCTCCCTTGAGACTCAATGCATCACTTGATATTTCTTCAGGAGGGTCTCGATTGTAAAAGTGAGTCCCTTTGTAGCCGATGATGGCTCACGAGACTCCAAACCTGGAGAAAACGTTAGATTTCAATAAATATGCAACTACTCGAGAATCGTCAGTTTGAGTGACTTTTTCTTCCACCCATTTCGACACGTAATCAACTGCAAGCAAAATATATTGAAATCCAAACGAGGAAGGAAAGGTACCCATTATAACATACCGCTCCCATAGAGCATAAACCTGAACATACCAGAGGATATTCGAGAACATACTCTATAAAAATGGTACATTAGAACAATCAGACTAATTCACTAAAGGCATCAAACACTTCATAAGCATTTTAAAAGATCATTTCTTCCCATTTCATTCACAAAAATAAAAGTCACATTTCATTACAATTCTCAATCCATATATATACATTACACAACATTCTTATAAGTTCCAATCTCAGTATAAAAAATATAACATGAAATGGGATGCTGTTACACAAGACATCTATCTAGACTCCTTAGATTCAGTTGATTAGACCTTTAAGCCATTCTTGTCCCAAAATGCAAGTACTAGACTTCTATTATATAACCTCGGTAGTTAGAACTCACTTGAACCTGAAAAACAATGTTGCAATTTTGATGAGTTTGTGAACTCAGTTAGTGAACCATCATCGATGTATTCACTCAAGTTAGATCACAAGAAAAACAAGTATTTCATATCATCCAGTATTGCATACCACATCACATTTCATCACACTTCAACAAGTACATCAAGTTCATCATATTTTCACAAGCAAATCATAACACATTATCCATTAACTTCAATTGTATTTCACTATTTCAAACAATTCAATAATTCAATTCAATCATATGATGCATATAGTGGTTTATATACAAATGCATAAGTGTTTACATTCTCCTTTTTTTTTTTGTTGTGACCAAGTTCCTATCACCCCAATTTACTGTCCCATATCCATTGTGGATATGGAGCTCATTTCTAACCCGTATCTTTTGTGGATACCAAGTTTATATTATTTAAGCCTGAGGCTCTTTTTCACAATACTAAGCTCAAAGCTCTTTTCTGCACATCGGTCATTGTGGTCACAACTCCTTTATCTGATCATGCATTTCAATGTGATGAGATGCATTATTTCATATTCTATGCTTTCATTTCAATATACTCATACTACATATAAAAAAACTTCTCATAACTAAATCCGGTATTCATCAATTAGTTGTACACACAGTTTAGATTAACATTCAATAAAAGCACATATAACTGAGTTTACACATCTAAGTTAACTTACAGTATGCTCCAGAAAAGTTATTGCCTCGATGTTCTGGCAATGTCTGGATGTTGACAATCACCTTGCGTGTCTATTGTCATGTAATACACACATAGTTCACAAATCACTAATTTGTTTAATCATATGAATATGCAATCATGCACATGAATATGTGTCATATTTCAATGCATGCTCAATCGACCTTCCAGGTATATATCCTTATACAAAAATCTCGACCATTCAAACATTATAGCTTATATACAACTAGTTTACGATTAGGTTTATATCTTAAGTAAGCTTGATTTACTCCAAATTCATCAATCATACATTCACCAAACTTTTCTAGCAATATGTATTCATACAATTACCTAATTCTCTTTCATCCATACCTAATACACATTACTCAAGTCCTTAAGATCATATTTACATTCATAAGAACACATTTATTCCTTTGACAACTCATAATGTCAGATTTGGATACATAGATATCAAAACAGTCCATTCTTTATGTTATAACTTCAATTAACAACCTAAACTTATTAAACTTTTATCAAATTAATAAAGTAACAATCTAGGTTCATTCCAAACCTTAATCAAGTCCAAATACACCAATTTAGAGTGACTTTTCATCAACTGGTTCAATATGTACACAAAGTATAAATTATCATTCCAGAGCTAGGCCCATGATAGTGGTGGACCTTGTCACGATTGTGACAAAGGCTAGTACAACAGGCCACGATCATGCATTATCTTTTTCCTCAATTCTCTATGAATTTCACATACTTAGAACATCACTAACACTTAAATTTTTTTCCAGATTTCATGATCCTTAAAGCTACTTCATTTCAGGTTAATTTGGTGTTCATATTGATTACAATAAGGCTCCCAAATTCTGCCCACTTTAATCATTAACAATTTCCTTTTTGCAAACTCATTTACATCTCTAACTTTCGAGATTCTAAAATATCTTATTAACATCTATCTTTAGCATGAATTTCTCATCAATTACACTTCCAATCCTAACTTAGATCATCGATATAACATCCTATAAACTACTATTTTCATGCATCCAAAAACAAAATATAAAAGTAACCAATTCATTCATCATTTTCTAGCACAACTTCGTCATCAACACTACATTCAATCCATCGCAATTTAATCATCATAAAATTCTGCTACAACATGCCACAAAGATCAGTATTTTACTTACTTGTATAGCTCAAATTCCACCTCAATGTGTCAAGTCTACTTTGCCTCACATGCATGCAAGATCATCTTAGGAACAAGGTGGGAGTAGGATGGTTTTAGCAAAGATAAAAAAATAACAACAAGTGTATTATGCTTCTATAACTATCTTTGTGAAGGATTTTTCTGCATGGATTTTGGTGTGGCAATTGGACAGAATTTAGGCAAAACACAAAGATGTGAGGGAGTGTAAGCTTTCAGCAGTGAGAGGAAGAAGAAGAAAGTTTTTTTGCAGAATTCAACATGTGAAGAGGCTTGCCATGTGTGTGCGTATAGTGTGAGTGGAGAGGACACTTCAAGTGTCTAAGCTGGCTACTTGTCCACTCTTTAGGATGCCAAATGTCTCTCAGTTCCTTGGCCAATTGTTACTTAATTTCAATCCATATGTCACTTATTGTATAGGCTTAGCATCCTAAATTTTCATATGTCAACTTGTCTTGCTACTTGAAAATTTTCCTCGTCTAAATGTATATTTTAATCCATCAATCTTCCAATTGTAACAATTAACTACAAATTACTAATTGAATTCCATCAATTCTTTTTATTAGTAAATCAAAATACAAGACATTAGAAATGCACAATCATGTTATAATTATTTAGAAACTTTCATACCCCGGAACATGTCAACTGAGTGTAATTTTTCTATATGAAAATTCATGTGTGAATATGCTCATGTTATGCATGTGAATGAAATCATGAAATCATGTCCTAAATGTACCAAATTCATTCTAATATGATGCAATTCATGTGACTAACACTGTAATCCCTCAATAGACTAGGAAACCAACTATTACACCCATGAAATCCATACCTCAAACATAAAAAATCTCACAAATTAATATGGAGGTTTAAGGCATTTCCCCATGGGATCCTAATGTACCTGTGCGCTAACAGTTGTCACAAGTCCTACATAAATTATATGCATCTCGAAATAGAGATGGCCAGTAAAACCCACACTTTAGAACCTTGCGAGTTGTCTGCTTTGGAATTCATTGTCAGGTAAGCACCATCTGATGACTTGATCTTCGCAAAATTGCCACAGGTAAGGATCATCCCATACATAAAACTTTGCTTGACTCTTCATCCTCTCCTTCTGTGGCATGGTGAAATATATAGGAAATTGATGAGAAACCAAGAAATTCACTATATTAGCATACCAGGGAGTTGTCAACTATACTGCATGTAACTGCTCATCTGGAAAATCATCAGTGATAGGGCCCGTGTCACTACCATGCTCCACTGAGTGGCTCAAATGATCTGTTACTCCATTCTCTTAGCCTCTCTTATCCTTTATCTCCACATCGAACTCCTGAAGTAGGAGTATCCAACGGATGAGTCTCAGCTTTGCCTCCTTCTTCGCTAGTAGGTACTTCAAAGCTGTATGATCAGAATAAATAATAATCTTAGTACCCAATAAATAAGACCTAAACTTATCCAAAGCAAAAACTACTACAAGAAGCTCGTTTTTTGTGGTGGTGTAATTTGCTTGGGCGTCATTCAAGTTCTTTAAGGCATAATAAATAGTATGAGGGATCCGCCCCTCTCTGACCCAAAACTGCTCCAATGGCATGGTTGGAGGTGTCACACATGAGCTCAAATGCTAGACTCCAATCTGGAGGTTATAAGATAGGTGCAGTAACCAAGTTCTCCTTTAGAGCATCAAGCACCTTCTTGCACTGCTCATCAAAAACAAATTCTTTGACCTTTTGAAGCAACCTACACAATGGTTGTGCAACCTTGGAAAATCCCTGAATGAACTTGCGATAAAACCTTACATGGCTAAGAAAATATCAAACTTTCCACACAGAAGTGGGGTAAGGCAAAGAAGAAACAAAGTCTATCTTGGCTCTATCAACCTCAATACCCTTAACAGAAGCCACATGCCCTAAAACTATCCCTTGTTGAATAAAAAAATGACACTTTTTAGTATTAAGAACAAGGTTAGTTTCAAGGCATCATTTAAGTACTAAAATGAGGTGATCCAGGCATTGTTCAAATGAATCCCCATGCACGATAAAGTCATCCATGAAAACTTCAATTATTTTATCAAGATACTGAAAAAAGATACTTACCATGCACCTTTGAAAGGTAGTGTGGGCATTGTACAATCCAAAAGGCATCCTTCTGTAGGCAAAGGTGCCCTACGGGCATGTAAAAGTCGTCTTCTCCTGGTCCTTTGGAGCAATAGCTACCTAAATATAACTTGAATAACCATCAAGAAAACAATAGTAAGCATGACCAATAAGACATTCTAACATCTTATCGATAAAGGGTAGGGGAAAGTGGTCCTTTCTACTCATCGAATTGAGCTTGCGATAATCCATGCAAACTCGCCATCCGTTCTGCACCGGAGTTAGAACCATCTCTCCTCTCTCATTCTCCACTATAATTCTTGACTTCTTAGGAACCACTTGCAAAGGACTTACCCACTTGCTGTCAAAAATGGGGTATATGACCCCATATCTAGCAAATTCATCACTTCTTTCTTCACCACCTCCATCATCGATGGGTTAAGACATCTTTACACTTGACAAACTGAGGTAGCTCCTTCCTCAAGAAAAAACCTGTGCATGCATAAGGAAGGACTAATACTTTTAATATCTACAACTGTCCATCCTAATGTCGTCTTATACTCTCGTACCATGCTAACGAGCTTTTCTCCTTACACCTTTGTATGATCACTTGTTATGATAAATGGAAGTGTGTTGTTAGTGCCCAGATAAGCGTACTTGAGATGAGTTGGTAAAGGCTTCAACTCCATTTCTAGTGCCTGAACAATAGAAGGTAACAATCGATTAGTACTAATGGACAATTATAAAAAGTGAGGGACATACCTGCCAAAAGGACTTGTTTCAAGTGCCCAAATTGCTTCCTTTAGGTCCTCTTCAAACTTGAACTTGCTTTACCAATAACCAGACATCTTTTGCTCCAGTGGGGTAGTCAAAGCTACCTCCAAAGGGTCACCTGTAGAAAGAAGAGACCAATGCTCCACCAAAGAGTCAAGAATATCTACCTTGACGATCGACTCACAATCTGATGGATAGTGCATTGCATCAAAGATATTGAAACGAATGACCTCTCCATCGAACTCCATATCAACACCTCGTTGTGTACATCGATTTTTGTCTTAGATGTCTTAAAAAATGACCTGCCTAAATTTTTTTTCGAAGGGCTCGAAAAGCCCTCATCCTACATGTCTAACATATAAAGATCTATAGGGAAAACAAGCTCATTAACCTGCACCCAAACATCCTCAATAACCTCACTCTCGCAAGACACATACTCGACATCTATGGTGATATCTGAGTATGTACCCCGCAAGAGTAGCATCCTAGAACGATCAATTAGTCAAAATTCATTACAAAACTTTTGTTTCTTTAAAACAAGGTACACGTAAGAGGAAAATCACTAATCTAATTGGCCCATATCTTTTAAATACATTTCCATTTATAAGATACAATTATTACAAACATTAGTATTCAACAATAATTTGGGTTCATTTTAAAATACAAAACACTTGCAATCATAAAGTCACTTCATTATCAATCATTTACATACCCTTTGTACAATTTTTTCGGAACATAAATCAAAAATAAAATCACTGAAGACATATGCAGTTGCAAACTGATCCCGACCCCTAATCCATATTAGACCTCAGTGGCTGAACTCCAATTGATCTAATTGGATAACTCCTCTGAACCTGAAAAGTCACGTTGCAAATTTTGATGAGTTTTGCAAACTCAATGAGTGAACCATCATTGATGATTTCACCTGATTACACACAAACATCACATATATCACAGATATTCATTCAGAACATATAATTATTTTTTAGACACTCACACAACAAGGCATAATATATAGTTACAACTTTGCAAATCATTCATGAATTACAATCTTATATGAATGTTATATGCATGAGACTCACATTCGTTCTTAATGTTGTGACTGAATGCCTATCACATACTTATACAAATACTGGCCCATAGGGTTCAGTCAGAACAGAATCACGGAGCATAGCTCTACGTGCACACATATATATCTCGGAGCAAAGCTCTACGTGGAAGCGCTTCATACTGGCTACTCATGTCACCACGCCTTTATCTGAGCATGCATTATATGAAATGCATCAAATGCTGATTATGCCATATCAGACAATCACATATGATGTTCAATCAGAAACATATAATCATCGGACCTAAGTCAGGCATTCAACCTACATTGAGAATTCACATATCATAAGGGATTTCACATTAAATCAGATCACTTCCAATGCATCAAAACTGAATATGGCATATATGGAAATCACATAGGAGGCTCAAACAAAACTCATAATCATCGGACCTAAGTCCGGCATTCAACTTTCGTTGAGAATTCATATAACATTCAGAATTTCATAGCACTCAAAGCCACAATCAAAGCACTTCCAATACATTCCCGAATATTGATCTCCTCATACAATTAAAGTCTAGAATTCATAGATAAATCGCAAATAGTTTAATAATATTGGAAGCTAACAAAATAAATCAAATCAATCCTAGGAAATAATCTAGGTTGACTCACAGTACGCTGCAATAAGCTATTGCCTGGATGGTCCGGCAATGTCCGATTGGCGTCTGATGTGCTCCTTTAAAATATACAAAACACATTCACAATTTTCACATTTTTGCATAAATACATAAGCGATTCTTTTATGCACACGTACTTATAGAATATGCACAATGCTTGTGCAACAACAATTCTAGGGTGCGCTATTGTTATCCTTATCAATAAATAATTCTGATATCAAATCCCTCATTAATACCATGTATATTTACAATTGGACCAAGCCAAAACAATGTCAAACAATTTCATAACTTCATTGACCACTTCAGACTTTTCCTCTAATACACATACGGGTTAACTTTTCATGCTCAATCTAATAAGGTAAATGACCAAATTAGACAAAACTTCCTTCTGTAAGGTTGTTCTCCCATTTCGTAATTTTATAATGACACCAAACTAATTCAATTTGGTTCAGTATACCAAAAGATATAGTCAAAATAGTTTAGACTGTTCATAAGCTTCAGCAAAAATCTTACCTCAATTTCCAATCAAAACTTGAAAATCTTAGAGATATAATTAAAACTTTTTTCTTTATAAAATGTGTAGCCCTATGTCTCTAGTTTACAAAAAATAAAAAATTACCCCATTTGGATAACTACAGAGAAAGTTATGGATAAAATACTAAAGTATGTTTGAGCTGTTAAGGGAGAGGCCTCGCCGCGACAAGAACAAAAAGTGAAGTCGCGACGTACAGTCCAGAAATCAAATTTTCTCAGGATTTTTTTGCAACGGTCGCCGCGAAGAGCTCAAGGGTGTCTCACACGTCGCAATGTAGTAAAAGGAATGAGTCGCGACGAGCTCAAAGGTGCATTCCACGTCGCGGCGAACAAAAAAGAATTAGTCGCTGCGAGCCAAGGCTGGCCGCGACGTTTGGTTACTGAAACTCGTCTTCCTCGATTTTCACTTTCTCACTCTACTGTAATTTTTCCAAAACTTAATCTCACATCAATTTACTCCAATAACTTGCAAACAAATCCTCTAACCCATTCGAAACACAACTCAAAAATTAAGCTTCAAGTCAGGCACTAAAAACCGATGCAAGAATGTACAGTGACAACAACCCATTTTTGGTTTTCTCTAAACCAGACAGAGTGCATACATCTTCCAAACTAGAGTCCATTCAACACCATTTTAAACAATTCTTAACTCTCACTTTAATCATCTAATCTATTCAACACTGAAACCAAACTTCACAATTCCATGCATGCATGTTCTCATATCTAACACTAACCCATCATCAAAATCATTTTACAAAACTCAGTAAGGCTCAAGACATAACTTACTTGAGTTTGTAACCAAATTCCAGCAGTGAAATTGACAAACAAGATTTCGGTGGTGAGTGAAACAAGGGAGAACTTGGTGATGGATACCTTCGGTGAAGACCAAGGCAATTCCTAAGATGTTCTAACCTTTCTTTACTAAACATTTAGCTACATGTATTCCTTGCATGAAATACACGTGTCTCCCAAATAAGACTACCATATGTCATTATGCATGTGATCCATTTGCATCATCTTTAAGTCACCACATGTCACGATATTAATTGTCCATAAATCATGATTTTTCACAAAATTCACTAAAAATTCCAAAATATCCTAAATAATACCAAAGTCGCCAAAACACATTTTAATCATATTTAACGACTTAATTGTACCCAAAAATGCCAATGAATGCATGTACAATCATATGAATGTGCAAAAATGTGCATGTCACAATTACTTCATGCATGATGTGCATTTTCCTAATTTCTCATAAATTCTCATAATTCACAATTCTAGCCCTCACATAGGTAATGGGATGTTACAATTCTCCCCTCCTTAAAAAAATTTCGTCCTCGAAATTCTTATCTGAATAATTAAAAAGGTAGGGGTATGTTTTCATCATATGCTCTACCATTTCCCATTCGGCACTATCACACGAATAATTTCTTTTACTTGACTATAGTAATTGGAATCAATCAATTTTTCAGTTACTTATTCAGATATCACACAATCTTCTCTGTCTCCTCAATATATTTCAGATAATTCAAAATTTTCACTTTAGTGCCGACATTACATCTAGGTCAGATCATATCACTATTTCTTATCACATTCACATATCATACTTAATGCATATAAGACATCTTTGTCGGTGTTACAAACTCATGTTAATGGTCCTTCTCTTACATAACTCTTATGCAACTCTCTTCTTACTCCCTTTCTTACCTAATATCAATGTTCCCCTCTCTAGAAAAAGATGCGAAGGTTGTATGTTCCCAAGTACTTCACAAGCAGTAGTAAAATACTAAGTGAAGCTAAACGATAGTCGCCTCAATCTCCCAAGTCTCGCATGGTCTGACGCTGGCAAAAATTGATTTTTTTGGGATCACCCTGTATTCATTTGGCAATGTTTATAAAGTGGAATTAATTGGTATTGGTGACAATATCTTTGTTGTTTCAATGTAACTATTCCTTCTATTTTTATAATTTTTGTAATCTGTCATTCATTTATTTTTTAAGTCTTATTTATTAGATAAAGTATAAACTAATAGAAACAAACTTTTAGTATATGCTCTCTGGGCCACACAATATCTGTATCAAGATTAGGAGGATTGATATTTATACGACTGATAACCGGCCGGTTAGGTTTGGGTATTTCATTACCTGAATAATTATTTTGATCAATATTCTTATTTTTATTTTTTTAAAAAAATTAAATTTTGATAAAAGAATACAAGCTTTTTATCAATTATTTTTACGTGGAAATTGGCCGTTTCATCTATTGAATCAACATGTTACTGTCATTAGGTACAAAATATAATTCTAATTCAACGAAAAGAAATTTACAACAGAAAGCAACGTAACACCTTTTCGTGTTTCAGAAACGTACATGATTTAAATTTTGATGTCAATGTAAAACTAGCGATAAAAAGAGGAGTTGTCATGTCAGAAGCAGTCTCGTCCTAATAATTTTCCAGACAATCGCATTGTACACCATGTTTCGACAACTATCTCAGGATTAGGAGGATTGATATTTATAGGATTGGTAACGGCCAGCTAATCTAACTCAAAAAAAATTTAGTCTCGACTTGGTTAAAAGTCAAATTGGGCTGCACTGTAAAACCCGAATTTGGTAGACTAACCTTATCTCTTGGGATATATATAAGTAAAATAATTAACTATAAGGAGATCCATTTTTGATATAACTATTCATAATTATATATATATATTAATTTAACCTATTAAGTTCAAAAATTTAAGAACTATGCTCCTAAAAATAATTCTAAGTTACAGAAACTTTAGAATCAAGTTATGTTTTACGGAGGTGTATCGTGGATGCCGACGACTGCATGTGATACCATACCTTACCTATTGTAGAAAGAATTGGAATCATTTCCAAAAGGGTTCGTTATCCCACTCTTGAATTTAAGCAATGCAAAAGAAGAGAGAATGCTACTAGTGCAAAGACTCATTTGGCTTAAACTGCGAAGAACCTCTTTATTATTCATTTATTATGTTTGATAACTTGAAATATATGCTCATCAATTTAATTCTAATTCAACTAGAATAATTTATTTTTAAAAAATAAATTAAGTATATATTAAAAATATTGAAAAAAGTCAACAACACAACTTAAGGAATCAACTAAAATAATTTGCAACAACATTGTACGACTTAAATTTTACAGCTTATAATTAAAGAGTTGTCATGTCAGAAGAAGTCTGGTCCTAATAATTTTCTAAACAATCGCATCTACCTTTGTACACCAAGTTTTAGACTTTTAGTACATGCCTTTGATAAAGTAGCTTTGATAAAGATGTTTAAAGTGAACCTAGCGTTATAATTAAAGAGTTATCATGTCAGAAAGTCTGGATATGCTCTCTGCGCCACACAAAAACACAGAATAGGCTCCGATAGGCTAGGTTTGGGTAGCTTGTTACCTAAATCTAACTCAAAACATCTCAGTCCTGAGTCGGTTCAGAGTCAAATTGGATGAAAATCATATAGCTTAAGCTGATTGAATTTTACGTCTCGCACGTAGTTTGATCAGACCTAAACTATTTTGATCAAAATCAAGCTCAATTGGAATTCTTCCAACTTAAAGACTGATCAAAATAGTTTAAAGTTTGAACACGAAAATCTTTTAAGAACAATATCATTTTATAAAGAGAGGAAATAAATTCAAGATTCGTGCTTGGGCTGGACTATAAAACCCGAGTTTGAACTTAACATGAAATTTGAAATTTTTTAAAAAAAAATTCAACATCAGCTTAATTGTTTTTTTCAAAAGGAGTCTATAAATTTAAATTTTTTAAAAGGCTTGAACTTTGTCTAAAGTGTAGTCAATTTAGATCGTTAAATTGGAGTTGCTTTTGAACTTTTTTTTGTCATTCCTAAATATTTGTAAGGCTTGTTATATGAAAACAAAAAAGTAGTTTAAAGGTTGACTGGTTCATGTATTTGTTCTCAGTGAGTATAACAATATCCATTGCGTAGACTATATATATATATTTCATTCTTTAGGACTTTAATCTTGTCGATTCTCATAAAAAGTTCAGTTTCTGGGGCCGCTATCTTTTAGCTTATATTGGCTTCAGGCTGTGCAAGGAAGTAAAGGTTTTGGTATCACCCTGTCAATGAATTTAATTTTCCATCTAATGATTATCGAATAGCATAAAATGATAAAGAAAAAAGAAAAAATAGATAATCGCTTCCAATTGTTGGAAATTAAAAGTTTGATGAGCATTATCTTCGGAGTAATTATGGAAGGAATATAAGTTTTCTCACTATGGTACTGTATGAACATGCGAATTCTTTCGGTTGAAGTACTTTAAATTATCAAGCTTCACGATTTCAATGAATTATCAAATCTGTCGCCCTGAAATTATGGCATCTGCATCTTATTTCAGCGACAGCTATGGTTATAACTAGTACGCAGACAACACTAGTTGCTTGTTCTGGAGCAACTTGAATCCTGCCAATGATTTTATTTGATATGGTCGGTAGAATTTAACTTCTGCTTACGTCTCCTTTAACTTAAAAGCTAAAGTAAATTCTTAAGAAAATGATTATTTTGATATCAACATTCTTATCCTTTTCACAAAAACAAAATTTTGTAATGTTGTAATACTGTACAGAGCCTGACAAGGACTCATTCAATAGATAATCTAATATTCATTTTCCAAAAAATTAATTTACATAAAATATTACAAACTTTTTATCAATTATTTTTCATATTTAAAGTCAAGTTTACAGACTGGATAAGCAGTGGTATTACAAGATAAAATAAATAAATAATGTATTTACATTTTTCATTTAGTTAATTATCTTAACCGTACACGTGTAAGGCTGGCATGCCTTCTGGGATTTATTTATTTGTATATTCTTCTTTGTTAATTCAATTTTTATTCCAGTAATTTTACACAGTTTACATCTCTCTCGTCATTCTTCGTCTTCAACCGTCTGCATCTTATCAAGTGGGAAAGAGCAGTAGTCGATAGACGCATCAGTTTTAAAATGCTCTGAAGCCGGTTGAAGGTCATGTGGCAGCTCGCCGGACCCATGAAAATTATTGACTTAGACCATGATTTCTTTCTAATCAAATTTATCGAAGAAGACGATTACCTGACTGCCCTAACCAAGAGGCCATGGGTGATTTTGGGACATGCTCTCTCTGTTCAGCCATGGCACCCACAGTTCAGACCCTCGCAAGGCAAATTGAACACGCAATGATTTGGGTTCGCTTCCTAGAATTGGATGTATCTCGATATCACCCGATAATTCTCACAACCTTGGGGAATTTGATTGGGCGCACGGTGAGAATAGATGGCAACACGCAACAATCGCAACGAGGAAAATTTGAGCGGGTGGCTGTTGATGTCGATCTACAAGTTCCCCTACGATCAAAAGTTGTACTGGACGGAGAGGAAATAAAGTGGCGTATGAGGGATTACCTCCGATATGCTTTGCATGTGGGATCATTGGCCATAGTGCAGTCGGATGTCCTTCTAAGCCTCAAGAGACCCACCACGTTTCCACAACTACTGGCAGAGCAACAACCATCGACATGATGGGTTCGGATGTACCTCCTCCAGCCCCGGGCCCCCCAAAGAACTATATGGACCTTGGATAGAGGTCCACAACATTCCCGCCGAACAGCAGCCAAGGCAACGAGCCCAGGTCGAGCCTCTGGTCGGGAGACTAATAAGGACCGAACGCCTGGCTCATGATTTTCTATTTTATCTGACAAGGAGACTATTAATAATACCAACAATCGACTCAGTAATGCAGAGGAGGGACCCCGCGGCTGCACTACTGCACGCAGAGGGGTGGACACAACTAGAGCACAAGCAATTAACAACATACCCAACCAGGGTCAGATGATTTTTAGAGCAAAACCCAAGTCCAGTCTGAATAATAAAGGGAAGGCAGTCATGAGCGATGGACACCGGTTGTCCTCTCCCAACCTAAAACAGAACCGCATCTAGGCCTAGCGGAATGTTATGGATTCCACCGTATTACCACAACCCATATAATGAGGAACTGGGTCTCACACAGCAGTCTCCATTCCTTCCCACCGCGAAGTTGCAATCCAAGACCAATCATTCGTGCTACCAGATGAGACAGACATAGAGTGTGGGGATCCAGATAATGACATAGCTGAGATAGCGGGCAATCTTCTGGTGTCTAGCCAACATCGATACACACAGCCTCCTGCAAAACCGTCGGACCCGATTATTCCGACAACGGTGCCGAACGATGAGACTATGCTACTTGAATCTCAAGAAGAAGTAGTTCCACAGACTCCAAGGGTAGACAACATTTGTGTCCAAGGTGATGTCTCGCAGACCACTCATGCATAAGAGTACCCTATACCTCTGATAGCATTTAATTATGTCGATATTCATTTGGAATTGTCAAGGGGCAGGGGTAAGACTTTCAAGCCAGTTCTGCTGAATTTCGTTAGAATCCACAGACCATTCATGCTTGTTTTAATTGAAACTAGGATCAGTGGGTATAGGGCTGATAGAGTTATTCGCAGCTTGGGTTTTGAACAATCCTTCAGGGTAGAGGCAGAGGGGTCCTCAGGTGGTATCTGGATTTTGTGGAAAGGTGATAATGCAGTCACAATACTTGCCGCACATAGACAGTTTATTCACCTTAAAGTAGAGCAAGTTTGACATTACTTTTTCTTTACAGCCATTTATGCTAGTCCAAAATACCAGCTTCAGAAATATTTGTGGCAGAACATTAAATGCCTTGCTTGTATTACCAGTTTACCACAAGTTCATGGCTACTGGGGGGAGACTTCAATGCCAAGCTTGCAACAGCTGATAAACGGGGAGGCTCTAATACACAAGAAGTGGTGAACAGGGCTTTTCAGGAATGTGTACACAGCTCCCACTTACATGATCTTGGATTTACTGGTCCACGCTTTATATGGAGGAGAGGGACTTTGTTGGCAAGGCTGGACAGGGCATTTTGCTCTCCTAAGTGGCAAGACATCTTTCACCATACAGAAGTCAAGCATCTTCCTTTTATCAATTCAGATCATCGATCAATATTGGTGTGTTATGACCATCCGACATCTTACACCTCCAGGCAGTACCTTTTTCGATTTGAAGCAGCATGGTTAACTCATGATCGTTTTGATGCTTTTGTACACCGCAACTGGAATATTGAAGCTCAGGAATTTTGTAGGTCGTTATTGATTTTTGCTGGGAAATTGAAGCAATGGAATCATGTGGATTTTGGCCACATATTTCACCGTAAAAAAGCTTTTGTTGGCCAAATTGGATGGTATACAAAAAGCACTAGAAAATCTAGACTCTGATACCCTCAGGGAACTAGATGTGTTTCTTCGGTCGGAATTGGAGAAACTCCTATGTGAAGAGGAGCTTTTCTGACATCAAAAAGCTCAGTGTCTCACATCAAAAAGCTCAGTGTCAATGGACTTTGAATGGAGATCGAAACACTAAATTTTACCATGCATTCACAATGGGCAAGAGACGTCAGACCAAAATTCATTCCCTCAAAGATGCTGAAAGAAATGTGGTTTCTGATCCTACAGAGATTACCAGGATGGCAAAAAGTTTTTTTAACACCTGTATACACATGAGGAGCTAGCACATGCAGATTTTCGTATGCGAGGAAACTTCCCGGTGCTTTCTAGCCAAGCTCAGGAAAAACTCAGCCACCTGATCTAAGCTGAAGAATTGACAGATGCTATATTTGCGATAGATCCCAACAAGGCCCCTGGTTTCGACGGGTTCCATGCCATCTTCTTTCACAAATAATGGATGACAGTTGGACCTTCATTGGTGCATTTTATTAAGCGCGTGTTTACCCATAAGGTTTGGGAAGCAGTACTAAATAGGACTATCTTGGTCCTGATCCCGAAGACACATGCCCTCCTCTCCATCCAACACTTTCGCCCTATTAGTCTTTGCTCAATGGTGTATAAGACAATCACAAAGATCATAGTCAACACCTAAATGCCCTGGTTGTGCCCACTCAATGTAGGTTCGTCCCAGGCAGGTTGATCACGGATAACATCATCATCGCCTTGGTAGTGTTTCATTCTATGAAAAAAAGAGGGATAAAACTGGTTTTCTAGATATTAAAGTGGACTTGGACAAGGCCTATGATCGACTCAATTGAGACTTTATCAATCATACTCTCATCAACATCGGCCTCCCAATGAATCTGGTTACTATCATCATGAAATGCATCTCGATAGCCTCGATGCAAGTGAATTAGGGTGGTGAACTTTCATAAGCATTTACTCTGACCCATGGCATTCGGCAGGGTGACCCGTTATCACCTTATATCTTTGTCTTGTGCTTGGAGCGGTTGGGACATTTAATTGATCGCGCCATGGCGCATGGCACAGGGGAAATGAACACAAATAAAGTTTAGTCAGAGTGGACCCGGGATCTCACATCTATTTTTCGCAGATGAGCTCATCCTATTTGCTGAAATTAAAGATGATCAGATCGACTTCATACAGACACTGGACACATTCTGCATGGCGTCAGGGCAGCAAGTAAGAAAGGCTAAGACCCAGTGTTTTTGTTCTAACAACGTATCTCGGCAACTGGCTCGTTCCATTAGCTGGAAACTGGGTTTTCAACTCGCCAACAATCTCAGCAAGTATTTGGGGTACCACTCATTCATGAACGTACCTCTAGGTGAACATACCAGTATATTATCGATAAGGTTCAGCAGCGACTGGAAGGTTGGAGAGCTAAGCATCTATCTTTAGCAGGAAGAGTAACACTTCTTTAATTGGTACTTTCAACATTGCCCATTTACACCATGCAAACTGTACGCCTCCCCCGACAACTGTGTGATGACTTAGAGAAAATCGTGCGCTCTTTCTTATGGGGGTCCAATACAGAGCAAAGGAAAGCTAGTTTGATTAACTGGGATACTATCTGTAAACCCAAAAACGTAGGGGGGCTTGGTCTGAGACGTATAACTAACAATGATGCTCTAATCACCAAGCTTGGTTGGTTCCTCATCACCAGGCAGGATGCTTTATGGGTTCGAGTTCTTCAAGCTAAGTACAAATTTGCTATGGACAATTTGCGTCCTCATATTGTTGCCACCGGGGGATCGATGGTCTAGAGAAGTATAGCCTCTGTGTGGTCCTACGTTCTAGTTGGAATTAAATGGAACATTGGGAATGGCAGTAAAACAAAGTTTTGGTTAGATGCTTGGGTGTTAAATTTGGGGTCTCTCATTGCGCTGGCCACCTCCACTATTTCAGAGGAGCAGATCAATCTTCTTGTAAACCACTTTGGGAACACTAGTGGAGGCTGGCACTGGGAACTCTTTAAGGATCTATTACCGGTATCTGTATGTTTAACAATCGCAGGTATACATCCCACAAATCCTAATCATGGTAATGACAGTATTATGTGGGGAGAATCGACGACTGGTAACTTTACCACTGCCTCAGCATATGCGTTAGTTGACTCCACAAATTCTAATCTGGATAGCAGGCATTAGAAGCTCATTTGGCAGTAGCCAGGACTGCAGAGAATCCGCGCATTTCTCTGGCTTCTTTCATAGGGTAGTCTTCTAACTAATCTGCAGAGAAGAACTCGACATGTAACGGGAGACGAATCTTGCACAAGGTAGGGAGATAGCAAGATGAATCTGGATGCAGTTAGAGATTGTACAAATGCCCACAACTTTTGGTTAGCATTCCCATGGCAATTAGTAAGTCCCAGTTTCTTCATTCAATGCTGACGAGAGTGGCTACATAGAAACTTACAAAACTCGAGGGAAGTTCATAGGTTTGAGTGCTCCGTTATATTTGGCACATCATGTTGGTTTCTCTGGTTCTGGCGTAATAAAAGTATATTTGATGAACATTTCTTATGGTCGGACAATTCTACTTTAGTAGTTCTGGATTATGCATCCTGGATTTATAAGGCCAAGGCTTTGGTGGGATGTGCAGTGTAACGCCAAGACCTCGGGTGGAGACGTTGATAGGTTGGGTTCACCCTCCTCCAGGCTGGGTCAAGCTGAACCTCGGGTGGAGACGTTGATAGTCAATTCCTATAACTTTGAGAGATAGTTATAGGAATTGACTAGGAGGTTTTGCTCACAATATTAGTTTCTGTACGTCCGTGGGTGCAGAACTATGGGGTGCATTTTCAGGCTTGAATCTTGCATGGGACCTTGGGTACAAGAGAGTAGAATTGGAGATAGATTCACTAGTTGTCATCAACATCCTCTCCTCATCGAGAAGCAGGCGGCAAGAACATAACTCGTTGGTGATGGGGATTCAACAGCTGCTGGATCGGGAACAGACTTGTGGACTGGCTGGCCAACTATGCAGCGTCTTTTGAACATGGAGTCGTTTTTTTTCCCCAATCATCTTCTATAGGATGTTTTAGTATCCTCTTAGAGGATTTAGCAGGGATTTCATTCCCTAGACTGGTGGCATAGTGCCATTGTTTTGCT
>JANZLC010000003.1:16312646-16331529 GCA_026413385.1 Erythroxylum gracilipes
AAATTAACTAACTCTACAATCAGGCCTCAATCGCAGAATCAATTAATAAACAATGACAGTAAAACAGAAACAGTACGAATATTATAAACCAAATAATCAGAACAAACAAGGTCTCACGAGTCACCGCATAACAATTGGAATTTCCCGACTAAAGTAACTTAGCTACTCATAAAGAAATTAAACAAAACAATGTTCGTAATTAACATAGTCTTCATAACAAAGGAAAGAAAAATAAAACTAATAAAATGGAAATCTGGAAACTGGTCGATGCTACTCCCTGGCGGCTGGAAAAAAAAAACAAAAGAAAAGCTCCCCCGCGGCTGCTATGTTCTTGTAATCCTCTGCCAGAAAAATTCCCCCTGATTTTGCCGTCCTTTTCTTTTTATATGTTGCCCATCATTAGGTTTTCAATAGAGTGGGCCCTATGACAATTAAACAATTAATGCTTGGCCCATTAAAATTTGCTTCCACGCTGCTGCCCATTACCTCCTACGTGAATGACTTGCGTGACTTTCCTATGCCCAATACCTGTTGCAGCTAATTTATTCCTCATTAGTCCCACGTGACTTATGTTCACAGCTCCTCCTTTCAATTCAAAGCCCACTTGTTTTAATTCCTCCCTATTTATTTTCGTGTCTGCTTCTCCTTGGCTGTGCGTGAAACGATGCTTGCTTCCTCTTGCGCCAGCTGCCTCCTATCTTGTTTATTCACGCCTCTCAAACCATCAGCCCAATGTTGCGTGAATTCTAATATCAATTAAGAGCCCACCTTTGAATTCCTCTCCACTGAAGCTTGCGTGACTTGACAATTAAAAACCCACGTGCCTGCTACCTTAAGCTTCTCTTATTTCACGTACTTAGCTCACTAATTAATTAATTGCTGATTTCTCTTCTTAATTTCTCACATCATGCAAAAATTATAATTCCCTGTAAGGAAATATTAAATCAAGTTAAGTCCCAATAATTGAATCAACAAGAGGAGTAAAAAGGAATAATTAAAACATAAATATTAGACAAATATGCACTTATCAAGGAGAAGATAAATTTTTCTCTCCCTTATTAGATTTCCTCCTTGCCACTCTTAAAATCTAGTTTTTAGTATTATCCATATTTGAATTGATAGGATTTAAAAAAGATTGGAGTCAATCATATTCACCTTAACTTTAGTTGCTTCAACCTTAGTTATAAATTTGTTCCCACTAAAATTTAGGTTTTGAGTGGAATCATTCACTATCAAGCTTACCTTAGGGGCAACAAGTAGGGTGACTTACATATTAGATGGAGTGGAACATGGGTTGATAGCCAAGTTTTTAGCTTGAACATTAGAAGCTATCTTCCATAAGCTAAGGGGGTTGTCGAACTTGTCCATGTTTATGAATCCTCATTTTCCTTCTACTCACTAATCACTTTGTTGATATCCACCCCCACCCCCCATATTTTTAATCTAATATAGCCTTTTGGATTAATTCCTGATAGTCACCTGATAAGAAAGTTCTTCTTATAAAACCATTTTGCTTAATAATTTTTGGTTTTTACGAGTGGGAGATGGAGATTGTATCTTCAAACATATTTTCATTCTCACCTAACCTCATCAGAGGAATAACTTTAAGTAACTTTTTCTAAATATCAGCAATACAAAAGCCTTGAAAAGTTTATTCTTTTCATAGCAATCATTGCTTCATCGAGATAAAAAGGCTTTTCCATAAAGCTTACCAAATGACTAGTCCTTCTATGGTCCAATACTCTAATGGTAGATTGTGAATATTGATCCAAATATGTACTTGTTTATACTTAAATCTAAGTAGTTGAATCCATGACCTCCATTTTTAAATAAAGATTGGTTTGGAATTGATATTGGCTCTACTTCAAGTACTTTTTAAGCTTAGGATGGAGTTCTAAACCTAGATATGAAGATATTGTCCTTATTGACTAGCACCTCAATCAATCCAAACTAATTCCACTTATTTAGGGCGTATTTATTCATGACAAAGAAGGTGAGTCTTTTACAACGGAAGAAATCAATAAGTGTAGCATCACATTTTAGTACTCCTTCCTTTACTACATGGAGGACCAACTATTGGTTTCCCATCCAAAAATGTTCAGAAGGACAATAAAGGAGTTTAGGAGAGGGGGAAGTGTCTCCCAAAACTTGAGACCAAGTTCTTCTTTTTGGAATGCTAAATGAACCATAAATAGGTACAATATGACTTTTAGCGGAGGTAAAACTTTGAACAACATATGTAGATCCAGTGAGATAATACAAGTTAGGAGGAACTGAAAAAGCTAATCCTAGAGAAAGAGAAGAAATATTTTCAGCTAAATTGGATTTATAAATTGGATTTTAGCTAATCCTATGCATCGACCAAAACCTTAGAATTTCATATAAAGGACGTGAATGGAGAATTAAAGAGAGAGCAGACTAAGAAAGGCAATTCTAGATGTGGAGATCATTCTCAAGGGACGATTTTGGTTTGGAGAAGTGGAAAATACAAAGAAATCATCAAAAAATTCATCAGAATACAAGATCAAACCTCGACATCACAAGAATACTCGATAGAAGACGACCAGGAAAATTTAGAATTATGATCTCATTGTTTTTAATTCGTTGTTCTTTCTACTTAAGTTTGATTTCACATTCGATAATGTGTAAATAAACATTTTGTTAGTGTTTAGGTTAGACGAACACCATGTTAACACTTTAATATGTTTTGATTCTTTTATTAATGCAATTGGGTTCATTGATATATTGTAATTCAATTATGTGTTTAATATATGTTCTAATTGACCTAAGAATATTATATCATAATATGATTTCATACGTATAGATTGAGAAATCCTATGATAAATAGATCTATCGTAATTGGAAGGAGTTTATTGCAATCCTAAAGATAGGATGACATAATTCTTCCAGATTAGGGTCAAACCTAGTAGAGGGATTCACAAATTGATAAAGCAACCCTATAAACTTTAACCTAAGTAATTCGATTGAAAACCTTAAGATTAGTAGTTAGTAGACTCAAGGTCAGCTATTAGTATACTATAAGAATTCCACCGTCCAATAAATCGATAAAACAATTGCATAATAAGATATCAATCTATTAAGGTTTTAGGGAGATTCAAAGTCTAGACATTAATTTTCGATAATGATAAATTTCTAAGTGCTTCCTTATTTCTCTATTCTTAATTGCTCCCTATTTTATTTTACTTGCTTTAGTTTTATTTTTTGTTATTAAATCCAAAATCAATCCATAGGCTAGATAATAGGAAAAAGGTAATTACTAGTAATCACTGTCTTCGTGAGATCGACCCTTACTTGCTCGTACTAGCTACAGCTATATTGTACACTTATAGTTATTACATAATTCACCAACTCACAAAAGAGATCAATCAATAAATAAGCAAAGGAGGACAAGAGAGACATTGATTGTCCACAGCGAACCAAAGATGAGGAAGGAGAAGTACAAAGAGTGGGAGAATTTACAAAGGAAGTTTTCCGAGAAAGGTTTGGTAAAATGATACCATGGAAAAGGAGAGTTGAATCCAAAAAAAAAAGAGATGAAAAGAGAACTCAAAAAGGAAAAGCTAGAGTAGGGAAAAGCGGAGCACACATAAGAACATAAGAAAAATAATGAAAGAGAAGAGGGGGCACCAAGAAGAATACACTAAAAGGCTCCAAGAGAAGGAAATGTTGAAATGTAAAGAAGGTAAGAGTATAAAGCAAAAAAGAAACCACCAGACACAAGGAAAAAAAAAGGACAAGAAAATAAAACACTAAAAAGGGAGCAACATTATAAGTAGAAGAGGAGAACACAAGTAACTAAGCATCTTTGGAAGGACATTTCAACTATACAAAAGCCTTAGCTTCTTTCCCCTAAAATATTAGTTTTGGGATTTTTTTTGTTTACCATTAATGTTTAAGTAGACTAACTATAATTAAATATTATAGGTAATTATTTATAATTAAATATTTTGAATAACTATCACATATTATTTAGTTCTCTATCAATCTTAAGCCAATATAAAATAAAATAATTAAATTAATAATTCTTTTAACTATCATCTTACTTTTTGACCGAATTTCAAAAATTTCAAAGTGTAAGAGGTATAAATTGAAATATTTTTCTTCTTTCAAACATTTTGTCCATGATTTTTTTGGATCAAAAGACAAACTTTTCTTTTACTTATTAGTTATTATATTTACTCATTAAATTGGTGATGATACAATGATTCTTACTTACATAATTCTTGGACTTATCTTGAAGGTTTTATAGAATCATCTGAGTTTTTAGTATGAATTTGAGGTTTCATTCAATTTATAAAATCTTAATAAAAGTTATGTCAATGAATAATAAAGAAAATAAAGAAAAGAACGTTATGACTTTATTCCATTGTATTCCATATAAATAAAATTAATACAAAATTAAGAAAAAAAATAAGATGGGTAAATAGAAGATTCAAGAGGTCAATAACAACAATCAACAAGTCAACTTAATATTTTGACATTATAACCATAAAGAGGAGTTTGCAAATTTTTCATTTTTCGTATTTTTAGAAAAGATTGTTGAATCATATGATTAAGAAATTTATTGTTTCAACTAGTATTTTAATTTTTATGTTTAAGTTGTACAAGATAATATTCTCATATTCGATTCTCAGATGGGACTCTCTTTGGTTTACCTATCTCAATCAAATTAGCCATGTAATTTAAATTTAGTTATATGAGTTGTTTAGGGTGAATTACCCCATAAAATATAAATTATTTAAATAATCTCATAAAATTATAAATAATAGTACTATTATATTTCTTAAAAACTATAATTATATTATGTGTAAGTTATGAGGTCAGTAAGATTTATTGTACTAATTTTTTTAGGACCTTTTTATCATCGATTCAACCTATAAAAGTTTGATGTTCACTTCTACAATTATTTACTTATCTCTTCTTTTCTTGTTTCAACGGTGTAGAACGTTAACTATCTTTGAACTCCTGGTCATTTGTAGATGAAAAGCTTGCAAAAGGTTATCAGTAGCATGATTAGCACGCTTCAAATTCCCTGCCATCGAAAGTAGCTCACTGTTCCTAATTCTAATTGTCCTTCCACGGCTGACCGTTGTCCTAATCTTTTACTAAAATGAGTAAAGAAGATGATCAACAGTTAGAATTTGGAAATCGTGTTAATTTAAGCTATGTTTAGTTGGGTGTTTATTAATGGAATAGAATAGAACGTAATATTATTTCATCGCTTAGGGAGAGGATTTATAATGAAATGGAATGGAAGATAAAAGTTTCATATTACATCACATTTTATCATAAACAGTAAAAATGAGAAACCTCCAATTTGGAGTTTTAGAATAGAATGTAAAATAATAAACAACTTTTCATTATATTACATTATAACTCAATTTTTCAAACAGCATTTCACTATATTATATTATGAACTGTTTGATCTATCCCAAACAATAATTTTTAATATTATATATTTCCATTACATTCCATTAAAAACCATTTCATTTTATTAAAAATTTTACGTATAACCATAGTCTAAAAGTTTAAAAGAGTAGTTTTAACAATATTAAAATTCATTTGAATGTCATCAAATATTAAAATATAAAGTCTAAAAGTTTAAAAGAGTAGTTTTAACAATATTAAAATTCATTTGAATGTCATCAAATATTAAAATATAAACAAAATTTTCTTCAAAACTTTTAAGTCAAAAGCACCTTTTTCACTTGATTTTATTTCACATCAAACACTGGAATTTTGTTTCAACCAGCTTTAATACTTTACAGTAATAATTATCAACTTATTTACTTTTACTTTTTCACATCATTTTTTGTCCATAACAATTACTGGATGGCAATGACAATTTGATATTAATATTATAATGTGCGGTTTAGGTGAGTCTCAGAACTTTTATGACATTTTCCCAATAGTATATAACGTTATTCACTTCTTTGTATAAAATGTTAATTAACGTTACTTTGGTACTATATATGTCATAAAAGTTCTGAGACTCACCTAAATTACTTTGGTACTATATATGTCATAAAAGTTCTGAGACTCACCTAAACCAACATTTTATACAAAGAAGTGAATACCGTTATATACTATTGGGAAAATGGTACTTCAATTTAAGATACCGTATCGAGCAAAGATATCATATGAAACATCTATATTTACTGAGTAAAACGTGTAATTTTAAAAACTATAAAGATTAAATTTATAAATAAATAAAAAAAGCCTTTTAACCTTATGTATGCTACATCTGATCATCTCCTCGGTCTAGTTTTCTCCTTTGTTGCTTGTCCTCTTACTCCAGCTTGTCATCATTGCCACCGACCATTCTCTTGCTCGCTGCCACTCCCCACTACTCGTCAGCTTTTAGGTCATCTCTTCACGGCAGCTCATGGGTTGTCGACTCATCTCCTCACTACCAGCTTTTCAGTCATTTCACTGCCACCCGCAGCTTCTCTTCTCACCACCAACTTGCCAATTGTTTCTTCCTCCATTTTTTGACTTGTTTAAGTTGTTTCTCCAAGTTGTCGGATCTTCAAATTACTTGATTGAGGTGTTTGATTGAGTATGAACTTAATGAAATCAGCTAATAGGATAGGAAACTTTGCATGGTGTTGGCAGGTTAGAGTTGAACTTTTGATAAGGCTTGATTTTTTTCACTTCACGGGGTGGGTTTGACTGGCATCGAAGACCTTAAAAGAAGAATAAGAGATAATTAGTTTGGCCAAAAATCTAATTAATAGCACTGCTTATGAAATATGAATAATCAATTGTTATTTCTATTGTTATTTGTTTATGTAAACAATTAGTTATAAAGTCTAATTAAAACTTATTTGTGTAAATGATACAATATAATCAATTTTCATTTGTTTGTATAAATGATTTAATGGGATTAGAGATTGAGGTGAGGATAACCTTAGACTATACTCTTAAAATAGTGTATCGTTTTGTTCTTAATAAATTATTTTATAGCGAATCATATCTTAAATTAGTCATTAATGAAATTAATGATTAATTGTTATATACATAAATTATGTTTATTTTATTACACAAATAATTATCAAAGTACAAAGTGTTTCGCTTTTAATTTTTGTTACATTTTATGAGGTATATCTCTTGTTAATTCAGTGAAAAGTGTGTTAATTAAATAGAGACTGACGGATAATAAATTGTGAATAAATGTTGTAAATCAAGAATATGGAGCTTGCCTAAGATACACTACAATTGATGATCATAAATTGGTAGGTTATTTAGATATGAGCGAGCGATGGCTAGATATTTGTCTGTGGAGCAAGTACCGGGGCATCCTGATTCTCGAGGATGTCCTGTGCTGATGGCTAGGTACTAGAGTGATATCAGGATATCTTGAGTTTTAGGGATATCCTATGTTGATGACTAGGTATTAAAGTAGTAGCGGGGTACCAAATTAGATTGAACAATTAAGGTACTTATGTTGATTTAATTACGTTTACACTTGGCAAGAAATTATTATGAGTATAGATGAACTGGCAGACCACTAAATGTAAGCCTACTAGGTTAAACATGGCTAGACAATTCAGTTAATTATAGGATAAAACATAAATTGCAATAATAAAATAATATTATTAATCGTTGCTTTGATAAAATTTTAGATGTTTGTTAATTGTTTGAATATACTAAGCAAGGTTATGTATCTCAGTATTATATGTATGTTTTAAATCACTTGACTATTTTTTATATTTTGAATTGTTTGATTTTAATGATATGTTCAGTTACTCTTATTGAGTAGGCAACTAGTCCTTTGCTAGTATTTTTTTAGAAGATAGAGAGATGACAGCGTGTGTCGAGTGCACTGCAAAATTTACCTAACTCTGTATACAAAAAACTTATAGATGTGATGAGTTGGGATCATATCCACAGGGCATATTTGGTTAACTCTCATAATGAAAATAATTGAAGCAAAGGAAATAAAAATGGGGGTTTAAGGTTTAATGCAATTGAGAAAATAAATAAACTTAAACTAATAAGAACAAAATATAGAAAACAGTCGACAGCGATAAAAGTGATGAATATGTATGAAACTCGGTTTTCGAATCAATCTCAGCCTACAACCATTAAACATCTTACACTATTACAATACTTTCACATCTCTCCTAGAACTATTGGTTGCAGACTAACAACAAGCTCTGTTAATCTCGATTTTCTCTTAGGTTATGTTTAATTAAGATACAGTCGTTAATTAAACCTAACTATCAAATAACCTACAATACGCTCTTTAGATTTAATTAGGCAGCTGCATTACGATATGAAAAACAGACCAATCTATACAACAGCCACATAAACTCGAGTCATTCAACCTAGGTTAAGTTATCCCTAATGATTCGAAACCATTAGTTGCCACAAATGAATCTCAACATAACAATTTCGGATTATATTGAGTAGTCTACCAATGAATCCAAATACAACGATTATGGATTGTATTAACAATTCTAACAATGGGTTCATAATATAAACAATCTAACGATAACAACAGTACGATTATCCATACATGGATACCCAAAGCGATTAAAAAATGATAACCTAAACATTCCCAAGAGGGAGATCCGATATTAAACAAAGATAAGATAAGTGTAATTGTGCATCCTAGGCATTAGGTTTCGATCATGCATCTCATACATAATATATATCAAAAATATGCAGCGAAAATAAAATGAAACCTTAAAAACCAGATCTACTTATGCATATAGATATAGAAAAAGAAAAACATGAAATGTAAGATGTTTATATAACTTTCTGACGATCTCTTTTATTCTTTAATTTTCTCCGCGTTGGATTCTCGTAAACTACAACAGTCAATGCAGACCGTCTCTAATGAAAGTCCACACAAAGATAGAAGGATGAAACCTCACTAGGAGATATCTATAATTCTTTCTTTGCACTAGGAAAGACAAGAACTCTTGAGAAGTTAGAGAGAAAAAGTGTGTATAAGCAAACGAACATTTCTTTTTCTTTTTCTTGTGTCTTACACAAGATGCACGAAAATCATCTCAATTTTCTGCACCATTTGACCTTCCATAACCCCGTCACTAATGGAAAGTTATGAGAAGTTAATGGTTATGAATAACATGCATTAATGAAAGTTATGGGAAGTTAATGACCATGAATAGCATGCACTAATGGAAGTTATAAGAAGTTAATGACCATAAATAGCATACATTAATAGAAACCAACAACACTTGTTTCTAATCCATTCCATATAATATTTTCTACCATGATCACATCGCGATACAATCTCGAAACACTCTCTCATATCTTGAATCACCATTCAAGACCATTTTACTCATCCTTCAGATCTCCTATGTGTGTGACCCATTAGGTTCCCGATTATGTTGGCCACTTGAATTAACACTTAATTCAAGTAAGTTAAGAGCAATATCTAGCAACACATCATGACCCCCAATTGACCAGAAACTCAGTGGTTTGACTACGAACCCTTCCATACGCAATGTTGCCATGCAATTCATCCTTTCACCACCTATCCCCCACTTAATTCAGAGTATGATCAAAGTGTCAACTCCCACTAGACTATCTATGTCACATATAGTCCAAGTGTTATTAGATCTTGTCCTGAAGATCTCATTACTCTATGTATCATTGAAGACTCTCTTCATGAAAAATATTTGCTCTAGCCAGAGACTCCCGATTAATGACCCCGATAAGAGGTATTGGGTATCATCTTCTTCTATCACAAGTGGTGAATCCTTTCTTGGCTACTCAATTATCTCTTAATACCGCAAGTTATACCCAATCACCACGCTATGAGTAACCCCTGAAAGGCACTAATGAATGGAGTCAAAGCATAGACCAGTATCCGAGATTTCCTTAAGCACCTCAAGTCGAAGGATACTTACACTATTGCTATGATGAGACTATCATTGACACTAGAATAGAATATCCATATGATTATCTCATAGTAGGTCAATCCAATATACTTACTACCCTTAGTAAGCATCCACATATTAACTTTAAACAACTCATGTTATAGCTTATAAGATCTACTGTTTGATTTAATCAAGGAGTATAATATGCGCTAGTCTATCTAGATTAATGATATCCCATCTCATTAATTCTATGACTAGGGAAAGTTTAGATACTAACATAATTACACAAGACAGGAATCTCATTATCATGATCTCATCATGATTTCCTCTATGTTATATTTTGTATCAAGGACTTCATTAAATCAATGTAAGATCAACATTAAATCGCTAAACATATGAACATTAAAATAATGAAAAATGTCTTTTATTAATCATAAAACGATTTGTATAATAAGTGCTAAAAGTGATTGCCTTTAGAGCACTTTTCTAACAAACTCTCACTTGCATTAAAGCTAATCGCCTTGATATCTAACACCATAGGCATGTACATATGACATAAAACTCTTTTGGGACGTAGGCTTAGTCAACAGATCAACTATATTCTCATCGTTAGGAACTCTCTCTATCTTGACATCATTTCTACCAACGATCTCTATAATCAAATGGTACCGCTTGAGTACATGTTTGGACTTCTAATAAGGCCTCGGTTCCTTTGCCTGCACTATAGCCAATTTGTTGTCACAATACAACTGCACTAAGTCAACAATACTCAGAACCAGACCAAGTTCTATGATGAACTTCTTGATCCAAACCGCTTCCTTTTCCGCTTCTGAAGTTGCAATGTACTTCGCCTCTATCATCGAATCAGCAGTTGTCTCTTAATTGGAACTTTTCAAACTGACTACACCACCATTCAATGTGAATACATATCCAGAATGGGATCTGGGGTCATCCCTATTGGATTGGAAGCTGGCATCAATATACCTGCTTACCACAAGATCACCTTCTCCATATACCAAGAATACATCTTTAGTTCTTCTCAAGTA
Organism: Erythroxylum gracilipes; assembly: GCA_026413385.1. Classification (NCBI taxonomy): domain Eukaryota; kingdom Viridiplantae; phylum Streptophyta; class Magnoliopsida; order Malpighiales; family Erythroxylaceae; genus Erythroxylum; species Erythroxylum gracilipes. The sequence continues at coordinate 16,323,568 of JANZLC010000003.1, forward strand.
CTTAAGGATATTCTTGATAACCACCCAATGACCCTCACCAGGGTCCGACTGGTATTTTCTCGTAACACTTAGAGCATACGATACATTAATTCTAGTATATAACATAGCGTACATGATTAATCCTATAGTCGAAGCATAAGGAATCAAACTGATGTGAGTCCTCTCATATTGTGTCTTTAGACACATAGATTTAGAGGGTGTAATCCCATGTACCATGTGAAGATAACCTCTCTTGGATTGCTCCATCCTAAACCTCTTTTATAGCTTGTTTATGTATGTAGGCTGAGAAAAACTAAGCAACCTCTTAGATCTATCTTTATAGATCCTTATCCCTAAAATATAAGTTGCTTCTCCAAGGTCTTAAGTTCTTAGCTAACCAAATTTTTACTGATTGCAACGCTGAGACATCGTTTTCTATTAGCAATATGTCATCTACATACAGTACAAGGAACACAATTGCACTTCCACTAACCTTCTTATACACACACGACTCATCTAGATTTTGTTAGAAACCAAACTCTTTGATTGTCTCATCAAATCGGATATTCCCAGTGCTGGATGCTTGCTTTAATACATAAATGGATTTCTGAAGCTTGCATACCTTTTCTCCATTCATGGATATGAAACGATCAGGTTGTGTCATATACACATCCTCGGTTGGGTTTCTATTAAAGAAAGTTATCTTCACATCCATTTGTCATATCTCATAATCATAATGAGCGGCAATGGCTAGGAGTATCCAAATAGATTTAAGTATAGCTACTGGGCTAAACGTTTCGTCATAGTCAACACCTTGCCTTTGCCGATAACCTTTAGATACAACCTAGCTTTATGGGTAACTACATTACGATCAATGTTAGTTTTCTTCTTAAAAACTCATTTGCACCCTATAGGCTTTATCCCTTCGAGTGGGTCAACCAAAGTCCATACTTTGTTTTTATACATAGAATTCATTTCAGATTTTATAACATGAAGCCATTTTTCAGATTTTGAACTCTTCAGAACCTCCTTATAAATAGTAGGCTCATCATCTTCTATAAGCAATATGTTATTAAGTTGTGGTTCCAATCATGCATCTCATACATAATATATATCAAATATATGCAGCGGAAATGAAATGGATCCTCAAAAACCAGATCTACGCATGCATATAAATATAGAAAAACAAAAACATGAAATGTAAGATGTTTACATACCTTTCTGATGATCTCCTTCGTTCTTTAATCTTCTCTGCATTGGGTTGTTGTAAACCACAACGATCAATGCAAACCGGCTCTAATGAAAGTCCAAACAAAGATAGAAGGATGAAACCTCACTAGGAGATGACTAGAATTCTTTCTTTGTGCTAGCAAAGACAAGAACTCTTGAGAGAGTTAGAGAGAAAAAGTGTGTGTGTAAGAAAAAGAAACTTCTTTTTCTTTTCTTGTATCTTACACAAGATGCACTAAAATCGTCTCAATTTTTTGCACCATTTGGTCTTCCATAACCCTCATCATTAATGGAAAGTTATGGGAAGTTAATGGTCATGAATAGCATGCATTAATGGAAGTTATGGGAAGTTAATGACCATGAATAGCATGCATTAATGGAAGTTATAGGAAGTTAATGACCATGAACAACATGCATTAATGGAAGCCAACAACACTTGTTTCTAATCCATTCCATGCAACGTTTTCTACCATGATCACATTGCGATACAATCCCGAAACACTCTCATATCATGAATCACCATTCAAGACCATTTTACTCATCCTTCAAATCTCCTATGTGTGTTAGATCCTTACTGCCATCTGATCTATTTGGCGTTCTAAATTTTGGAAGCTTGATTTTACTTCTTGTTGAAATTGTGGAGTGTTATTAGCAATGGACTTAATCCAATCTTCCAAAGATGTACCTAAATCTGAGGAAAAAGCTTATGGTCTTGGTTGGAATTGTTACGGTCCTTGTGGTCGATTTGGAAAGTAGTTATGCTGCTTATTCCCCTCGTAATTGAAGTTGGGATGATCCCTCCAACCTGGGTTATAAGTCTGGGAGTACAGGTTATACTAGTTAGGAAAATTCTCTCCTGCAGCGTTCACGTACTCCATACTTCCCTCTTGTAATATTAGGCACTCATCATTCGAATGGCTTATATTTGCACATATTCCAGATGCCTTTACCTGTGCCTATCTAAATGCAAGTTTTCTAACAAAAGATGTTAGCTCATCTAAAAGTTGTTCGATGGATGAAGTATTTACTTCGTTCACACAACAAACATCGTTGCGAATGCTGAATTGTTGAGTGTTAGCAACCATTCTCTCAATCAAAATATAAGCCTCTGTAAGAGTCTTTTTGCACAATACTCCACCACTCACTGTATCAACCAAACTTCTCTCTATAAGCAACAATCCCTCGTAGAAATACTAAATAAGGAGTTGTTTGGGTATATTATGATAGGGACAGCTGGCGCATAACTTCTTAAAGCACTCCTAGTACTCATAAAGGGATTCTACATTATGTTGCTTTATATCACATATTTCCTTTCAAATAATCCCTATCCTTGATGCTGGAAAATATTTTTCCAAGAATAGTCCCTTCATCTTTATCCATGTGTTTACAATCCCAGCAGGTAGATCAAACAACCAGTCCTTTGCTGCATCTTTAAGTAAGAATGGAAAAGCCTTCAACATGGTTTGCATGTCTGTCACCCCTAGAGGCTTTATGCTTAGACAAACCACATCGAGCTCGTTGAGATGCTTATACACATCCTCACCTGCAAGCCCATGAAAATTAGGCAGCAAATGTATTAATCCATAATCAAGTTCAAAGGTAACATGCTCAACAAAATTAGGAAATGTAATGCATAAGGTCCTTTGAGATAAGTTTGGTGTAGCCAGCTCTTATAGTGTTCTTAGATTTGCCATTGTTCCTTTGAATTCAAATACTTGTTCTACTCCCGAAGTTGTTCTTGCTTTCCTTCGTAACCTCCGCAATGTCCTTTCAATCACCAGATCAAATTACTCAAGTCTCTATAAGGAGATCCGGTCACTACCATACACCAACACTAACAAATGTTTAAAAATTAACAAATAATGAAAAGAAACAATTATATAGAAATATATACACAAAACACCAACTAAAATCAAAAACAACAATTAAATCACCATACTACTCGGCAACGACATCAAAATTTGACAGTGCGTGTCAAGTGCACTGTAAAATTTACCTAACTTCGCCCACTAAAAACTTGTAAATGTGGTGAGTCGGGATTGTATCCAAAGGGCATGTTCGGTTAATTCTCGTAATGAAAATAACTGATACAAAGGAAATAAAAGTGGGGGTTTTAGGTTTAATGCAATTGAGAAAATAAATAAACTTAAACTAATAAGAACAAATTATAGAAAATAGTCAAAAGATATTTGTACTTTTGTAACGTACGAATATCTTTTCTTTTGGAACTAGTGATAATTTCGAAAATTAATGTTATGCTTTCGGAATAATTTAGATAATTGTGGTTTAAGAATTTTTGGAAGTGTTACAAGTGCAATAGACCATATGGTGAGAATATTTAGATACCCTTCATTGATTCCACTATTACCACCTAAAACTACCAACAGTAAAAGCCCCACCTTCCTTTAAATTAGGTACCTTCCTAACACCATCCTCTACCAAAAAAAGCATATCTCCCACTCCTAGTCCTTAAATCCACAAGTTTATCAGTCAAATCCAGCACATTCAACAGCCCTCGTGAATTCCCCATCACCATCAAATAAAAACAACACCTCATCATTAATACTTAGATATTCTTTTCATGCTTTCATTACAAATGCGTCGTTGACTGATATACACGTTATTTTCTCAACCTTATTTAACTTGAGCTTAGTTGATTTCTCTATTAAACAAGGAAGGTGTTTATTCGAAGATGAAGAAGAGGATGGCTTTCTTGTCAGAGGTAAAGTCTGAAACAGTAATAGTTGGAGTTCGCTTAATGGATCTAAGTAGGAAAGGGTGGCTTGGGGGAGCTTGTCACCAATGGAGATGGTAGTGGAGATAGAAGGATTGGTGGTGATGTTATTGGAGAATCCTTTGAGAGAGAGAGAGGGTTTGGTTGAAATTATTGGGGATGCTGTCCATAGGTGATTGCCCAGTAGTTTCCTAATTCAGGTGAGTCGTATTTGTTGATTTTATTTTTGAAACCTCACATTCGCTGCCAACTATCGGCACCTGTGTTTTGATGGGAAGACAACGGGGAGTATAAAATGTGGGATATGGTATTAGGTCCCTCAGCTTGGCATTATTTTGCATACACCATATGATTGCATCTGCTAAAGCTTAGAAGAGCCCTTACACCCATTCAAATATCAACATCAATGATAGGAGGTATGAGATTAAATTTTCGCATTTCTATTTTTTTATTGTAATAGACATGCATATAGTTTATTCTCATGTCTAACAGTTGGTATCGAAGTAAATTTACCTCTGCCTTAATGTAGTTGAATTTATGAGATAATATGCATGGATGAGCGACTTTTCTGTTGCAAATATTGATGTTGTTAGAGTTAATATATTGTGAAATTGTTCATGCATATCTAAAGGAAATTCAATTCTGTTTAAAATGGCTTTTGAATCATCAAAGTTGGAGTTTTAGAAGCCAAGATATATTCAGATTTGTAAAATAGGTTAGATCTGGGTTGAGTTGATCCAACTGAAGGTTGAAGATGATTCACAGTGCACGCGTTTTTAATTCGTTTCTGAGTGCTTCTTTACTATAACAATTAACCAGTTTTTGTTCACTTCTATTAATTCAAAGATAAAATTTTCATGGGGCCCATCATTGAAATCTTTAGTTTTATATTTGTAAAGAATAAGCGTGATTTCTAGAAGTTAACACTATTTTGTGAGGCACATCATTAAAAGCTTTAGTTTTATACTTGTAAAGAATAAGTGTGATTTTTGGAACTCAACACTATTTCGTGGGGGCTGTCATTATGATATTCCCAAATTGAATGGTGATAACTATAAAATATGGAAAGAAAGGATTCTCCTCCAATTAGGTTAGATAGACATTGATTATGCTATCTGGAAAGATGAACCACCTGCACCTACTGAAACTAGCACTTAGGCTGAAATTCCTCTTTATGAACGTTGGGAACAATCTAATCGCCTCAAAATGATATATATAAAGACCAAAATTTATGCTAGTATTTGTGGCTCTATTGGAGAGTGTGATCATGTTAAGATCTACTGAAGGCTATTGATGAACAATTTGAGTCTCAGATAAGGCCATAGCCAGCACCTTAATGACCAAGTTATCATCAATGAAGCTCACAAGTGCTAGAGGTGTGCATGAGCACATCATGCAAATGAGGGACATTGTGGCTCAACTAAGGTCCCTTGAGGTTAAGATGTCCGAGTCTTTTCTTGTGCATTACATTCTTAATTCCCTTCCACCTCAATATGGACCCTTTAAAATCTCTTACAACACACAAAAGGATAAATAGTCTATCAATGAACTGCTGACCATGTGTGTTCAAAAGGAATGGAGGTTGGTAATGGAATTAGGTGAAAGTGCACATATGGCCACAGAAGGAAGGAATAGAGGACAAGCCAGAAAAAAAAAGGAAAGGGTAAAATACGAGTCCATACTAAGATTAAAAAGGATTTTAATCTCAAGTGTCGCCTCTACAAAAAGAAAGGGCACATAAAGAAGGATTATGCCAAATTTAAATCTTTGCTTATGAAGAAGGTATTTCAATCTCACTTGTTTGTTATAAATCTAATATGGTTGATTTTGTCATAACACTTGGAGGATTGATTATGTTTCTACAATCTATATTTCTAATACCTTGCAGGGTTTTCTAAACCACAGGAAATCATTGGGTAGTGAATAGTGCATCTGTTCAGGAAACAAGATGAGTTCACATGCAGAAGTTGTTGGGACATGCAAATTAGTGTTGAATTATGGTTTTGTTTGAATTTAGAAAGAACATTTTATATTCCAAGTTTCTCTAGAAATTTGATTTTAGTTTCAAGACTTGTACCTTTGGGATATTCCTTTAACTTTTCAAATACATCATTTTTTTTATATCATGAATCTGATCTTGTTGGGAATGGTATAATGATTGACCGTCTTTTCCAAATTAATTTGCAAGAAATTGTTTTTCACAATACAATGCTTGTCCATAATAATGTTGGTATTAAAAAATGTGTTATGAATGAACAATCATCTATGTTATGGCACTGAAGATTGGGACATATTTCCCTTTAAAGAATTAAAAAATTAGTAAATGATGGAGTACTTAATACTTTAGATTTTACTGACTTTAATGTTTGTGTGGATTACATAAAGGGAAAGCAGACTGACATGACAAAGAAAGGTGTCAAGAGGAGTTCAGACATATTAGAGATCATACATATAGACATTTATAGTCCAAAAATGGACTCGTATGGTCAGAAATACTTCATCTCATTTAAAGATGACTACTTGCAATATATCTACCTCTACTTGCTTCATAAGAAGAATGAAGCATTAGATGCCTTTAAGGTATTTAAAACAGAAGTAGAGAAATAATGCGGTAAGCAAATAAAGATCATGAGATCATATGGAGGTGGACAATTTTATGGTAGATACACTGAGGATAGAAAAGCACCTAGTTCATTTGCAAAGTTTCTTCAGGAGCATGGGATAATAGCTCAATACATCATGCCTCCAGATCAAAATGGTATAGCAAAAAGAAGAAACCAAACATTATTAGACATAGTGCGGAGTATGCTTAGTAGCTCTAAGCTTCCTAAATCCTAATAGATTGAAGCTCTAAAATGACAGTATATATATTAAATCGAGTTCTAATCAAGGCTATGTCAAAAACACCATTTGAGTTATGGAAAGGTTGGAAACTGAGTTTACAACATATACGCATTTTTTGGATGTCCGTTTGAGGTAAGAGTTTATAATCCACAAGAAAAGAAACTGGATCCAAGGACTATAAGTGAGTATTTCATTGGATATGCTAAAACATCCAAAGGGTACAGATTTTATTGTCCATCGCATAGTACTAGGTTTGTGGAATCAAGAAATGCAAAGTAATAGATACAAACTCCTACTTCATTGTGTCACAATGGGAGTGATCAATCTCGGGACTTAGTTCTTGAGAAAGATCATTGTGACATACAAACTCCTACTTCAAGTAATAGATTGATTGTCATTCATAGCATCCCTCAAAGTCAAACGTGTGTTAAACAACCAATCATTAAAGTTTCATAAGTTGCTGATGACAATCTAGTAGATTCGATTATTCAACAATCACTAGAGGTTGTTGAGCAACCAGTTGTACAAGCTCCTCCAAAGGAGGGTGCTAATACAACATTAAGAAGATAAACTAGAAATAAGAAATCAGCAGTACCTAGTGATTACATTGTGTATCTACAAGAAATTGATTATAATATTAGAGCCGAAAATAACTTTAAAACATTTTCACAAGCCATGAGTTGCAATGAATCCCAAATTTGGTACAATGCCATGGTAGATGAGATGAATTCTATGGCATCTAAAAATGTCTAAAATCTTGTCAAGTTGCTTGACAGTGAAAAGGCCATTAGATGTAAATAGGTCTTAAAGACAAAAAGGGACTCAATGGGAAACATTGAAAAATATAAAGCCAAACTTGTTGCCAAAGGATTTACTCAACAAAAGGGAATCGATTACACAGAGACCTTTTCTCCTATATCTAAGAAGGATTCCTTACAATTGATTATGGCATTGGTTGCCCATTTGCATTTGGAACTACATCAAACAGATGTAAAAATAGCGTTCGTAAATGGAGATCTAGAGGAAGAGGTTTATATTAAACAACCTGTAATAACCCACTCCCGCATGACCCAAACCCGACATCGATGGTGATATCCAAGTCCGTGCCCCGCGAGAGTGGCGTGCTACATCACTCAGTCAAAACTCAGTATCAATTTTTTTTAACACAACATACA
>JANZLC010000003.1:16345353-16357955 GCA_026413385.1 Erythroxylum gracilipes
ATAATATTAAAAATATTAATTAATAATATGATTATTAATTAATAATAGTAATTAATAATCATAATTAATGAATATTATTAATAATTAATATTATTAATTATTAATAGTAATTATTAATATTAATTAATAATATTCATTAATATTAGTATTGGTGTTAGGTTTGGAAAGATGAGGCTATTTTTGACATTTTCAATTCTTGTCCATAGAACAAGAATTTTTGTACCACAGTTTTGAAAAGGACAAAAATTTCTGTCTTCGTTCTCTGAAGACGGAACAAAAATTTCTGTCTTCAGTAAGCAAACACGCTGAAAAACAAAAATTTATGTCCCTGTCATCCGTCCTCGCATCCGAAAACGCTAACCAAACAGTGCGTTAGTCTGTTCTTGCTGGCAAAATTGTCTTAGGAAATGAGATAAAAAGCGTGTCAATGAATGTTAAAGATTGTCAATGTCAAGATAGAATGTTAAAGGAATATATTAAAATTAAAGAGTTTTACATTGACTAGATCTGACACTGAACACTTATAGTGTAACTTTATAGGCAAGAACAGGGCTAGGGTAAGGGGCCAGAAGATCTGGCCCCAACTTTATAAGTTATGAGATGGCTATCGACGTGGAGATAAAGCTTGAATTAAAAATTATATTATAAAAAAATAATTTAAATAATTAAGATTTATCATTCAAAATAATGGAGAGATCGACGAAGATATAAAATTTATCATGTCATATCAAAGTAGATTAAATAAAAAAATGAATAAGTTTTTATGTGATAAGAAGATATCACTTAAGCTTAAAGATAAATTTTATCATGGACTAATGATGGCCGGAAATAAAAATGCTTCGTTAGATATATAACCTTATCAGAAGAGATAGAGTCAAGAATGTAATGGTAAGAGATAAATTAAAGGTAAATGATATTAATGAAAATTTGAGATAAACAAGGCTTAGATGGTTCAAAAATGTAAAAAGGAGATACTATGATGCTTTAGTGAGAAGATACGAGAAAATAGTACTTAAAGACTATAAGAGAGGAGGGAAAAAAAAGGAGTGCTTAAGAAGAATTAAGAAAAAGTAATCAAGAATGATATGACTCTGTTGAAACTTATTAAGAACATGTACTTCAAAGTTTTTATTTAAGATCTAGGATATAAATTAAGGATCTCTCATATAGAGGTCACTATGGTTCTCTTAGGTATTTTAGACATTTTCCTTCAAGTTTTTTAGTTTTATAGTTAGCTCTTTTTTTAAATACATAGTACTTACCTCCTAATTATTTAATCTAGAAAGTGTTATACTTAGCCTAATTAGGTTCTTGACATGGTGATTTGATTTAATGTTGTACTTGTCTTTTTTTAATTTGTGTATTTAATTATTTATTTTATTTATTTATTATTCTTTTACTATTGAGTAAGAGTAAGGTCGTGTTACTGAACGTCTTCAGACTTCACATTTTAATGAGACTCACACTAAATATTATTGTTGTTGTAGTATATTCTTCCTCTTGTTTTTTCAATTTTAGAATGTGTAGACGAGAACGAGCAAAAGAGAGTTATTACACATAAAGTGAAACAGAAGATTTGTCCCCAAAATATTGCTGGTCCTTCGCAGTAATAGTATGACTTTGAGAGTTGTGTCACTTGTCAAAGCAAATAATGAATAGCGATTACTTATTTGCTGTTCGTTGAGTTCATCTGCCGTTGATTCAAATAAATGTTTTGTGGACCTCCGATTTAACTGATAAAGATTTCTCAAAGTTTGAGAGAGATTTGCAATCAATTTCGTACTGCTCTTTATTTTGGTGGTGACAATCGACCAAATAACTTATTTGAAAACGTATTAAAGATAGCTTTTCAACGATAAAAAAGGTGTACTTTAATGAACAAGTGGCACATTTAATGCGTTATTATTCATTACAAAAAATGATACTAAAGAAGGAAAGAAAATTAATAAAATAATAAATTTTTGGTCAAAATTAGAAGAAGAAAAGCAAATCTTTTTATAACTTTGCTTCTTATAAAAATATTTATTATTTAAATTATTAATGATATTATTAATATATTTTTATTTTATTAAATATTTTTTATGTGATTAACTACCATAAAATGTGTATAATGATTTAACTCAATTTTACTTGAAATTATATGACAATAATTCAAAGAAAATATAATTAATCATTTAAAATAATGTGAATATTTTAGAATGAATAGAAAAAGAGAACTTTGTATTCTTTACACACAATTAAATAAGAATAAATTTAAAGTAAATATATTATCAGATTAATCTTAATAATGTGAGAAATAAAGGAGTGAATTTACTTTTGATTTTCTTTAGAAAACAGTGACCTTTTCCTACCAGCTATCACTTCTTAACCCCACTGATGAGCACCTCTCGGCTACAGTGAATACTAAGCAGAAACATGCTTTGTTCCTTTAAGAAGCTGAACGCTTATTTTTCCAGCAAAAAGCAAAAGGGGTTTATTTGATAGAGGCTAATTGAAACACCAGGTACTTCTCGACATTAGTTAACAAACGACATCGGCTAAATGAAATTTCGTTTTTGCTTAAGGAAGATGGTTCCCCCATCTCCTCCTTGGAGGAAGTAGCCAACTGCCTTGTCAAACATTATGAGGGGCTGTTCGGATTTTCTTCCCCTTGTGACAGCATTGATCCTCATATCCTTCGGAGTGGTCCACTTTTGACTGATGCCATGTGTAATCAGTTGGTTAACCCCATTTCAGATCTGGAAATCCGTACTGCTTTGTTTGATATTGGTGATGAAAAAGCCCCGGGTGCCAATGGATATACTGCTGCATTTTTCAAAAACCAGTGGGAAATGGTGGGAGAAGATGTACTAGCTGTTGTGCATGAATTCTTTGCATCGGGGCAACTTCTGAAACAATTAAACCATACTACTATCACCTTAATACCGAAGACCAAGCAAGTCCCCACGGTTTCGGATTTTCGACCTATCGCTTGCTTGAATGTGGTGTACAAAATTATATCCAAAATCCTGACGGGGCGTATGACAAAGGTAGTGGATTCTATTGTGGATGTGGCCCAATCTGCTTTCATTCCGGGGCGTAATATGTAGGATAATATCTACTTGGCTCAAGAATTGGTTAGAGGTTATAGTCGGAAAAGAATCTCGCCTAGGTGTATGCTGAAAATCGATCTCACTAAGGCTTATGATATGGTTTCTTGGGAATTTCTGCTGGAGATGTTACATGGGTTAGGCTTCCCCCATCGGTTTGTGCATTGGATTTCCGAATGTGTTACCACCACCTTTTTCTCCCTTTTAATTAATGGCAACCTTTATGGAATGTTTAAAGGTAAACGGGGATTGCGCCAAGGGGATCCGATGTCGCCCATTTTGTTCCTCTTCTGCCTAGAGTACCTTTCAAGGGCTCTCAAAGTATCAACGACGGATTCTGATTTTAATTTCCACCCCAAATGTAAATTGTTGGGGATTGCTCACTTGGCCTTTGCGGACGACCTCATGCTTTTCTCAAGAGGGGATCCGCCTTCAGTTCGTATCTTATTGGAGAGCTTACATACCCTGAGCCGTGTGGCAGGCTTGAGGGTTAACCCTACTAAATCGAACATCTTTCTCGGAGGAGTGTGGGATAGAGATAGTGAGGAAATTTTGCAAATGACGGCATTCCAGCAGGGAACATTCCCGGTTAGATACTTGGGCATTCCTTTAGCCCCCTTAAAAGTCTCCATTGCCCAATATTCAACACTACTTGATACAGTGGAGAGTTATTTCACAACTTGGAGTGGGAAGACTCTCTCATATGCTGGCAGGGCTGAACTCATAAATTCTGTTATCCAGGGGGTTTTGGCATTTTGGTTGCAAGCTTTTCCCATTCCCGTCGTGATCTTAAACAAAATTGCCTCACTCTCACGACTTTTCTTATGGGGTGGGAAACATTACAAGGTTGCTTGGGAGAATATTTGTATGCCTAAGGCGAGAGGAGGGTTGGGCTTGAAAAATTGTAAAATCTGGAATTCAGCCTTGTTAGCAAAGCTGATATGGAACATACATACGGAGGCCAATTCTCTATAGGTCAAGTGGATCCATGTTGTATATCTACGAGGTGAATCAATATGGGAGTGGCAGCCTCATCCTCGAGACTCCCCTCTTATGAAAAAACTTGGAGCCATTCGGGACTTACTGTTGGCCAAATTTGGGGATCGACGAACTGTTCATAATGGAATGTTGAACCTTTGTACTAATGGTCAATGGTCTTCCACTAAAGTTTATGAGTTACTTCGGCCTAAGCACCCTAGTAGGCCTTGGATGTCACTCATATGGAAGCGCTACATCCCTCCTAAGTTCTCCTTTATTGCATGGTTAGGCTTGCACCTCCGCCTACCTACAAAAGATCACCTCCCTTTTCTTGATGTGGATCCCAAGTGTATCTTGTGTAAAAGGGAGTTGGAATCTATCAACCATTTATATTTCCAATGTTCCATTACTAATTTAATTTGGCAGGAAATCTGACATTGGCTGAAGATTACACGATTTATGGGCTCCCTCCCTCGTGCTATCAAGTGGATAAAAAGTGAAGGTGCCCTCTTGCGCAGCAAATCCATTCGTATTGCCTTCCTTTGTACGGTTTATTCCATTTGGAAAACTCGGAATGCAATGCTCTTTGATGGTGCCACCTTTACATGGTCTGATGTGCTTGCCAAAATCAAAATGTCCACTTACAAAATTTTATTTCGATTATACCCTGTCGACCTTGTTCTTTCTCATTTGTAATGTGGCTTTTAAGAGCAGACTATTTGTTGTTGGAACTCTACCTCATTGGCTGGTTGCATCGATGTTACCATGGGATATGTATTTCTTTGTCTTACAGGTTTGAGGGTGATAGCGTCCTGGCTTTCTTGCTTAGCTTGTGCGATGTCCTGGCTGTGGTGCTGGCCATGCGGTTTATGCCTCTGTTGAGTACTGCGCACGCCCCTGCTGGCTTTTACGTGCGACTTGCGCACGCCCATGCTGACTTCTACGTGCGACTTGCATGGCACATGCAAACACCTGGAGTTGTGCACATCCCCGCACAATCCTTTGGAGCTGCTCTTGTTCGTGTCATTGGTGCATGGCCCATACACACCCTGTGGGTTGCTCTTCTCTCCAAGTGCTGATTGTTTTCTTTGCTTTTATGGGTGTAAGGGGATTTTTTGGGCTTATTTTGTTCCTCATTTTTTTGATTGGACCTTAGTCTATTTTTGGATGTACTGGAATTTCTTGACTTGTCCTAGCCTCATTTTGTATTTTTGTGGTTGAGGGCCTTTGTTTTAGATGTCCCAACCTTTTGGGGTATGCCCCAACATTTTTGTTGTACATATCCCATTTGATAAGTGTCATTTACATTTTATCAAAAAAAAAAGATTACATTATTAGGAGAACTTAAAGAGAAGCCATATAATGAAAACACACAATATTCTTCATTGGTAAGATTCCCTAGGTACAATCTTTCACACAACCTTAAAAAACAATTAGTAAAAAGTGGGAAACATATGGATCCCAAATATTCCTAAGGGATAAGAAAGAATATTTAAAGAGGACGTGGACTTCAAAGATTCTTTTACAAAACAAATAACTTAAAGAGAAGAAAGAATGTGGGTCACTACTGTCATTGTCGCAATCATTGTCAGATTCGCCTGTCAGCTCCATGTCATCATCAAGCTATTCTATAGTGTGGATGAAGTGGGCAATGTTTGTCTCTGCCAAGTTGGGGGCCATAGGCTTGGACCATTTTGAAATGGGCCAGAAAAGATAGTGGACTTATTGGAAGGGCTGGATGGTGCAATACTTTTTTCGGGAGGATATGACGGCTCTCCAGCCATAGTGTTAAACCTAAGAAAGGTAAACTAGTCCATAGAAGTTCAATATCTATCAGAAGGAGATATGGGCTCTGGAAGAGCAAAATCTCTTGGATAGGGACCATGAGAAGTACATGTCGTAGATAAGATTGTCTAAGGACGTTGGTTGAGACGATCCAAGAAGGAATGCAATTCAGTTATCACGTGAGTATGATTGGTATCCAATCAACAATGGTATACCAATACTGAACATGATTTAGAGTGCATAGATAACCAGATAACCAGAAGTGCTGAAGCAGTAGGGGCGATGGATGATAAAGATTGCATAGGCCTTGTGATCTGTCAAGGGAGTATCTCATCTAAAGACAGTTCAAACACTTCAGACGGTTCAACTACTGCAGATGATTGTTTAGAGATGTTAGAATGCTCAGAGGGGCATTCTTTATCAGATGTCTCAGGAATAGATGCTAAGACTGGTGTTATGCATTCTTCTTTAGTCATCTCAAGTATAAATGCTAGTGCAAGAGCTACTAAGTTAGAATGCTCAGAGGGGCATTCATTGTCAGATATGGTAGAAATGGATGCTGATGCAAGAGTTGTTATGAACTCTGTCTGGGGAGCTTTATCTTTCTTGGTAGATTGAGAAGGTTGTAGTTTTAGTGGAGAAGAAAATGGAGTGTGGATCTGTAAAGGTTCATTTCATGGATCAGTTAATTTAGGGTAGAGATCAACATGTTGGTTGAGAATAGATTGGTAGGATGGGATAAGTCGGTGAAGGATAGGTAGGTTGGTTAATCGGAGAGGATGTAGGATAAACTTCATAAACAATCTTAGACCGTTCTTTCTGTATGTCAGTTTCCATTCTTTGAAGAATCTCTTTCACCTTTCTGAATTTTTGCTCTTTGGTAGTAAAATCAAGGTTAAAATACTGAGTATTGATATAGTGTCAAAAAATGACATCAAATTAGGTCATTTGAGCTTTACAAGATTTATATAGTTTCTAGATCTCTGGAAAAACTGTATCAACTAGATGATAAGTAGCTTCCGTTCGTTGAGTTAAACCATCAAATTTGAAATGTTGAACCGGCCAAATGCTGGTGGTGTTCTTACTGTAGCATGACCCAACACCCCACTTGTATAATTCTCACCGTCTGACACGTCGCTTTGTGAAAAATATAATAATAGCATGCCGATTATTTCTCTTATCGAAGTACGGTCATTTTTATAAATTTATATTAAGAAAAAGTACCCACCGTCGGTGAGTGTGACTGCTTTAAAGTATCACTGATTTGATGGCATCAATTTTTTCTTAAAAATGATTTCGGACCGTACGCAATCTGATTAAAGGGTTTCCAGCACACAACGTGCTGGTTCATTATGGTGCGGACGTTCGCTCCTGATCATATCTACAAATGTCCCCGTGAACAGTGAAGTCCACGGAATTGAATTGCTGTGGATAGCTACGAACCGTCGGATACACCTTGATTCTTGTGATGCTTTTTAAACCTCCACACGTTGGCCCTCTCTTGGAAGATATTATTATATCGAACACGACGGAGCTAGACTGCTTGGGGTTTTGAGTTGACGGAACGATTGATAAAAGGAGTGTCGTGTCTCACACGTGAGTTTATGTTTACGGAGATAAAAATTTAGTCGGCTTATTCTAGATAAAAAAATCTTGAGCAATTATATATAAACCCATATTTCGTAAAAAAATATCTGATAGCCTATCAGTTATTACATTAAACCAAAATCGATTTTTATTTAGTTTACTAAGGTATAAAAATCTTTATTATTCAACGTAAAATTTTTGTGTTGAATACGTGGAAACGTACAGGTGAAGGCAAGTTGACGAAGAAGTTGATTTTAGACTTTAGAGGCTTTTAGATAGTGGGAGACGTTGAACCCAGGAACGCGGCAACTTCGGACCTGTTTATAAATGTGAATTTAATACTAGTCCATGTCGACGTTAGAAAGGCGCCCACGGGTTGAGTTGGTCATCGGCGATTTGCTTCTGGAAGCGGCTAGGCTTTGGGTCTTTCAATTTTAACATTTATTAAATGATGGCAAAAAGACATGCCTACAATAATGTTTAATGATCATGGGACTTGTGTGGAACGTGGTGGGGTCCACAGACACAGAGAGCTGGGATTGTTTTGATGGAAAATGAGGAACTGGCCAACTTTGGGTTGTCTCGAATTGCAACAGCGGGGATGGATGGATGGGTAATGAAAATGAAGGTTATTGGATCTGGTTTTCCACCACTTTTTTATTTTTTCAAATTTTCTTTTATATTTCATTGCGTACGCATGACCAATGGCAATGGGTGGTTGAGGACAGGAAGTGGGATCCTGTGTTTTCTTATGACGCATATTTATATCCCAAGATACCTCCGAACTAGGCGTTGTTGTTTCACGTGATGAGCTTCGATTTTTGATAACGACCTCTACATATTATACTTTTCTTATTATTAGCTACCAAATTATTCCTATCTTCTTTTTTTTAAGATACACGATTTCGGTTAAATTTTAGAACATATGTTGGTGCTAAGCCTTTTTCAATGTTTATTTTTCTGATGGTTGGCCTGATGCCATCAGAAATGATCCTATCTAAACCACGTGCTATGCTGCATCATAACAGGAGAGGGGTTTTATATCTTCTAAACGATGTCAGAGTACTTACTCTACCCGCCAGAAAAGGCAACGCACTGCTTGCATTGCATCCCACACTTATTTGCCGACCTGGAATCTTGATAGGGTGTATCTGTTTTCCTAGCTTTTATCAAACGTCCTTTTCATCTTTAAAACGACATATTAAAACTATTTCTCTCGCCTTTCATTTTAATCTGTGACTACGGTTGGACAGACTAGTATAACATAGTATGGTTGGGTTTAAGATCCCATCTTGGTCCACTTTCTGGTGGGAAAGTGGGGAGATATTTTGCCAGAAAAGGGCGGTGAGTCCCATGGGACAATTAATTATTGGGAATTTTGGAAGTTGGGTAAGGAAGCGTAAGCTACTAAATGAAGGCATACACCGGTAAATGGTAAAAGTCAGTCCACTTTAAGTCAGCTTGTTAAACCCATACGGTAATCGGCGAACTTTCGAGCATCTACTGATACTTTAAAGGAAGTAAGTTTAAAACTTGAAGGGAAGGGAAAGGTTATAAGTATTATAATTTCCTTTTCAATACTCTTTTGCCATTAATTTGATGCGTCTGATAACTCTACCATCCACCAGAAAGTGGGTGCCGGTGCCACATCTATTGGCTACGGCATATGCTTGTTCTGCTAACCTAAAACACTATCGTAATTTCGTTTTTCCAGGACTTAGCAAAGATTAATTAATTGTTACCATATCTAACTTATCAGTAAGAATGTCCAACTCCGTGCATAAGAAAAACCTTAAAACATTATAAAATTCAGAAAACCTCGACAAATGTCTTTTCTTTTTTTTAAGATTATATTATATGATTCTCCAAAGATCTTAGAATGTAATGTTTAGCCGTAGAGGAGGGCATCTGCTATACGGCAGACTCAAAGAAATTTACTTTCTTTTATATAATAAAGAAAATGGGACAGAATATGGAAATCATATTTTGGTACGTTGGACATGGGATATCGCTAACAAAGACCAAAGATTAATGCCTACTTTTTCCGGAAAAAGAAGCAAGGTTTTTGCGCAATCGTAAGGTCTTAAATAACGTACTAGCAATGTTAATGTGCAGCTTCTTTGCCGTTTCTTTCGCTCATTTTTTTAAATTATTTAGTCAAAATAAATAAAAAAGTTCCCTTGCCAATGCACTCGGCCATCACTTTTTTTCTATGACCTGAAACACTAAAAGTCGCATAGAAAGTAGATAGTAGAAACCCTGGCCTAGTCAAATCCACCTCCCCACAACATATAATTATAGTAGTAACCCAAATCTTAATCCTCCTCAAGACAACGCTTGCCCCTCTCCCTCCCCAATATTTATTTCCCTCTACCAAGTCCTGAAATTAACAGCCAGCCAACTCCCCAATAACCCTACATATTTTGAAGAGGAAAATTAACACCAATCAACACCTCCACCTACCGAGCCGAGCCGAAACATTTATAAACGGAGAAGCCAATTTTGGAAGGGGCAGAAAAGAACTAGAGAGGCCGTGATTGACTAGGCCCGTGGGATCCACCGTCCCGTTCGGACCCGGACTTGACCAAAGATTTCAAACCGATTAAATAAAATATTTAAAATGGATTGGAAACTAGTAACGAATAGTAGACGAAAAAAAAAAGAATAAAAGCAAGATGCCAGTGATGGCCTAAGTATCTGCACCCACGCGCCTGCGGCGTAGTCACAATCATCGCTCTTATATATCTTCCTTTATCTCTCTACTTTCTTTCTCTTCAGTGTCTCCACTATATAAACTTCTCACGTCTTCGCCATTCTCAACTTCAATAAGACACTTTAAACATCTCCTTCCTCTTCCCGCTGGTTCATACATGTACTGAAACCCCATCGTAGGTGTTTATTTTACTCTTTGCTTTCAAAGTCTCTCTCTCTTTTTAACATGGTTATCGAAGAGTACATCAACAAGAAGCGAGTCAGGGACGATCCGGACGAGTTGGGACTCAACTCTCCCGAGGTTAAGAGAATTAGAGACGACTTGTTGTGTGTCGTGGTTGGCTCTGATCCTGATCCTGATCCGGCTAGTCAGGATCTTGACTCAGTTATGAAGAGTTTTGAAGAAGAGATTTCTGCTTCTACGGCGTTGCCGGTGCCTGGGGTGGACCTGACTTCGGAGTCAGGTGAATCACAGCCGGTGCTTGTCCACCTTTTAGAAGCTTCTGATGATGAGCTTGGCTTGCCACCAACAACTTCCCTAAATTCTTCAAGTGAGGTAAGTAAAAACGAGTTGAACGACTTGGTGAGAGTTGACTCGTCCGAGTCGTTTGAAATGGGCGGGTTATGGGGATTCGAGGATCAGATACCGAGTTATGACTCGTTTGGACTGGCAGTTGTTGAGCCTTATGATACGAGTTATGTAGCGTTCGATGACGGGTTGTTTGAATACTCCAATGTTTGTTTGGAGTCGTCGGAATATTGCGATTTCTCGTAACGGCTTGAGGCGACGCCGGCCTAGGAAGGTGGAGACACGACCGTTTTAAGGGTTCGTTGTGGATGCACGTTTTCTTATTTATTTTACTTGTAAATCTTTACTTAAAAACTTTTTTTTTTATTTTTTCCCAAAGAAACCCAAATCATATATGTAGGAGTAGGTATGTTGCAGAACTTCAATGAGAGGAATTGATTCGTTTCTTTTTCTAATGTTTCGAGCATTTGACGAATCTGTTCGTACTGTAAGTCTGTAATTGTACAAGCATATGTTTTGGTGGAGATATGAAATGAAATATTATATTATACGTTTGGAGGAGGATATTTTATAATGGAATAAAATAGTATAAACAGTTTTATATTATATTTTATTTTACTTTAAATGGTGTAAAAATAAAAACTTTTCAATTTAAAAGATTTAAGATTAAACCTAAAATGATAAAAATAAGGTGCCTAATATAGCTTCAATATATAATAGATTTGTACTCTCGTTACAAGGAATTCACCTTATGCTAGCTTTTCTCTTCAATATTAGACACAGAAAGTGAGAAGATCTCTCTGTGTAATTCAATCTTCCTTCCTCCTGTACACGTGATTAAATTTTCCAGGTCTCTATATAATTCAATCTTCCTTCCGCTACACGTGATTAAATTTTCCAGCAACTGCATATCCCTTCTTGTCTAACTTACATAATACAAAAGAAAGCTAAACAAAATTGTTGACATGTACATATAAAGCTATATATTTTCCCTGGTTGGTGAAAAGATTGAATCTTTTTCATTAAATGGGAAATTTTTTAACTGGGGTTCTTGAAGATTGCAGCTAATCTTGAGTTGGTTTCGGAAAATGGCAACAGAAGAGGCACAAGTTTGTAACCTTTCAATTGTTTCTCTTGTGGAAGACGTCCTTAAACAACATGGACCAATATTGTGCTTCACGAAAAGCCGACGAAGCTTGAATGATAAATCTTTTTGTCTCTCTCTTTATTCTTACTGTGTCTTTGTGTCTTTGGGTGTTTTTGGTAAAGAGCTTATTAGCTCTTTTTAGCCGGTTAACTTATTTTAGCTTATTGACTTTTAAAAAAGATGTCATAAGCTTGTTTGGAAAATAGTTAATTGGGTTGGCTGATTCAACCCAATCAGCTAATTTTGAACCAGCTCCAAATAGGAGCGTTTCACATGATAAGCTGATTTTTTATCAACCGAATCTCCAAAATGCCCTAACCTAATCGCGTCTGTTCTCATTTCAGCTAGAGAAGTCTCCAGACACACCCACGTCTGTTCTCCAGACAGCTGCTCCAGACACACTCTCTCCTTCTTTCGTTCCTTCTTTTTTCTCACCGCTCACCCACAGGCGATCGTCTTCCTTGCTTCTTTCATTCACTCCCACGCATCAACGAAGGAGTGTCGACCAAATAGAAAGAAGTGTTGAAGTCGATGTCAGTGCCATTGAGGAGTTCAGTTGGGTTCCTCTTAAAGCTTACCCGAACTTCATGAATCAGGTCGGTAACTCATCCATGGTTTTCTTCTTAACCTTTA
Organism: Erythroxylum gracilipes; assembly: GCA_026413385.1. Lineage (NCBI taxonomy): Eukaryota > Viridiplantae > Streptophyta > Magnoliopsida > Malpighiales > Erythroxylaceae > Erythroxylum > Erythroxylum gracilipes. Next base: position 16,357,814 of record JANZLC010000003.1, read on the forward strand.
TGTTTGTTTGTTGAGATTTAGGGTTTTCACATGTAGAAATGATTTGTAATTTATAACCACTATTAATTTGTGTATTATCGGAAAAGATCACAACTTTGACCTCCGATTTCTCCTTCTCCTCCTCCTAGCCTTCATTTGTCTG
>JANZLC010000003.1:16359701-16380763 GCA_026413385.1 Erythroxylum gracilipes
TAATCAAAATTAATAATTACAAAACTAAAGTGTTCAATCTATTACATAACGATTGGGTCATGGGCATAATTCCAACAGTTAAAGCATATCCAATTTGAGTGACACAAATCTAATTTTGATCACCTCTGATTCCGTTTCCATAAACCCTTCATTATTTATTAGGTTATTGTCTAATCCATTCTTCATCTAATTAAAACCTAAAGACAATGTGCAAGGAATTCATCTTTCAAGTGGGAGATTAGTGCGTTAATGCACATGCTGTCCTAGCTGTTAGTTTAGGTGCTTTAAGCTAATAGATCGGTTATAATTTTATGTATGATATTATTAATTTAATTAATAAATTTTTAATGTATTTAATTAATTATATTTTATGTTTTAATAAAAAAGGTGAAATTCTTAAAACAATTATTGTTCAATTGAAATTATAATGTAATCATAATTATGAGATTTAATATGTATTTATGTGTTATTTTTAAAGTATTCTTAGTTGTATTTTTATCAAGACGAAATATTGATGAACTGTAAAATTAGTATACGTTATATTTCTTTTTTATAAAGAAAGTAATTGATCTCATATATTAAAATATGAAGATATTTAAATAAATATATATATGCATATTAGAGAATAAATTTATTAAACTGACCCACCTATGAAGATCCCAAATGAAATATTATTTATGTGTCTGTTGATTTTCTCAATATGATAGTTATATAATTGATCCTTAGACTTGACATTACCAGAGTATTTTATGTGAGAAATACTATATTCTGATGCTACTTATGACATATTCTAATTAGGGTAGATTAATCGGTAATATTTAGATATAATATGAACCATGTGAAGATAGTTGTGTAAGTAAATAAAAGATTCGTCACTCTAAAGTAATTAGTATTTTACTGTTCTTGATTAATAATGATTTAAAAAAATCTTTAACCAAAGTGAATTAACATTTGAAAATATATTTTCAAATTTTATTATAAAGTAATTACTACACAATAAGAACGAATGTGATTAGATTTAAAGTGGTAGACTCTATATCCATAATTTATATCTAATGGAAATATTGGATGATGAAAAGATTAAATTATACATTATAATCATACATGGACAGGTAGAGATGAACATAAAACCCGACCTAGCTTGATCCCTAATTTGACTGAGCTTCGAGTTGGACTTGGGCTTATATTTTGGGCTTTAGGTTAAGTCAAAACCTAGGCAGAGTTATAGGCAAAACGATATTTTTTATTTTTAATTTAAAAATAAAAAATTTTAGGTCAGGCTTAACTTCTGGTTGTCTAGGCCATTCAGGTTCAGGTTTGGGTGCTCGGACAAAATTTTGTTGGTTAAGTTCAGGCCAGGAAGAGCCGACCCTACTTGACCATTACCTTCCTTACGGATAATTGAGTCAAACCATTTTGATATTCTTAATATTTGGGTAGTCATGACATGTTGATAGACATCAATCTTGATCTATGTTTATGTATCTTTAATTGGATACATAAAAATAAATTAATAGGAAATTAGGGATTAAAATTAGAATTTATAATTATTATCAACATATTAGGAATCCGATGGGTTATATATAAAGAGTAGCTAAAAAAAGGAAAATCAATTTAAATTAAATTGAAATTAATTGTGAAGTTTTAGGGATCAAATATATGATATATGATATTATTAAAATTAAATTATAATTAGAGTTTGAATTTAATTATAATTACAATATTTAATTTTAATAAGAAATAAAAAAACATAATTTTTTATTTATAAAAAATAAGTGTAAGACAGCTAGCATTCTTGCATATTCCTCAAAAATTGAGTTTCTTTTTCTTTGCTCTGTAGATATTATTAGAAGCTAGACACTTAGAGAGCTATGGTTGATACCTCAGAAGAGCTTATATCGAGTTGGGTATGATTCATATTTTTCAAGTTAATTATTAAGATCAAATCTAGAAATTGTTAAATTTTAATTTTCTGTTGCACCTGTGATTCAATCATGATTGGTATCCCAATAGTGGTATTAGAGTCTTCTTTAATTGCTTAACTTGATTATTATTGATTTGATAAATTTAAGGCTAAAAAATTTAATTAATTAATTGATGAATATGTTGAAATAATTAGGTTGTTTTTTTGTTTATGAAATAATGCACGCTCCACTGTTTGTTTTGTGCTTTTGGAATAATCATTTTAATATTTATGAAAATAACATATCTCCCATATGCCTTTTATTTTTTTGCTTTAATCCTTCTCTTGTTCTATGGAGACAATTGAGTGTGAATCTCAAAAAGACAACTCAAAAATTGTTCTTTTGACTTACTTTAGCTCTTTTACTTCCGAATTGTACCTAAAACCATATAAAAAATATAGTGAGTATCTTAAGTATTTTCATATCATTGATCACTAAGTGTAAAGGGTTAAATTTATTAACAATTAAGTACATATCACTCACCACAGCTACAAATTTTTAGTGCGCAAATTTAGGTAAATTTTTCAGTGCACTCGACACGCGTTGTCAAATTTAAGGAAACCTAGCTTCAAATACTACTAGAAGTGTATATGAGGGCATTTTTCAACTATCATTTTATAGATGATCTAGTTATATTATATGATGCTACCTCTAGTTCAATTAATCTTCTTATTAATTCACTAAAGATATTTAAAACAGCAAAAGCATTTTTATTCTTTTGTAAGTGATAATCCTAATATGGGACTTCTAGCCATCTTTATAGGGTTAAGACAACAACTTTCCTTTAAGTAATCTAGAGTCCCCATCACAATAGGAAGAACTAGTGGAGGAATCAAATATTGAAACTATAGGTGAAGTGTTGGTAATGACCTTAAGTACGGAAGGTCCCCACTTCCTCGAGATAAATTGTTCGAGCTAATCGACTATTCAGGAGTTTCATTATCCCTCATTTTATTAACATTTTGTCATTAAAAGGGCATTATTACTTGAAATTAGATTTATCAACTTGATAAATTATGTTCTTGTTATTATCTTACAATAGGTGACTTGTTTACAGGCTATGAAACTGCTTTATGGAGAAAAGAGTGGAAGCAAGCCGTTGATTATTGACCTAGGATGAAGTTGAGCATAAAGGTTATGGTAAGCTACTGACATTAAAGAAGCGTTGCATGAGAGGCAACCCATGAGTTAATTTTAATTTTATTTCATTTTTTATAATATTTTGTTTTTGTTTTCATCTTAGTATAGGATTTTAGTTTTTGTTATGTTACTTCTTTTGTTTCTCTTTATCCCTTTTTTTTTTCATATTTTGCAAGGATGTTAGTTTCACTTTACATGGATCCAAATCAAGAAATCGTCATAATCAGAAAAGTACCAAACAACCCTCTCACTTGTATATCTACTTGTATTGTGTACATTGGGGACAATGTGGAACTTTAAGTGTGGGGATGAGTTTAATGAATTCTAATGATTTCTTTAAGCTTATTATAATCCTTATTATAAATTTTATTAACTGATATCTTAAATTGGTTGAATATGTCCATGAATATTATATGTCCTTGTTGAATATTGATTTGAATTGGTGTGGAAAAGAACAATGGTTAGAATGAAATTAGTTTTTTAAGTCATATTTTTCGTATCCTTGAAATATTCAAGTTGAATGAAATTTGCCTATTATTTACGCACATATATACCCAACAAAAAATTTAGTGAGCTTTTGAGCCTAAAGAGCAAATTTTCAAAATTTTTAAAGCTCTTGTTATTCTTTCATATTTGTGTTATCATTGCATAGTAGGATAATTCTATAATTTTCTTTTATTATACATGTTGAGACCATATTTGTCAAATTAGAAGCATTAACATGATAAAGGCACTTATAGTCACCAACTTGCTTAGCGTATTTCTTTGAAATTACCACACCCATAAAATTATCCTTTAGGAATGAACAAGTTAAGCCTTAGTCTTTTTCATTGATTTTGGCCAACATATTAACCTTTATCCTATTTTTCTTTGAATGCATGTTAATTGTTTTAAACCTTAAAGGTTATTTACGTTATTTAGTTGTTGAGACTTGAAATTTTTGAAAGGTCCAATATTTCTTGAAGTATAATACTGAATGTTTAGTGTGGAAAAAAAGAAAAAAAAAGAGAAAAAAGGCATAAATAAATAAATAAATAAATAAATAATAAGCATATAGTACTGTTAGTTTTGCATTGAAAGGACCCATTTGTACTTATAAACAAGTCTTGAATTATATGGTGTAGTAAATTTCCTTCAATTTAACCCTTTTTATTATCTCAATCAACCTGACCTAAGCCCCATGCAACTTGCACAAAGACCTTTTGATTTTTGATTTTTGTTTCTTTTTTATTTTTGTTTTTAGTTTGTACATAAGTGGTGGAGATGTGATTTTATTGTAAGCATATGGTTAGGATTCTACTATGCATTGATTGAGAGTTTTGAAACTTTTTACCCTATACTCTTGAGTGCATTGAGTGAAATCTTGGTAAGAGTGTAAAGATATATGTTTTGGATTTCAATGCGATTGTTGAGATGATTACTATTAATATTGCTTAGGAAGCTAATTTTAGGATAATTTGATTCTGCTTGTATATTAATTTGATTCGATAGGATATGATGATGTATAATATAAATGGGCAGGTTGCAATCGATGATAGATTGATGCTGTAATTTATAATTTTGATTATGGTTTTCTTGAGGACAGCAAAAACTTAAGTGTGGGGATGTTTGATAAATGAATATTTGACTATATTTTATCACCCATATCTAATGTAATTTGCTTGATATTTTATACTTTTATCGTATATATGGTACTTAATTCATTCCAAGTGTGTATACATATGATAATTGCCTTCATGGACTTAAAGGAGAAGCATTCGGATGAAAACACAACGTAAAACAAAGAATTGACAAATATTAAGGAATGCACAACCGTGCAGTTGCTTGTGCACTTCCTCGAGGCCGTCCACTTTTGCGATATTTAGAGAATTCTAGTTATGCATGGTTTGATGCACGACCATGCAAGAGACCGTGCATCTCCCTATAACCTTAAATTTTGTTACGAAGAGACATTTTGGGAGGTGAAAGAGAAGGCAGTCATTAGGGAGTCTAAGAGTAGACATGGGAAGGCGATTCCAGATTTGGAACTCATTCTTTAGGCTCAATTTTGGTTTAGAAAAGTGAAAAACACAGAAATTATCGAAAGATCTATCGAAATACAAGATCAAGCCTCTACATCGCAAAGACATTCAATAGAAGACAATCGGAGAGATTTAGAATTATGAACCCATTGTTTTCGATTCGTATTTCTGTTTATGTATGTTTGATTTTGTATTCAATTATGTGTAACTAAATGTCCAGTTAGTATTTAGGTTAGTATTTTATGTATGTTAATACTTTGATATAATTTGATTATTTTATTAATGCAATTGATTGTTTGATATATTGTGATCTGATTGCACATTTTATTTATGTTATAATAACCTGAGAATATTAGATCATAATCTAATTTCATATGTTGAGACTGAGAAATCCTACTGTGAACAGATCTATCGTAATTAGAAGGAGTTGATTGCGACCCTAGAGATAGGATAACATAAATCTTCCATATTATAGTCAAATCTACTAGAGGGACTCATAAATCAGTAACACAATCTTATAAGATTTAACCTGAGTTATTCGGTTAAAGACTTTAGGATTATTTGTTAGTAGAGTCAAGGTTAGCTATTAGCTTACTATAAGGGTCTCTATGGTCTAATACATCAACAAAACAAATGTATAATAAAAGATCAATATGTTAAATGTTTACGGTGATTTGAACCTATATACTAATTTCTGATAACGACAGTTTTTTAAGAGAATTCCACTATCTTTGCAATCATAATCGTTTCTTATTTCTTTAATTGTTTTATTTTTTATTTTATTTTTTATTAAAAACATAAAATCAATTTGTAGGCTAGATAATAGGGGAAGGGTAATTACTAGTACTCATTGTCCTTGTAGGATCGACTCGTACTTGTCGGTACTAGCTACAGCTACATCGTGCACTTACGATATTACGATATTGACTAATTCACGAAATAGTCAATCAGAGACTTAAGTTGGGATTATAGGACCTAAATTCTTAGTCTAATCTGGTACATGGTTCGACTTTATGTCTATCTCAATCATTTATATTATGGTTGGCATCTAACAGGAAAATTAGGCTATATTTGATTGGAAGTAAGGTTTTTAATGGAATGAAATGATTTATAATAGAATGGAACGTAAATGGATGTAAAATTGGAAAATTGTTATTTGAGAGGGATAGAAGGGTTCATAATGTAATATATTGAAATGTTATTTAGAAGATAGATGAAATGGAATGTAATGTAATGTAATGTATGTATAACAGTAACAAATGACTATTCTACCCTTGATAGAACAAAACATATGTTAATAGGGTTGAGTGTATAATTGGTATTATACAAAATTATTGAGGGTATATTAGGTAGTACATATTTATCATTTTACGTTCTATCCTAGAGCCTCCAAATCGGAGGTAACTCATTTTTACTGTTTAGGATGAAATGAGATGTAATGTTAAACCCTTCATTTTCATCATATTCTATTCCATTCCATTATAAACGCTCCTTCTAAACAATGAAATAATATTATATTTTATTCTATTTCATTACTAAACTTCGAGCCAAATGTAGCCTTAGTACTAAAGATACCCTCAAATTTACCCTAACTAACTATTCCTTTGTAATGTTGCTTGGAGGCACAAGAGAATTTGGATCACCTTTATTTTACTTGTAGATATCTAACATTATTAACGTTTAATAATTCATAAGACCGTTAGAAGTGAAAAATTACAAGTAATATTATCTATAAGAAGTGTTTGCAAATTTGTTAAAGGAAATATTTTATTTAACTATTTGTTATATATTAACTGTTTGAATTTTTTTTTATCATATGGGTAAAGGATGGTATGGAAAAGAAAAGGAAGAAGTATAGTTTATTTAACAAATTAAACTATACATTGTGTTCAAATATAGTTGTTATGAGAGTAACAATCTTTTGGTTAAAACCCATATTCTGATTTACAAGGTACATAATGAATGCAATACACCTTAAAAATTTATAGAAAATTTTGATACTTAAATGCAATACTATAATTTGAATTAAGAAACAAAAATTTGCCAAAGTTACCTTCAACTTAATAACAATGGACAAAAACTAATACCTGAAAATTAATTTATTAAAATTAATCATTTATATTTTTTATTTTTCATAAAATTGGCATGTATTGCAAATTAAATTATTTAAAAGATGTATCACTACAAACAAAAAAAAAGTTACATAATATCTTTGACATGTAAATATGAAAACTTATGTAATTTGGCTTTATGTATGCCTCTCCTGATTTTTATAAATTTCATTTGTATACTCTTTAAAAAAATAAGTATTCAAAATTAAATAATAAGAATGAAGTCTTAAGTATAATATGGAAAAAAAGAAAAATTAAAGGGATTGAGGAACATCCCTGGATACGAACATCTGGTCGTCTGCCCTTTTTTGGGTACGGGAACCGCCTTAATTGTATGTTGCAGATACGTTTTGGCAAATGGAACGTCATCCGATCAAAAATAGAAAGAGGTGCCACTGCCACTGCCATACGCCGTCCTTTTGTCCTTCAAACGTTGAAAATTGAAGACTAATTTTAACAAAACCCACACCAACTTGAAACTTCTACTACGCATGTCACACTTAACATCCTCAGCATATTTACTTGCTTGACCTCTGCCTTCACTGGCTATTTACTATTTTTGTTTTCTCGCAAAGATATTTGGACTTACAGCTAGCTTGCTTCTACGTTTTTACTGGTTAATTTCTTTTTCTTTTTCTTTTTCTCGCTAAGCAAGCCTCGCGGATCGGAAGATAAAGAGGGAAACCGAGTACGGTCATACACAGAGATCGGATAGTAACAGCAGCGGAAGAAGAACACCAACAAAACAAAACATGAAGATTTTTGTGAAGACTTTGAAGGGAACTGCCTTTGAAATCGAAGTGAAACCTGAAGATACGGTTCGGTTCTTCTTCATTTATTGAACTTTTGTTTTTTGTTTTTTCAGTTGCGGATTTACGAAATTCTGCTGCAAAAATGACGTCTGTCTTGGGCTTGACTCAATCGTCTATGGTTCTTCATTGGCTTTTGGTTTGGAGATCTTGTTCTTTAGTTTCCATTTTAATCGGCTTAGGTTTAGATAGTGTTTAGTGGAATTTTAGGTTGTCCAGTAGTGAATTGGAGATTTTGATTGTTTGGGTTCAGTTGCAATGCTTACGTCTTGCTATTTAGAGCTGTGTTTTGAGACTGTTGCTACTTGACCTTGAATTCTTCGTACTTCCTCTGAGATTTTGGGGCTTTTCGGTGCTTACTACTATTTTGATTGTTTAGCTTGAATTCATATTTTCTTGTTAGTATTGAAAGGTTCTGCATTAAGTAGAGGTTGAGTTTGAAAATATGAATAGGGCAAGCATGTATATATATGACTTAATCTAATAATTTGATTCAAAAAGGAAGGCTTTCGACAATGACAGTTCACTTTTCTTGATAGATGACCGGACCTTGCCTTTTCCAGGACTTGTTTATATTGAAACAATTGTTTTCTTCAGTTGTGAGTCTCTTAAATTTTCTGTTTGCATCTCTTGTGTGTAGTTCGTAAGTTTAAACCTGTCATTTTATTTTCAGGTTGTTGATGTCAAAAAGAATATTGAAGATTCCCAAGGGGCTGACGTATACCCTGCAGCACAACTGATGCTGATTCACCAGGGTAAAGTCCTTAAAGATAACACCACAATGGAGGACAACAAAGTTGTCGATAATAGTTTTGTTGTGATCATGATGTCAAAGGTGAGCTTTTTTTTTTCTTTTTTCTTTTTAACCACAGGGCTCAGCTTACTGGGACGAGTGCTATTACTTAATCTTCTTGTAACCTGTTTCATTCATGCGTACTTGTGGTTTGTGTTGTTGTTACTTATAATTGCTTGATAAATTAATTTTTTTGCTTGGTTGTAGTTGATGCTGTTGACTATGTACTTTTTGTGTCTCAATATACAGAAAAATACTTCTAATAGTTCCAATCATTTTCTAGTTCTAGTTAATTAGCTTGAAGGAATTGCATTCATTTATCCTTCCCCCTCTTCCGCTTTTTTTTTTTTTTTGGGGCTGTTGTTCACTGTAGTCATAGTACCACGTTGATTATAATTCTTTGTATGTTTTGACAATGATAGACTAAAAGCTCCCCTGGTGAGGGTTCATCAGCTGCAGCAAAAAATAAGGTAAGATAGTGGCTTTTGTTAGGTGCGAATGTTTTATTGCTTGTACTGATAAAGATTCAAAGTCCAAGTTCTTTAGTTGTGAATTAAGTCTCGTTCAACAGTCTTGGATCTGTCGTGTTTATGAATTGTCATTTATGGACACATCTTTGATTACTTCTTTTCAATATTTTATCTCGTACAATGAAAAGTTTTAAAATTCTCAACCCTTCACTCATCTATTATTACACCTCTGGAGTATACATGTGTAAGGCTGAACTTCCCATTTTGCAATGCCTCTGCCGTTTTGTCTTAGGTGCAAATTATGACTTCTCAATGCTGATTTCATAATGCAAATTATGACTTCTCAATGCTGATTTAGGCACAACAGACAAGTATGCCAGTACCAGCTGCAACACAAACTGCTGCAGCTGTGCCAGCACGGTGAGTGAATAACTTCAATCTTATTATTTTTCTGCTAACTAATGACCCCAAGATGATTAAATATATGGCTGATGTCTTCTGTCTCTGTGTTTGTTGTTTTATAGGCCAGCTCCCGCTCCCGCACCTGCTCCTGCTCCCGCTCCCGCTCCCACTCCCGCTCCCGCACCTGCTCCTGCACCTGCTCCGGCTCCCACTGCTACTTCTGCACCTGCACCTATGCTCACACCTGCTGAGTTTGTATCTTTATTCTCTAACCTGTTTGCTCTACTTCATAAATGTTTCTCTTAGCAGTTAAAGTTTTTCTTGACGTCAACAGTTATTACCTAATAACTAGGATAATTCTTTTTTTTTTTTTTAACGACATCTTTTGTTGAATCAGGTTGGTGACAGATGTCTATGGCCAAGCAGCGTCTAATTTGGTTGCAGGAAATAACTTGGAAGGAGCAATCCAGCAAATTCTTGATATGGGCGGTGGGACCTGGGACAGAGATACTGTTGTACGTGCTCTTCGGGCTGCTTACAACAATCCAGAGAGAGCTGTTGAATATTTGTACTCAGTAAGTAGTAGTCTGGTCATATGCTTTTAGGTTTATTGCTGGAGAATGGTGGTTAGAAGTTCAACTTAAGCTGACATATGTTGTGAAATTATTTTTCAAATGTTAAGGATTACTCTTCCCTCTCTGCATGTAGGGTGTAGAAAATTTAGAATTTGTGAGTCTCAATATTTGGTGCTTGATTACGCACCGTTGATTTTTATAATATATAGCTTGTTGATATCACCAAATGATTCCATGCTATTAGGACGCAAGGTATATCTAGTGTTTAAAAGTTGTACTTTGTATAAAGTTGAGAGTTTTTCTTGGTCTGTACATATTTGATGCATGAGTATTCATCCTAAATTTTACAATACAATGCTAGTTGAAACCTCTGCTTGCTTTTGTATGATTGTGATGCATGGTCTATTAGTTTAGCAATGTACTTACTGTAAGAAGAGGGGCTGTGATTTGGTGTTGTTCTATTTAATATATCTCATGATATAGTTGATTGCTTTACATTTATATAAATATCAGCATTCCTCTTGCATCGAATACTTCATATTTTGGAGGTCCAGACTACGTGTATGCCTTGGGAATTAGGTTTTCATATTATACTCATACTTCTCGGGCAATTTATGTCCCCTCGTCTTTCTTAGTCTCTCCCATTTGCCCGTGTTTCTAACTATTGGGAACTTGGAAGCCATATATTTGCCATTGTGTATTTAACTTTTGCTACTATGTCATCTCCCTACATCTCCCCAACTGTTTTGGGATTAAAGCCTCATAGAGCTACTTAGCAACTTGATTGTATGATTAAGAATCCATTAGGTGCTTTCCTTCTGTCATTGAAATCTTCCAACTCATATGAAAATATATGTTAGGGTATCCCGGAGCAAGCTGAGGCTCCTCCAGTAGCTCGTGCCCCAGGGATTGGCCAAGCTGCAAATCCTCCAGCCCAGCCTCAGCAAGCAGCGCAAGCAGCACAACCAGCTCCATCTTCTAGTGGACCTAATGCAAATCCTTTAGATCTCTTTCCACAGGTAGTTTTCTCTACATTTATACTTTTGGTGTGCTGAAGATGAGCTTAAATGTGTGTTTTATTGTGTTTTTTTTTTTTGGCTTTCTGATTTATCAAACAAATGTTTTTCTTCTGACTTGTTTCTTTTACAGGGCCTTCCAAATATGGGTTCTGGTGCTGCTGGTGCAGGGACTCTTGATTTCTTGAGGAATAGTCAGCAGGTATTAATCCTTCTGGGTGATGTTTCTGTTTTCTATTTTAGCGGATAGTTCAACCATGATATGCTAAAACATTATTTTGTCTTCAATTTCAGTTCCAAGCCTTGAGAGCTATGGTGCAGGCTAATCCACAGATATTGCAGGTTCCTTTTTGTCTGGATTACTTCTTTTTCTCTGTGGTGTGTTTAGTGTAATTTCTTCCTGTATTTACAGCCTATGCTTCAAGAACTGGGGAAGCAAAATCCTCACTTAATGAGGCTTATTCAAGAGCACCAAGCTGACTTTCTACGGCTGATCAATGAACCTGTTGAAGGTGGAGAAGGGTGAGGCTTGTCATTGTAGGTTACATTGTTCTTCTAACTTAGGTGTTTGTTTGTTGTGCTGATTTGTTCCATTAATTACTTCAGGAATGTACTGGGGCAGCTTGCTGCATCAATGCCACAGTCAGTAACAGTCACACCTGAGGAACGCGAAGCCATAGAACGAGTGAGTTCTTTCATACACAACTCTTTGCTTTAATAGATTATGTGGTGAAAATGTTCCTTTCAAGATTCTGATGCACCTTAGTAGTTTACTTGGCTTCTTAAATTTTATGAAGTGCTCGATGCAAATGATACATCTGAGTCATGTGACTTCATTTCTTGCATGCTACCACTCATTTCCGACAGTGTTGCAAGACGATATCATTTCTTTGGAGCATTTATGCAGTTGTGCTTCATCTTTCTTATTTGATTTCAGCTTGAAGCAATGGGTTTTGATCGAGCAATTGTATTGGAGGTGTTCTTTGCCTGCAACAAAAACGAGGAGCTGGCTGCCAACTATCTTTTAGATCACATGCACGAGTTTGAGGAATGATGTAGTAGTGGACATATGGTCAATCCTTCCATCTTATTGTTATTCTTTTCCTATATACTCCCTTTTAAGCTTCATTTCTTATCAAGTTTGGAGTTTATGATGCCAAGTTTTAAGACGAGGAACAAAGATGTAACATTCCCTCCTCCAGCTTCTCCCATGTTAGGATCTTCATATGCATGCCGTGTGGAATCACTTTTATTGGGTATACTTTTGACAATTTGCATGGACTGCCAATATAATCAGTGCCAAGATTTCTTGTCAGTTAGCGAGCCGTTACAGCTTGTTTGGTCTGCTTGGATTACCTATGCACGTTTGGGATAAGATGTCTTCGGTCTTCGTGTGGTTGCTGTGATGACCTTGGTTTCATTTCATAGTTCTTGTCCCGAATGCATGTGTAAGAGTCTTTACAAACTTGCAAAATTATAAGATTATATTTGATTAACACTTATGGCCTCCTTTCCAAATGGTTAGAGCTCTTTTAAGATTCACTTTACTAGGGGTGAGCATTCGGGTAATTCGAGCCGAAATTTCACTGTTTGGGCCCGGCCCGAATTACCCGATTATCCGGCCCGAACCCAAACTTTTTTTAACCCGAGTTTACCCGACCCAAATTACCCGAATTATCAAATTATCCCGGCCCGAATTATCTTAATTACCCGAATTATTCGAAATTTTATAACGTAATTTGGGTAATTAGACCGGCCTGAAATTTTTTGAAGTGACCCGACTCCGGCTTGAAAATAATTCGGGTAAAACTCGAATTACTCGAAATTTAAAAATTTGTTACTCAAATTAATTCAGGCCGGGTCAGGTAATCGGGTCGGTCCGAATAATGCTCACCCATACACTTTACTGCTTTATCGGCACCCCAGATCTTTAAGAGCCTTTGAATTGCTCATATGACAGCTTGCGCAGCAAGCTCATACCACCTGTGCCAGACATCATCTGAAAATTGGGTCCGGTGTCCCTCAGTCTCCTTTTTCCTATTAATGCTTGAAGTTATTAAATCTTCAAAGTCTTTTTCATAACCCGAATTTGCGTAATATGCTCCTGCGTAACATTCAACAGTCAAAATGCTGTTTCTTGTTTACGTTCATAGTATTAGCGACAAAAAGACATGCCTCTATTTATGTTTATCCCAAGCCAACTTCAAAATTGAATATTTTGTGTTAATGTGTATTTGATGATTAACGAAATTATATAAAATTTATAATGTGTGTGTCCATTATATTAAAACACATATAAATGAATTATATTTTACATGATCCAAGCATTGGTTTGCTGGACTTCCATGTTTCATAGTCGTTTGGGTGAACTTGGATGGTTGAGGATGACACTTCTATGCTGAGCATTTTGGGTGGGTTTCTTTTTGAATGACTCATCTGCAATCTTTGTTTTCAGTCATTTACTACTGACCAATTGTCGCCGATTCATTGATGAACCAACCGGTTTATAGGCAAGTTATTGAATAAAACCGAACTGGAAAACTAATCGGTTCATATTATTTCCGGTCAAATCGGTTAAATTGGTCAGTTCGGTTCGATTTTTAAAACATTAAATTTTACTGCTTCTATAAAGGATGTTTCATATTTGTCCTTAATCGAAGTATGAGGCACTACAACAAAGTTGACCTTTGATGAAAAAAAATATAGGTAAAGGTACTAAAATCGTCACTAGTAGGAATTGGCGATGATTTAGTTTCATCGCCTAAAACGTTATGAAATCCTTGTATCGAAACTCAAAAGTTAAAAAAATAGAAGTTGAAAAACCTAAAACTTAATTAACTCGAACCGATCCCTTTGATTTGAGGTCATGCTAAATTAGGTTAGATTTGAAATGTTTTGCTATTCATTATTTTTTTTGATAATTCAGAAAATTTATAAATAAATAAAAATTATGTACATCGAGAAATTGCCAAAAGTGACAATCTCTAACCCCAACTGAGGATACTTACAGCAACATGGGGGGCCCTAGTACTGTGCCCCTCACCATGCAAACACAATAACAAGACTAAAACATGTCCAGAACCCACAAAGACCAAATTAAAGTTTATATGACCAGCAAAACAACCATTGCTAAAGAAAAGACTCAAACACCAACAATAATGCAATCATTTCCAGTGCTCCCGCTTAGTCAGTTAGTAGTGGCTCGCCTATGGGGAAAGTGCCAAAGGGATGGACCTTGTAGCTTGGGATACCAATCATAGCTGCAAGGCCTATGGAGGTTCAGCCATATTTACAGATAATGTCTCGCTTGCTGCCCGGATTGAGTTGCCTCTCGTGTGGCTAAAGCTGCAACGTTTATCCATACCATGCATTGATGCTCCCATCAAAGAAGAGGGGAGAAGTGATACTCAATTTACTTTCCAAAATCGTTTGGCATACCTGCATAATAAATAGCAGAGAAAACAAGAAAAAGAAAAACAAGCCAGCAACCTCAATTTACCTTCTCTTAGTGTTTAAGCTGAGCTGTTCCAGTACTTGGAAGATCACTTTAGTAATAATGTTCCCCACTTGCATAGCTGCATTTTTTGAAGGTTCTAAGGTATCTTTCTGTCCATAAGTTGTACACAATAACAGTAAGTAAAATGAGGAAAATGTTGAGGTTAATGTTTCTGTGGCCTTAAGGTCGGCTGAACCAAAGGATGATAGATTGAAGGTTGAGCAGGTGGGGAATGTGGAGCTGAAAGTGGTTAAGGCAATGTAACCACACTGATTTGGAGAAGGGACATTCGAAGAAAAGGTGGGTGGAAGACTCATTATCCGAGTGGCAGAGAGAGCAATGATTAGGGATATAAGTATATAGGAGCTGATCCCTTGTCTGGAGCTTATTAAGGACAGCTAGCCACAAGACAAATGCATACCTTGGGTTGGCCCCTTTTGTGCCAAACTAAATTGTGCCAAGGTACTTTTGGAAGAGAAGGTCTTATCAAGGTATATGCTGAAGTTTTAGTGTAAATTCTGGTAGGGCTTGCAGTCCATTCTAGTTGATCCAATTTGGACCCATTCGGTTGGTATGGTAAAGGCTCGAGTGTACGGATGATCTCAATTGTGGCGCGTTGCCAACACCACATATTGTCCCTGATAACGTCAGCTACTTTTGCAGTCATTGGAAGTTCTGACCCATTGATAACTCTAGGTGTTGAGAAGTCCTTGAGGATACCGCTCAGGTGCCAAGGGTCCTGCCATAAGAGAGTAGAAAATCCATTTATTATTCTAAATCTGAAATGATTCCCAATAATATTTCTAACCTGAAGAAGTTTCCTCCAACTCCAAGAACTATTATTAGTCGGTTGGGCACTCCAAAAAGTTGGTCTTCTAAGAATAATTGAGTGAACCCACTTAACCCACAAAGCTTCCTTATCATTGAACAAAAACCAGATTCTTTTTCCTAGTAAGACGTTGTTCCAAGTAGACAAATGTTTAAGCCCCAACCTACCCTCAGATTTAGGTCTACAAAGATCGTTCCAATTAACTTTTGAATGAAAGTTAGACTCAACCTTACTAGACCATAAGAAGTTCCTAAGTTTAGACTCAATTTCTTTAATGACAGAGCGAGGAAGCAGGAAGTGGCTAGCCCAGTAGACTTGAAAAGTGGACAAGACAGAAATGACCAACTAAATTCTACCAGCGTAAGATAAGGCTTTATGGGTCCACTTGTTAACTCTTGCATCAATTTTATCCAACAGCGGAATACAATCTCGCTTAGTCAGTCTACCCGTTAAAAGAGGTACACCTAGATATCTAATAGGAAGATTACCTCTTTTAAGCCCCGAAATGGTTTCCAATTGAAGGGACAAATGATCCACACCAAGAGATAAAAAGAATTGACTTTTATTATGATTGATTTCCAAACCAAAAAAAGAGGAGAAAGTACGCAAACAGGTAAGCAAGGTATTCACCGAGATAAGATCAGCATGACAGAACAGTAAAATAAATAACTAGTAAGAAGTTAGACACACATATTGTTAACATAATGTTATTGTACATATAACAAAGGTAAATAATTAGTAAGAAAAAGTTTAAATTGTAGATTAAGAATTATATTATAGTTATTTTTCAAAAAATTATATTATTATTATAGTAATAGATGATTACGATAATTATAAATAGTGTAAGTGCAACTACGATATATATATATATATATATATATATAGTAAATTGTAATAATAGTTAAAATAACAATATTTAATATTATAAACTCAAATATGAACCACAACTTAGAATTTTAATGAGAAACTAAAAAGTATATGATTTATAAATTCAAATGACTTATAGCATAAATTAATTGATATTATGGCTCATGCTAAAATTCTTAATAGTTTATGCTAAAGAAGATAACAACTTTAATGTTAAAAGTTGATAATTTCTCAAAATTTCTTTGATGTGAATTTCTCATCAACTGTTAAAAAAAATTGCATATTTTCCTATCAATTACAAATATTTTAAAAATACTCAATTAGATTACATAATACATGTATTAGAATTAGGACAAATATACATACTTTATATCCCACACATTGAAAGAATCTCCTTTTAAGATTCTTTAGAATCCAAGATATCCTAATAAAATATATATTCATAAGTTGGATTACATTTGTTACATAAGATCCTGCATCCATTGAAAATATTTTTGTTCACACTTTAATTAATATGAATAGTGCCATGAAGAAAGAACAACAATAAAAATAAAGAATTTTAAAGAGTAATCTAATTGTTACAACAAATCTTTTAAAACTTTCATAATTTAAGTAGCAATTAACAAAGACTGTAATTTACCTAAAATTTTGAAGAGTATGATTGATTGAAAATAGAAATATATTAATAGTTTTAAATTATTAGCTAGTTAGATCATATAATTAATATGCATTCAATCATTTATTTGATTCATAGTCAAAAGATAACTATTGTAAATTTATCAATTATTAAAAAAACAAAACAATAATAATAAAATTTAAGAAGATTTCAAGTCTTTCACAAAAATATATACAAAATGGAGATCATAGAAATTGGATTTATAAATGGTTAAAGAAAACACACTTAGGGTTACGTCTTCAATTATTAAGGATATGGTGTGTCAAAGATTTATCAAATGTCCTCTTCTAACTAAATAAATTCCTTAGCATGGAATTGTTCTTTTAGCTTCATTAATTCACGACCTCTCAAAGGAAGATCACAGTCTCTTTACTATAGCATTTATTTCCACAATTTACATTATATGGTGGGAAAGACCTCGACACTTGACCTTTGTCTACCTTGAAAATTTCTCTAATTCTTTTCCTTTTGGAGGGTGTAAATTATGCTTTCAAAAGCTAGTATAATGATAACTCTATCTCCCTTTCATACTTTCTTAATTGATTCTTTATTTATTCGCTAATGCTAAGTGTTTGGTAATTATTTTATAATTAAGATACTTAATTGATTTCATATTTTGATTTAGGTAGAAAATGGAGGTAAAAGAAGCTTAATTTTCTAGTTTTGGATAGTTTAAATACTATTTTGTTTTTTGGCCTTAAATTTATTATCCAATCTCCAATTGAGAAGATTCAAGATTCTATAAAAATATTTAAAAGCGATCTACAAATTTTATGTTTTAATTTTTAATAGAATAAGAAAGAATCAATGTTGAAATCTCACTTAAAGCTACTACTTTCGTAAGTTTCTATATCAAGCAATTCAACGAATATCAATGGGATTTATTTTGGAAGCTTTCAAAGCCTTTAAGCACAAAATATGCAGCTGAATAACCACTTTCCTACCTTATTTATGATTTTTATTTTATTTTATTTA
Organism: Erythroxylum gracilipes; assembly: GCA_026413385.1. Classification (NCBI taxonomy): domain Eukaryota; kingdom Viridiplantae; phylum Streptophyta; class Magnoliopsida; order Malpighiales; family Erythroxylaceae; genus Erythroxylum; species Erythroxylum gracilipes. Next base: position 16,377,846 of record JANZLC010000003.1, read on the forward strand.
CTTTTCTAGTTGAATAGATTTTGGTAGGATTATTTTAAGACATTTTTCTTAATTTCTTAGAAAACCTTAAGCTATTTAAACCTCTTATTTTCTTATCGAGGGAGAGCACACAATCAAAATTTTACTTTCTTTTCTCTCTTTTGGAAGTCTGTTTTCAAGAACTATCAAAGGCTAGATCTATTTCTTCTAGTTTAAGGGGATGTTGAAGCCTAAAGCCTCGTTTATGCATTAATCGATTTCTTTTATGGAACTGATTGTGTTATTCTAATACTAGTCTTTATGATTTGTGTTTGTTTGATTTAATTTAGGCTTGCTAGATCATTCATATGCACATTTGTTACTAGAATTAGGGATTCAAACCTTAATTTTTTTCTTGATTTACAAGTGGCAAACTAGTGCACACGTACGTGTACTCCATCAGTACAGGCTAGTCATTCTAAAATAGCTTCAATTCTGTTTCTTACCCTAATTTTACTCGACTTCTTCTCCTTCAATAAATTAAGGCAATTAAGACTTGAAAAGATACTAGGAACTTTAAGTACCAAAAATCATAAAAAGCTCTTAAATAAAGAAGAAAAATGCACTAAATATGTGACTAAAAGTAGTCTACTAAGCATTTACCAACTTCCCCACACTTAAGCCTTTACTTGTCCTTATGAAAATTATAATCCAAATCACTAAACTTAAAAATGTGCATCCTTTATAAATTATAACTTGTCTATCCACACCTTAAATTATCATATTTTATGAATCTAATTAACATACAATTAACCATCTCAATGATTACTAAAAATATAGCTTATAAAAGCACATCTATTCTAGCTTTCATCCTTTTGCATACTAATTCAACTTAATAATCAATAATAACCTAAAGTGCTTCAAATATATATTTTAATTAGATTGGGATGTCAGTTAATAAGATAAATAAGAAGGAATATAATAGACATAAAATCAAAACATTTCTTCGAAATTTATCAAAATTCAATATGCCCCTTCACCACACTTAAAATGTACATTGTCCTAAATGTATGGAATAAAAGCATAGAAAAGTTATAAGATTCAAGAAAAACATAATGAAAAAGGGATATTGATTTAGTACTTCCCTAAAAAATAATTTACAATTTTGAAATTGTTGCAAATTTCATCCCAGATTAAGAATATATCAGTATCCATTTTTCCTTTCCCATTCCTAATTGCCCATACACCTTCATTGGCTCATATTATGACATATCATCACTTTTCTCACACTTAATCACTTAACACATGTTTATGCGCATGACTCATACCCATGCGATTTAGACTAGGGATCAGTTGTCACGATCTGCTACGACATGACTCAAATGCATATAACTTGACCTATGTTTCAGAAAATGCCCAAATAAGCTCGTACTTCTGGGCACTAATGCAGACGCGAACTGATCCCAACTTCTTCTTTTACTCACATGCGGTTGTTATACGCCCGTGGCCTAACGGGGTATTCTTTTCGGTCTTAAAAAATATGTTGCAATTTTGGGTGAGTTTGCGAACTCAGTGAGGTGACTATCATCGATGGTTCACTCAATTCATGCAATACATCATGTCACATAACATATACTCACATTGTTGCATATTTGTTCACATTTCACAATTTCACTTGAGCATAGACAATTTATACATATCATTCAATTAGACATACATAACTAAATAAATACATGCAACACTCAAACATAATACAGTTGTTTCATAATTCACATTCAGAAGTACCACATGATTGTTATCACAGAAGTAGAAGGCATTTTGCCTTTCACTCAATCAAAGAGATTAAATCAAATGCATATGATATGCGCATGTGACACTTTTCAAATTTATTTCGGTGTTATGACCGAGCGTCTGAACTGTCCCAATATGGGCACATTAATCGTTGAGCCTGAGGTTCTGAATTACTGTGGGGCTCGAGGCCCAAATACAAACGTTGAGCTTGTAGCTCTCGGCGGCTGCTCCGGTCACAACTGTCATTATCTGATCATGTATTCATGCATGGAATGCACATGTGACAATGATTCAGTATATATGTCACAATCAATACATATGTCACAATTGCTCACATCGTAAGCAAGTAGTTCATAGAATCACACAGAATCACAAACAAGTAGCACTTCTATGTCATCGCTTCCCAAGACATTGGACCTTCTGTCCGGAACCCATAATCAGAACACAATCTCACCATTATCCATCACGGTTTCCTAAGCAAATAATAATTGAGGAACCGTCTAGGTCACTCACCAATAGCTTCCGAGCTAATGCCTGAAAGTCTCGGCAACGTCAGTGGGGTGACGTTCCAAAAGCGCCTCTATAACATTCAAAATATATAAACATTACCAAATGTACAATCAAAGATATTTAATCATGCACATGTAACGATTAAAATGTGCACAATGCATGTTCGTGACATTCCCGATATTATCCCGTAATTCTCATCACAAAATTTTTCTCTAAATACTAGAAATTCAAAGACGCCAAAATCATTCAATTCAGACTTCTATAGGTCAAAATATTGATAAAATATGGACAAAAAAAATAATTACCCGGTCTCCTCACCGATGCCTCGAGAATCAGGTCAATCGGAGGTCGGATAAAAAAGATATAAACAAAAGAAGCAAAAACAAAAATTAAAATTAAAAAAAATTCTTCCTCGCGAGTGCGATGCTCCTCGCCCTCGCGAGCGGCGCCCTCACGAGGCGTCGCACTCGCAAGGGACGAGCTTCCGCCCAAAATAGAGCTACTCGCGATCGCGAGTCACAGAAAAACACAGCCATCTCACGATCACGATTTGCTAATTTCTTCCTTCTCTTCTCCCAACTAAAAATCCAACATGCATAACTCTTTACACAATTGTCCAAAAATTACAAATAAGGTCTCATTTGAAAGATAATAACAAA
>JANZLC010000003.1:16393250-16407918 GCA_026413385.1 Erythroxylum gracilipes
GTTATCTGATCTGATATTATTGCCTTTTATGAGTCAATAATATCTTAGGAAATATTCAGCTGAATATTTCCCAACAACTGATCTTTTGAAACTGATCAGCAAATAAATCTAACTTGTCAATACAATAGTGTCTCTGGTTTATATTATTGAAAGGTAAAGAACAAGTAGATATGATGATATTTCAAGAAGTGTACTACACAAGATGTTGTGCTCTTCAAGGCAATGGAAAAAAATGAAGCCTTGTGATGCAAAAGAACTTAAAGTATATAGAAGAAATAAAAGAGAAAAAATTAGTCAATCATAATTCTTAATTTGGTGGGATGAAGATTGAGAATTGAGTTGACAACAAAACATAAGGGCTGAAATTTAAATTATGTTAGGATTTCTTATTAGATAGGAAGCAGTAGTAAGTTAAACATGATATTCTATTTTACATATGTTATCCTAGTTGTTTACGATTTATAGAATTTTTATTAGAATAGGATTTAAATTTGCTAGAAATTCTTTCCTACTAAAATAAGGGTTTTAAGACTCTCTCTCTATATATGTGTGTATTCAACTCTTCATCAATAATAACAATCTGGAATTCTTCAACAAACTTGACTTTTTTATTAGAAGGTGTGATGCTTTCTTCTAAGAGTGATTCTTAGACCCTAGGAGTGATTCCTAGTTTCCTAGTTTCCATTCTTTGTGCTCCTTACTAAATTTAGCAAACCTAACCTACATTCTAGCCATCTCAAACCTATATTCTAGCCATATTAAACCATAAAATCATAAGCCTAAATTTTCAACAATCAAACCTTAAAATTTCAGCTATACAAAATCTGAAATTTCAGCATTCCTAGCAAAAATTCGACCTTGAAGCTTGATATTCCAGCAGCCTAATATCAGTCATATTTCTCAATTTTGTCCTTTTAGCTACTAGTTAATAATTCTTCTATTTGTCCTACATCACCTTGTTTTGGGAAAACAAATTCAATTGATCCACTCATAAAAGAAGTCTCTGGAAAAGTTGAAAACAAATTGAAGAGTTTGTCTTTTTCGTCAAAATATTACAGATTAAAATTACCTTTAATACAGCACCCAGTATTGCGTGAGTATAATCAATAGTGACCTTTGAATAAAGATTGAGTCCATCTCTCCAGATTCCATGCTTTTCATTTATATGGAGGATGATAAACAGATCACCAGCAATGCCTCTGTCAGATAAATGAATACAAGAAAGAAATTTGTGACCTTTTCTGATAACATATGGGCTTCCCTTGCATTCCAGCAATCAAATCATAGTAAATGTAAGCAATTTGTGGAATGCAAGTACATATTTCAAACATGCACAGCTGACAATAATCTCCATTTTATTTCATCATAGGTAGTTAAAGAGAAAGAAACCCCATATGGGGAGTACACCCTTAGGACCCACATCAATTATACTTCAAATAGCATAATCATGAATCAAACAAAACCTTCAAAGATCTAAACACATGCCAAAGAGACTTCTGAGAGCAACCAACACTGGTGATAAAAAGCTTTATTTATTTCTTTTTTAACTGCCTCCAATAAAAAAAATCCTATCAAACTATGGATAGATAGGATATACCAGCAGCAATGGAATTAAAAAAAAGGTTGGATAAACCACACAGATTCCAAAGAAAGCAGTAGAAAAATAGAGCAATGATACAGCATAATCAAACCCAAACTTTCTCTTCTAGAGATAAAACCTTAGGATTTTATTACACAGATATTTTAACCTGCAAATACAAGAGCCTAATAAACTAGGATACAATGTGCTAGAAAGCATTTAGTGTTAATAAAAATGGGAAAGATATTCAACCTTTCAAACAAGGCTGTTGTTTAAGAAAAGAATATAAAGGCAATTACAATTGAAATATACAACGGCAAACAATTTATCTACGCTTCATAGGCTTCAAATTCTCTCAATTAAAAGTTCTGTTTCAGTCACAGAAGATAATAAAAAACACCACCACTTCAAAGATCAATGGAAAAAATCTATCTGTACAGTATATTCAGATGCAAAAATGTTAATCATTCCTACCTTTTCTTGTCGAAATTACCCTGCCCTTGAATTTGCATAGTTGCTCCATTACCCACGCCAGCAGGGATGACCACTTTCATACTTCTTTTGGACCTTACTTTGCCATTGCCTCCACAACTTCGACAGTGATCAGTGATTATCTTGCCAACTCCATTACATTTTAAGCATGTAGACACCTATATAATCCACAGTATCATCTATAAAATATCTTAAAGTTTCAATATAGTGTTGCTAGACCAAGTAATACACAGAATACATAGAGAATTGTCATGAATGGAAGGAAATACCAAAATACAGAAATACCAAAATACATACAGCAGGAAGAAGTTTAAGAGGAAAGCATTTAACCAAGTCAAACTGTGTCTAGCTTATGGCTTGAGATAACATCCATGGAACCAAAAACAAAAGATTCCGAGTTCCTTATGTAGATAATTTGTGAACCTTTCTGCGGCTATTTCTTTCAGTTTTCCTGCTGTTAGATCTTTATCATCAATTTCCCACTTTCCACTAGATAAGGGAAATGAAGAAGTTCGAGTATACATGATACAAGTCTATTACCAACTCTTTGTCCTTAGTCAGTGCAGAGCTACTCGAGCAGTTTAAATTTCCTGCTGAATGCCTAAATGCCAAAACATGCATTGTGCCTAGAGGTGGCACTCTCTTTTCAGATTTGGGGTTCAGCTCTTGAAGAAGTTGAATATCCATAAGAACTTGCCTTTTCCTATAAGATGTCAACGCACTCAATCTAAAGACTTTTTTTTTTATAAAGTTTTATGTAAGAGGTGGACTAGAAGAATATTACCTGCCCTTTCATTTTTATGAAACCCACTCAAGAATCTGATATTTTGGGAGGAGACTACAAACTGGAAAAACAGTTGGATCCAGCCAAAGTTTGATCTCATGCTGGATTAGTCTCCAAGACAACCATTTTCATCTCGTCTTTGCATCTTGTATGAAGGATTCAATCCATGTATTTTCCTATTTCTAAATGTTAATGTCTCAGTACATTTGCTTAAGTTGTTGCATTGGAAATTAGCTATAGACTGCTGTTTATAGTCTTTGGTGCTGTGATGATCTATACCAACCCTTCCTAATAACTGATTTACGCTTTTAGCTCTTCCCTCAAAACTTGTTGACTATAGCGACTTGGTTGAATAATTGGTCAGATAGCTAGACATGGGAATTTTGGAACTGATAGTGCTTGCCACTAGGTAGTTGTTATTTAAATTATTGGCTTTCTAATTTTAGAAGATATCATCAATTCTTTTCTTTAGTCTTCTTTAATTACTCATCAGGCCAACTTTGTTGTTGAAGTTTTAGATTTGCTTCTTTAGCTCCAAATTCATTTATTGTTCTCATGTGCTCCTTTTTTTTTTCCCTGAAGTCTTGTACATGCACAACAAAAAGAAAGAAAGAACGTTGTGTCAGAAGAATAAATTTGGTTTAGGGGGGCAGGGTTGTTATGTTCATCATTCAAATTATATTTCAGAATCAGACTGAAGATAAAATAATTAATTGAGCTTCTTTCTTGCTTAAACCTCTCTGTGAAGTCCACATTATGCTATCCAATAAATAAAGAAGAAAACATAACATTCAAGAAACCCAAATAAATCCATCCAGATAAATGATACATGCATAATAGACTAAAATATATCCCCTTCACATCCTCAAACGATCAACAAAAAAAGGATAAAAGAATTCAGAATCAAACGCAGTAAATCCATCAAGCGTGTCAAATTACCTGTGATATCATTCCAAATGGTGTCCTTTGAGTTCTCATTACCCCTCCTTTACCACCACAATCAGCACATAATTTTATGCAATGACTAGATTTTGCACCAGTTCCACCGCAATTATCACACGTCTCGAAAGAGGAAAATTCAATTTCTCTCTTTGCTCCAAAAACTGATTCTTCAAAGCTCAAATATAGTTCATGCCTGAGTCATTTAGAAACCAAAAATTCTAATTTTCCAATTAGCAAACTACATAATTGCAAGACACATGATAAGGGAGAAAAATGTAAAGATATGCTACATCAATCTAACAAAGTGCATGACATTATAGTGTGTACCTCTATTATTTAAAGGAATAACAGAGAGTTCATGTCATTAGAGTGAGGTGCTATTTCAAAAATCATAATAAGTAGTCTATCTATCAACTTCATCTAATAGAAACTCTAATACAATGGCAAGTTCCAGAATTGGCATAGGTAAGCCAAAAACCCAAGTCTAGGTGTACAAATTTCTATTAGAACTTCAAGTTTTCCAATCACCCTTTCATGTCTCATGTTACATCATTACATGAAGGTGCAGATGCATCATGAAAGAATTTTTGTCAGAAGTTTTAAGGATACACAAAATTGTGATTATGATACAACTAAAAATGTGTGTGTGTGTATTTATATGATGTCTCATGTCACATCGTTACATGAGGGTGCAAAAGCATCATGAAAGAATTTTTGTCAGATGTTTTAAGGATACAAAAAATTGTGTTTCAAATACAACTAATATATATATGTATGGATGTATAAAAGCACAATATTTCATGCATCTAGGGATGAAGCTAAACAAGTATCTCAACTAGGGGAGGGTTAACTCCAAACTATAGTGGATATATAAAAAATATAGTATATTGACATGCTTTTCCTTACCCAAGTTCATCCAAACTAATCAAAGAAATACAAACAGTTTAGGTAACTTAAAATAAATGTTGAAAGCAAGCTCATGATTGTTACCGAATATCAAGATCATGATTTCTCATATTTCTCAAGTTGAAATTCATATTGCCTTCTTCATTTCTTCCTCCAAAGAATCCATCAGTACCGCCAAAAAATGCATTATATATTTCAAAAGGATCCACCTGAAATGTTAACATTATAATTGGAAATTGGGAATTGAGAATAGAGAATCACTGATGTTTGTTGACAATGAATTGAAACTTGATTCTCTAGGCCCATATAGTTCAAAAAAAAAAAAAAAAACAGAGAACCCTCACTTAATGACCAGTTGACCCAATTAACTTTATATTAATGAGAGTATTAGTATGGTAAATAGGAAATTTCTACACAAGCACACGGTTTAAAGCATAAAGTTGATGTAAGATCTTACACCCAGTGGTCCACTACTGGACTCATCATACTCTGCCTGCAGGCCCCCCTCACCAAAGCGATCATATAAAGATCTCTTCTCGTCATCTGATAGCACCTACACGAAAACTTGATCAACATATGGAAGTAACAGAAACAAAGAACTAGAAGGTGATTGTGTAAAGAACCACGCTTCAATGAGTTGCCAATAAATACTTCACGCCTAATTTCTAATTTGTTAAACGGAGGCTTGATATTATTATTCAGGAGCATCTGTTCCTATATTGGAATAATTTAGGTAACAATCTTATTTCAGAATATCAGTGAGAATGAGAGTATATATTATGGTCATTATCCAAGTTAAAAACAATACTGTCTATTGTCTCTTCTTCTCTCCTACAAATATGGGGCAGGGAAATCATAGATGATCCACCGCTTTCTGTTTCTATTTTTTATTTTTTACCTCATATGCTGCGCTTATTTCTTTAAACTTTTCTTCTGCGCCAGGGCCCTTGTTAAGGTCAGGATGGTACTGTTGAAAAAGGATATAAGATATCAAGAATCAATCACATTCCAAATGTATTCCCAATAATGCCCAAAAGACGAAAACTAACGAACCTTACGAGCGAGCTTTCTGTAGGATGATTTGATTTCCTGCAAAGTGGCGTTCCTGCTAACATTTAGAGTAGAATAGTAATCATTTGCAGACGCAGCAGCTTTGATAGCACCGTCAAAACGACGTTTTCGTTTCCCATAGTTGGAAATGCCGTTAATGCTCAGAAACCCACCATTTGTTGCTAGAAAATTGGAACTTGTAGAGCCAAAATCCGAGGAGCTTATAGCACCATGAATTTGGCGTTCTTTACCGGAGTCTAGGATTGGAAGGAAACAGACTGCTGGGGTTAGACTGATAATTGGCATTTGTCGAGGGAGAGCAGGAGACAGTGTAAGGCTTTATTACAGGAGTTGGAGTTGATGACGGTGTAGTGAAGGGTTTAAAGTGGGGCATTGGTGTAGTGAAGGTAGAGGACAATAGAATTTTACGAAGCGCCTGTTTGGATGGAAGGAAAGCAGAGAAAAAGAAAAGAAGAAGAGAAATTGTATTTCTCTTCCTTTTTATTGTTTGGACAAAAATAAGAGAGAGAAAGGGAGAAAAAAGAGAGAAATAGGAAAGAAATAGGGATCAAATATATTTCCCACCAAATTGGTGGGAAAGGAGGGGAAATTCAGGACAAGACAAACCTAAGATAAATAAATTACTATTATATCCTTATTTAACAAAAAAACACAGCCAGTTCTCACGCATATCACAGCCTCTTGCCTTTTCTGCACAGCTCCCGCCTTTTTCTTCTGCACAACTTCGGCCTGCCTTTCTTCTGCTTTTCTTCCGGAGAACTCCCACCAAAGAGGTAAGTCTCAAGCCTTTCTTCTGCTTTTCTTCAGCGCAAATGGGTTTTCTATTTGTCATTATTATACGCATAATCAAATGGGTTCTGTTTTCTGCATATGATCCCACCACCTTGAATACGTGTACAGATTGTCCTTATTATATGCATAATCAAATGTTTTCTGGTTTCTGCATCCATTATGTGGTCCCAATACCTTTGGATCATGATTATATGCATAATCAAATGGGTTTTCTTTTCATTGCATTTGTTACGTCATTCAGATCAAGTTTCTGTATGTGTCCTGATCCTCCTTATCCTTTATGGCTGTATGAAATTTGTATTCTTCGGTGGTACATGAGGAACTTTCCTATACAGATTCACTCAATTCTGATTCTAATTTCTTTTTGGGATTCTTAAATTTTCTGTTTTCCTTAGTAATATTTGCTTCTAGATTCGTGGTCCATCTTGCCACTAACATTTTTTTATTAATGTTAACTATGCCTTAATATCTTTATCACAAGAGTTTCTGATGTGATCTTATTATTAACCAACTGTGATATGGGCTTCAAGAATAGAAAGAGCTGCTTGACAGAATCAGATCCATATACTGTCAATATTTACGTGAATTTCTATCATGTCCATGTATATTCTATTTTAAAACTACTGTTCATTAAGAAGTCTGTAGTTGGTAAATTATTTTACTGTTTCCTAAGAATGCATTGTTTCTAAAGATCTGATTCCCATTTGTCTATTTTACAAAAAAAAAATCCTTTTGTACTTTTGGTGTTTGAATGCAGATTCTTTCTCTTTTGGTTGCGATGTAGAGTTAACTTGCATTGGTTTATAAGTTTCTAAAACATATTATTACTTTGTATTGACAAACTATTTAGTACTCAATGTTCAGCAATTATAAATTTGGTTTTTCAGGTTAACCAGACTATGTACCATCTTTCCTGGCAGGTCCTTTGGATAGTAGTGATGCTTTTGAGCTGGATATTGGAACTTTGGAGGTATGACATCTGTTTTTGATTTAGGATATGTATTTTGCTTATCATTGATCTATCATGATCTCACTTCTTAGTTCTATCGCAGGATATTCAATTCAAGAAACCTAGTCGTTATACCAAAGAATCTTTGTGGTTGGGCTCTCCATGGAATTGCAGAATGGTGCTAAAATTTCAGTAAGTGTGTGGTGCGTTTTTTTTTTTCCCCCTTTCATGTGTAAGGGTGTGCCCCCTTCCTTTCTGATCCTTTTCAAATTGTTATCTAATACCTTTTATGCTTTTTGATCTTTTGATTCATGTCAGGTTCATGACTTTGTATATGTTTTAGCTGAGGAGGGAAAACGCCTTGTTGCCTACTTGGAAGACATGTACGAGGAATGTAAAGGGAGCAAGATGGTTGTGGTACGATGGTTTCACAAAATTGATGAGATTGGTTTTAATTTGCCTCACAACCATAATTCCAGAGAGATTTTCTTTTCTCTTCTCTCCAAGATCTGAGTATTGAATGCATAGATGGAGTGGCAACTGTCGTCAGTCCCCAGCATTATGCAAAGTTCCTACATGAGGCAGTGGATACCAAATTGGATCCATTTGTTTTCTACAAGCAGTTTGAAAATGACTTTGTCAAGACAGGAAATCATTAGGTATATGTACACCGTTTCTCCTTCAAAAAATCAATTTTCTCATCAGGCTGATGATAATCTGCTCATGGCAGCCATTGCCACTGATGCTACTGGCACCAGGCCTAGAAAGAGGCTTTGTCGATTGAAAGATGATGTTTTTGTTGATGATAAAGAACCAATGAAGGAAGTATGCATGGATACAAGCAACTGTAATGGTAGTCTAACTGGGGTTCTAGCCTGTTGCCTCTTTGGCAGTTGATGAGGTAAAGCATAATCATATGCATTGTCTTAAAGTTGGTTCTGAAGTTGAGGTGCTTTCTCAAGATAGTGGCGTGACAGGCTGATGGTTAGAGCTTTGATAACAAAGAAGCACAAAAACAAAGTGAAGGTTAGATATCAAGATATAAAAGATGCAGCTGATGAAACTAAGAACTTAAGAGGTTTGTTGGTTTGTGCCATATTTTGTAATTTATCATTCAGCTGCAGAAAGAGAGATTAATGTGCCCGAAGTCGATTTTGGCCTCTCGCTTTGTTGTTCTTGATCATTTTGGAATTCAAGTTCCTGGAATGAACATCATACGCCCTACTTGTCCACTGGATATGGGCAAAGAGTCTGGCTTAATTGATATCGGGACAGCTGTTCATGTCTGGTGGCGTGATACTTGGTGGGAAGGCATTGTTGCTCAGAAAGAATCTGAAGATAAATTTCTTGTTTATTTCCCAGGTTAGTGAAATTAGCATAGTCTGAAAGTAAATCGTAATGCCATGCTATGCCTTCTTATATAGAAGTTAGTGCTGATTTTTTTTTCTACTTGAAGTATCCAGAATAAAAGCAAGAATCAGTTTCTGCAGTACTGACATGAGACTTTCCCATGAATGGTTGGCGAATGAGTGGAGGCCTATTGAGGAAAGGGCAGATATTGGTAAATCTCAGCTGTTTCGTTTGCAATCAAAGCAGGTTGAAGCCAGCTGTGATAAAAGCAAATTGGTTAGTGTTCCTGATATTGTTTTCCCAGGATGTTCAGATTCATCTTTGGATTCGGGAATGATAAAAGAAACCACTTGGCATTGTTCCGAGATCTTGCGAAGGATGATTTGCTAGCGCAGTTAAGGTGGATGTCTTCAAGAAAGAGAAGAAGATTTAGTGTGAATTCTGGCAATAAGACAAAAAGATGGGGAATGTGATTAGGAAGTCAACAGGCTTTCTTGGATCAAGTGCTCGGGAAAGATTTGTTGTTCCAATGAAGTTGAAAGTTGATCACTACAACTGCAAGTATATGGGGGATTCTATATTTAATTCTGTTGTTGTGCCATATCAAACAAGCTTGATTATGTCTAGATAAAAGATTCCATTTCTGTTATTTTTCTTATGGGAGAAGTTGTAACGGCCTTTAGGTACATATGGTGCATTTGCCTTATGCAACGTTTTGTAGCTGTAGCCCGCTGCTCGATCATCACATTGGGAAGTATAGCATTTGAGTAGACTTGACCTCCCCAAGTGCTGTCTTCACTTATGTATTTAACATGTAACAGTAGCTAAACAGGAGCTTTGCTGCTCCTGGCATTAATTTTGGATCATTGCATACGGATGCTTCATATTTTGCACCTTTCGAGGACAGTTGGCCCCACGTAACTTGCATCTATCTCATAGTAAAATTAATCTTATGTACATCTCTTGTATGATCTCTATGTAAGTGTTTTCCTATCCTTCTTTTTTGTTTAATTTGCTTGCTTACTGCTAGTTGCATGTGGATGAATCAGATTTTAATCCCATCCAATTATTTAGTGGAGGGAGGCATATTAGTAAAGCAGCACCTTGCGGCTTTGGTTTTCTCAAGTAGAATCAAGTCATTGCCATTGCGACTGTAACAAGCGTGATGAAAGCTTCTTCCAAGTCTCATTGATCATAACCCGTCTTTTGTTTGTTGCTATAGATTCAGTGAATATCCGACAGGGTGTATGAAGGTTATGGGATTAAGGATTCAGAGTCAGCTTGTACATAGGGCTTTGCAGTGGTGTGATTATAGATTCCAAGTTAATCTTGCAGCATCATGGTCCGTCGAAGAATACGTGGAGTGTTGAAACACACCATGCGTGTCAATTTTTGCTTATAGCTTTGCATATTCAATGAATCTGTTTAGGTAGACATGAGGAAAGCAACAAGTCTCTTGTTTTGATTTGGGGCAGCATCAGATTTGCTGAACAATCCAAGTCCTCTAGTTAGTATCTTTATTCCGAACCTGTCAATGATCGACAGTTAATGGAGAAGTAAAGCATACAATGTTTGGTGGTGTCAATTCTGCGGAGTTGCAGAAGCCGGCAGCGCCGAGCACGACACCTATGTGAACTATTAAGGAGGTGTGGTATCTTGGAAGTCTAAGCTATGTCGGCTCATTGCAGCCAAGCCCTCATTGAAATTGAAATGACCGTTTAATAAGAACTCAAAAAGTTAGACAAGTGTTTGGTCTTGTAAGCAAGCTATAAAGAATAATTCTAGTGTAGAAAAATTCGAGCACAGTGATATGTGTGGGGCTGCTTGTGAAAATGAAGATCATTTCAACTAGGCAATAAAGACCTTTTTCACTTTGCTCTCTATGCTGTCCCCTTATGCTTTTATCTTCACTCCTCCTTGCTCTCCAGCACTTGAAGCATCTCAAAAAGATGGGCTAGCTCTATCGTCACTACAGCAGTGGCTGTTCATCGATCTTTTTCCTTCTCTCTCTCTCTTTCTCAACTCAAGATGAGATTGGACTTGTTACCTTACCACTACTCTATATGAAAATTTTCGTGTGTTTAGTCACATAACAAAGATATGGCTCTTGCTAATAAACCCAAAAAGGAGTTATCACGAATTGGATTCAAGAAGTCAAAAAGCATGCTGCTTGCTGGAACTAGCCTTGCCTCTATCGAATCCTTATCCATGCCTCTTGTTCGTACTCTCACTGATTATTTGAATTCTGATTATATATTTCTGGTCTTATTATGTAATTTCTCATGGATTATTGAGTTTTTGGAGACCAGGTCCAGGAGGTGGTTCTCTCAGCAGATATTCGTTGTGCCGAGTGTCAAAAGAGAATAGCGGAGATTATGTCAAGAATGAATGGTAGGATATCCAATGCTTTGAACAAAGATCATAGATTTCCTCATGTCTTTAAACTTGCACTGCAACAAAACAAGATTTATTTGAAACCACTTACAGCAAGTTCCTCAGATATGTTGATAGCTAAGCTTCTGTTTTGACATAAATAGAGGGGAACAGTTTCAGACTGAAAAGGGACCTTAATTCTAGATAGTTTCCTAAAAACAGAAGGTCGCCCTGGTTGTTCGTCACGCTCTGGATTTGTCAATCAAAATTTCACATTTGAGCTTAAATTTTGACCTTCTATTCTTCCAAAATTCTGAAGTTTCTGTTTCCCTTTTCGTTTGTGATTCTCCTGATAAGATGAGCTTGTTAATTAGTGAAGTAAAACGTTGACAGAAGCTGATCCTACCATGTAAAGGGAATTCAAAATAAAGAAAGAAATTTACTAATAATTCAAGAAAGGAAAAATTGCAATGATAAAATGGTGCCTTCATGATTCAAGCCATTTTTCTGTCTGCTAAATTTCCCCAGTAGAGAATTTGTACTAGAACTAGCACTTTAACTGTTTGTTCATAAATTTTCCAGCTTAATTGTTTAGGTGGAAGGCCAGTCTTTTATCTGTTTACTACAGTTCACTTACTGCTTTAGAATAGAGGTCTGTGAGGGTATGCTTTATGTTAACCTCCGTGCTATTTCTGAAATGGAACCCGCAGCATATGCACTAGTTTGCTGAATTATTTGCAAGCTGGTGTTGGACATTTTTGAACGGTTTCAGGAATTTGGCTGAAAAGCGCTTTTGTTCGATGCATGTTTTTCACAATTTTCTCATTGGACAGAAACGGAGTCAGTACTAGTAAATGTCTTGGAGAAGAAAGTAACTCTGATTTGTACATCTCCTGGCCTTAAAGTTACCTCAAGGCAAGTTGCTGCTGTCTACAGAAATCCCCTACGCAAAATGGCCTTGATAAAGTGGATATTTTCTTGATGATGACATGAGGATTCTCATTTTCCTTTACAAATTCTCTGAGATTTTAGATTATAAGAGTACATACTTGTAGAAGGATAATAAGACATAACCCTCTATCTGAATTAGCAGGAATAGTAATTGTAGTGGGGTTTGATAAATCTCAATGAAATGCCTTTGTTGAATGTCCACTTTGTTTTTAAGCTGCACCCATATTCAAGCCTTCCAAGTGAAATTAGCAGCGATTGAACAACTACAGAAATCTTGTCATGCCTTAATATCTTGGTCAATTGTTAAGGTAAGCAAACATTAATAGGATTGAGTAAGCTACATATCTTTGGAAAAAAAGAAAGAAATGTTTCCTAATGTGACGTGAAGCATAACATAGCGTAGGACAAGGAACAAGATATGCATATTCCTTTGTCCCTTATGTTAGATAAATGAAGTTTAAAAATGAAGATTCAGTGTAAGAAACAAAATTCTTCTTTCAAAGCCTTGGAAGAATCGGATCCCAACCAAGAAGGAACTTGCCAACAAATATTACAAGGAGGAAGCCATGATTTGGTCGACGATTCTTGAACATCCAACCTTTTCCTTCTAACCCTTATGCTCCTTTAAGCCATCAAATCAGCAAATCATCAAATCCCATAAAATCTATGTCTGTCCACGACTTCTCACCGGAAAAGGCAAGTACAAGCAGCATCTTCACGAGGGTTATTTGAATCTCCCACCTTCATATCCTATATTGTCCCTTGTATAGCTCAGTTCAGAAGGACATATACATTTCCTTTAGAAAATCAAAACTTGACAACTAACAAGGTTCAGCTTTTGATGCACAGTTGCAGACATGCTGCATGATAATGAGGGTCAACCTTGACTGCAATGCTTGTTGTCGAAAAGCAAGGAAAATCCTTCTCAACATGAAAGGTAAAAGTTTTTTCCATTTGTGAGAGACCCTAGGAACTGAATTATTGCCTGGTAATTGGTAAACATTTACAGTATCTCTGTCTTGTTTCTCGTTGAAGTGGTAGAGACACACATGATTGACAAGCAGCAACGTAAGATATTTGTACGAGGGAGATTCAGGCCATCGGATGTGGCGATAAGATTGGGAAAGAAGATGAATCGCAGAGTTGAAATATTAGAAATTGAACAGGACGTTGGAGGCAGTCATGAACCTTAACCTTAAAGGCCGATCATCGCTGAGTGCTGATGACATAATGCGTATCTCAGTGAAATCGCAGTGTAGAAATGAAATACATAATTATTGTTTGGCAGACATGATTTTGATCACCTTAACTTGGCTATACAAGAGCAATTTGGTATGGACACAGAAAAGAAAAAGATCCGTCTGGTATTACATCTTGATTTCAGACACGTAAAATTCACGACAATTTCTTTTAAGAAATATTTATCTAACTTATTATTGCTCTATAACCCTCAATATAACCTTTCTTGCAACCATCAAAACAACAATAACATCTTTGGAACACCTTTTTACTTTACTCAACATTTATACTAGTTTTAATAGCCTAGATAGTTCTCATCTTTTACCTTTTTACTTCCTCACCATACCCAAACAAAGTTATATAATTAGCTACCTGCTTTATCTATCATTGTTAACATAACTGCCTTTGCTCTCTTGCAAGTGTTAAAACTGATATCTCCATTTAAATCCTTTCTTAACAAGGCTTTTAAAGTCATCATCTTGTAATAATGAGCTTATATGTGTATGTGGAGTCATACCCCTTTATAATACTCACTATGATCATCATTATTAAGATATTCATTTTCTTTACTAGAAACATAATCATCCTTTTCACTTTCATGGTTATGGCCATCATCTTCATTCCCTTCATTTTTTTTAATGCCATTCTAGTCTCTTCATCTTTCAATAATATAATTTTCTCTTTGTTTGTTGTTCTATCGTTATCATCATTCACTCTCAATACTATAAGTTCATGTTTTGCGTAAATTGCATCTTCTTTTTCACCATTCTTTATAGCAATGTTAACATAATTCCTATCTTTCATAACGTCTCCCATTTGTGATGCTATGTTAGGATTATATGCACCCTCAAGATATATTTCCACTCTCTCATAGCTTGAAATAATATATATGATTACATTATTTTTCATCTTTTTTTTTTAATTTCAACTAACCTATCTTCCAACTTGTCTTTACTAGTTTCCTTATAGTGTACTTTATCCAATATATCATATCAATTGCATTTTGTAGCATTTATAATAACAAACCAATAAGTCTTATCCAGGTCTTACCTTCTACTAATATATTTTTTTGGTAGGTAAAGCGGGCAAAGCCCGAAAAGAAGTCTCTAACTAACGAACATAAGTGACACCAATAACATCATGAAAAAGCCACGAATTCACCACATCTGGTGGGCTAGCTAAGGGATGAAAACCCGGACTAAAGTCATAAGCATGATGGGATAAAGCATCGGCAACGAAA
>JANZLC010000003.1:16408018-16419813 GCA_026413385.1 Erythroxylum gracilipes
GTGATTTGCTGTTAATCCAATCATGTGGTACTTCTGAATATGGTATTGTGTAATAATCTGTGATTTGCTTGAGTGCTACATGAATTTGGAGAACCATCGATGATGGTTCCTCACAGAGTTCGCAAATTCACCCAAAATTACAATTTATTTTTTAGGATCGAGAGTAGACCCCTAGCTCCAGAGAGACTGTTCGAGCCGTGTAGATCTTATTGACGAGAGAGGCTATGGCTCACAGGTCGATCAGCCGGGATTCTTTTTGGATGACCTACTTAGGACTGTTATTTTGTCTTGGTTGTATATAGTAGTTATGTTAAGTTTTCAGAGGAATGTACAGACAGATAAGACTAACAGTTGTGTAAATTACTGAGTTTGATGAAATGAAATGAAAACATTTTGATTTTAAAAAGTTGCAATTTAATATTAATGTTTTATTATTGTGATGCCATGTGGAGTATAGTAATGTTTGTTCGTAGTTCTTTCTTGTCGTAGGTTATATACCGGAATAATCTGTTGGCATCCCGGTGTGTACCCTACAGTAAGGGGGCGCTACACTACATAAACCAATAGACAAGACATATGGTCCATTACACTTTGTTACCATAAAGATATGTGGTCCTTTTTACAAGTACTTTATATACTTACATATCAATATGATTAACAAAAACCAATTCTTCTTATTAAATTCTTACTTCCATAAGCCATTTCTTCTTTTTGATTCTTTGAATTTCATTTTAAGTGAGAAGAGATGTAATGAGTTCCTCCATTGATAGAACGTTTGAGTCATCTTGACTTCCTAAGTCCTTGGAATAGATTTAAGCAATTTTTTAAAACCACTTGAACATTGAAATATGTCTTTCCTAGCCTTTCAAAGCATTAATAATATCAATAAATCTAGTGTACATGATATAAATGATTTTATCATGTTCTACTTAAAGCAATTTATATTGATGAGTTAGCATGTGCACTTTACTCTCCTTAAATTAATGTACCTCATGTGTAGCTTCTAATTTATTCTAAATTTTATGAGTCGTTTCACACATAAATACTATTAAATTTATTTTTTCCTAATGCACAAAATAAAATATAAATAGCCTTGCTATTTAAGGAAATTAGTCTCTTATCTTGAGGATCCCATTTTTCTTTTAGTTTGAAAACTTTTCTTTCATCTATAACTTTAATAAGAATGAGTGAACCACTTGAAATTTTTTTTTCCTAATTCAATATTTTCAACCATCAAGGATAATTTTATTCTAAGCTTCTAATAAAGATAATTATTTCCATCAGATAAAGAAGTCCTAATAATATTTTGGCCCTCTTGGCTAGGTGAAGATGTAGATGCACATAAATATTCCATAAAGATATTTTCTCAAATTTTCATTTGAAATCATAAAAAAGAGACTCACTATAGTACCACTTGTCAATCCTTAATGACATTCTAGAGGAAGGTGAATTGGACATTAGTAAATTTAAGAAAATCTTTTACAACTTAATAAAGAACTTGATTGATTTAAAAATGAATGATAAAATACAATGAAAATTTAATTAAACTCAATCGATCGACCATGAATAAGGTAAAAAGTGTATGAATAACAAGTTGTAAACCAATTTTATAGTATATATATATACCTCCTAATAATAATCTTTACTAAGGTAAAGAAAAATTATTGTATAATCTTCCTTGTAGGTGAAGAACAATCTCAATACTTCTTGAATCAACTAAGTATAAGAAAAATAGCCCAAAAAAATACAACTTGAATAATCCTTGTTTGCTCACTTTAATGTGCAAGGGCTCTCAGTCACTTTAAAATCAATGAATGAATTCTGGCAAATGTTCGAAAGATCTTATCAATGTATTATTGTAACTCCCAAATTTCATAAACATGTCCAATAGTCAAACACCCAAGATCAATGTTTCATATTAGTCTACCAATGCATCGATTAATATCACATACGAACTCGTGGTGTATCTATTTCACTTTTCTTGATACATTAATCAACCAAACTTAGACATTAGTCGATCAATGTGTATAGAAACGATATATTGGTTGACCAATGTGTCTAAAAACATGATTCTAAAATTCTTTAAAGTTCTTTCAAAGATAAAACCACATTTCTTTGATTAATACATTTATATAATGTGATTGAAATGACGATTGGTGTATATATACTAGGTTTACTTTAAATTTGTTTATGATTAATACGTTATGTACTGTTGACAAATACATAACATTGGACATCTTAAAATATATTAGTCGCACAAATTATTTGTTGAATAAAAATCTTGAAATATAAAGTAAAGACGTAAGATCTTTTGATGTGATAAATCTATGATAGAAAATTGAAACTCTCTTGTATATATTAAAAACGTGTATTTTGTGATAAATTTAGGATATATATTATCTAATTTAATATGTTGATTAAATAAACATTAAGAAGTTAATCATATCTGTAAGATTTATAAGGAAAAAGTGTGCATTACAGAAAAATACATTGTTTTTTTTTTGGAGAAATTTGAATTTTATTAATATAAATTTTTGAAAGGAATTTTTTAATCTTGTAAATATTTATGTTCATGGAAGATTAAAATTTTGTTTTTCTTCTAAATAAATCATAAATTTTGTTCCTTACATTATTTTGTTGTTTTTTACAACCGGAAAGGCAACAAATCAGTGACGAAAATGAAGCTGAACTGAAGGCTAAGAGTGTAGCAGAACTGGAGAGTTTATCCCCTACGAATTCAGATGCCACAGAAGATGGATTCTGAGAATCATGAGTATAGTCATTTGGCTTATAAGATTGGTAACTTGTCTACTCTGGGGGCTCACTCCAAACTAAGCAGCTGGTCTTGTTTTCCCCTTTTCCTGCTGGAAAACTGTATACATGAACAAGTGTCTAAACAGAATTTTTCTTTTTTGGAAATTAAAGAAGTTGATTATTATTGCTAGTGCTTATAAGAAGTTTTTGCAGCCAAATATTGTAAAGGAGATGCTTTTCGTTATCATTTTCTGAAGTGGATTCTGTAGATGACAGATCATCCCCAGAAGGGAAACGATTAGTGCCTTGAGCAAAATGTTGCAGCTTCTCTTATGGTTCATTAGTTCTTGCGTGGAATCATTAATCATGACAACGAAGAGACAAAACTGTAAAAAAGGAACTTACAAATTCCATTTACATTAGTGGCAGACTTGACAAGGAAATTTTCATCATATTCAATTACTACTTCGCCCTGGAAATATTAAATTGCTTCCAACGTAATCTCCACCAAAACAATTTAGTGTAAACTGGATTTAAACGACGCAGCTTTAGTGGGAGGACTGAATGCTATTCACAACGCTGCCGTTTAGGAAACGCTCTGTTGTTCAAAACTGAGCCACTAGCCTAAGCTTAAGCTGGGCACAGGGTGGCTGCTCCCGTTCCGTGTGCCACCCTGTGCCCACCCCCATCCATCCATTCAGGTGAATTGATCCCGCTGAAGCTAGTGAGGAAAATGAGTATAGCACAAGCGACATCAACTCCTGCTGTGCTCTGCACCAGCTACTGCATTCAATCAAGATCCTCCGTCAGAAGGCCCATAATCTTGCGTCAGAATGTGTCCTACAAGATCAATACCATCATTTGCCACGCTGGTCGCCGTAAATTCACCACCAACATCGACGTCTCCTCGGATCAGAACAGTACAAATAAAGTGATTCAGACGGCACTTTGGACAGCTGAGGGAATTTACGTTGCCTGGCTCTTTCTACTTCCATATGCTCCTGTGAGTTCCCTTCAAATCAATTATGTTGTTTATCTTCCAAGGATAAAGATACTAGTGGTGGCTGTGATTGATTGATTGGTATTTGTGAAAAGGGTGATCCAGTTTGGGCTATCAGTTCACAGACTCTGAATTCTCTCATTTCCCTTTCTCTTAATTTTTTCTTCATCTTGCCGTTCTCCAATTCTGGTATGCCTCCAAACTGCCTCTGGTGTTGTTTTAGATAATATCACTATTGTTCTTCCACCTGATTCTTTTTCGACAGAGTAGTGGGAATCCATCTCCTGGAAGCCCCAGTTCTTCACCCAGTAAGACCTTAACTTTCTTTTACTCAATTATAGAAACCTTTCTTGACAGGCATGTGTTTATCTCATCAGGTCTCCGAAGGATTGTTCAATTTTGTTATTGGGTGGACCTTCATGTTTGCCCCTTTGCTCTTCACAGATTGTAAGAGGGACAGATATAAGTGGTCATTGGACATTCTATGGGGTGCCCAGATGTTCCTCACTAATAGTATACCCCTTGTCTTGTTTACTGATTCAATGAAATTTATGGCCTTGTAATGGGTTTCTAGTAGGAGCATGATGAATTCTATACAAATAAATAAATAAAAGTAGGGATATAACTTTTTAACATCTTTGTGTGGGAGTCCACTTGCTTTTCTTATAGTCTAACTGTCATGCTCTTCTTCATCTGATTGCCAGCATTCTTGATACCTTATATGGCTATCCGGCTGAATGAAGCTGATATGGACGATACTCCAACCAAGCCTTCTCCACTGGCCACTGTGATGACTAATGGCGCATCGATTTGTGGGCTAATCGGCGGGGTTGTCTGTCTGTTATCTGTTTTGTGGGCTCTTTTCGGTCGAATAGATGGTGGTTTTGGGAACATATCAGACAGATGGGAGTTCCTGCTTAGTTATTTAGGATCAGAGAGACTAGCTTATGCCTTCATTTGGGATATAGGTTTTTACATAGTGTTCCAGCCTTGGCTGATTGGTGACAATTTGCATATTGTTGAGAAAAGCAAGGTTGATATCGTGAATTACCTTAGATTTGTGCCAGTGATTGGCTTGGTAGCCTATCTTTTTTGTTTGAACCCAAATTCACCTCGTGATCAGAATTAGATGCGACGGGCAGTATTTTGGACTTTGTTGTATCAGTATTGTATTCCTTTTGCTGGATCTATATAAATTAACAAATTGTATGCAAATTTCTTTCATGATTTTATTGCAGTTGTCTCTATAAATGGCTTCCCTATGGCCTCTGAACCCATTGAGACAGAGGTGCAAGAAACTTTCTCCATTCCATACAGTGAAGCATATCTATTGCTATTTGGATCCACACTATTTGAATCTCCACCAAAAGTCTCTCCAAACCAGCTAACAACGGTTAACATATTGCAGCCTATTGTACTGTTGATAAATCAACCGTAATCGAATATGAATGCAACAGAAAAAAAAAAATCGAGTTCTTATGAGATTACAATAATTGAATAACTTGAAAATATGAATCAAAAATAAAAGAGTCATTAGCGAAGTTTTTGCTTCTAACATTTTGCAAAACCTTTTTGAAGTATAAACCACAAACTTTTCATGCATCTAGTCTCTAATAGTATCCACGGAGCAGTAAAAAAGAAACTCAACTCTTTAAGAGGAAATTAGCAAGAGTGCTAGCTTCCTTAGACAAAATTTCTATATATAGAAAAAAAGCCTTAGGATTTTACTTTTATTAAAATTAAATATTTTAATTATAATTGAAGTAAAAATATAATTATAATGTAATTTAATTTTAATAAAATCAAATATCTCATATTTGGTTCTTAAAATTTCTTAAACTTCACAAATAAATACCATATTTCCGTTCTTTCTTAAAAGTTTTTTGGCAAATGCATCTTAGCCGGTAAGATTAATGTCACTTGATGAAACTTTTGATGAATGAAGTGTTGAAAGTATTTGTTCAAATGGGTTCTAATTAGTTCTTCGATATCCTATCTTTTAGGAAATATTATGACATTTGTTATGTTGTTAGATTTCAAATATTTTCCTAGAACTTATTCATGTTGGAAAATTTTCTTAATAGAATAATATTATCAACTTAAAGATTGAATATTTTATTAAAACTAAAAAAGTGATTTAATCCATAACAGTCCTATAATTGATCTAACTAAAGGGTATCAAAGTCAGGAGTCCAATTGATATTAATATTATAGAACTTATCATTGTGAGCCATAAAGGATTATTATGCTTATGATATAAAATCTAATAACTATTTCATATAAAGAGTTCAAGTTCCTACTATTACCTAACATAAATATAATTAAGAAAGTTTTGACTTGTTAGGAGTTTGATGGCTATTAAAAAATATTTGGTTGGTGTCACATTCGTCAACTAGTATATTGACTAGCATGTTTTTTTTTCTTTTAAAAGAGAATGATCGATCACACATATATTGGTTAATTAATCTAATAACAAAATGTACCAAACTTTTTAAAATAAATTTCAAATTTTCTTAAGCTCTTTTAAACATGAAAACATATTATGTTGTCATAAATTTGATTTAAAACTATTTCGAAAATTCTACAAAATTTGTTTGAAAATCAAGAGGATTTCTTTAAAGATCAAAATAATATTCTTCTTAATTGAAAGGATTTTTGTATCATGTCCTATATAAAAATGATCATGCACTGGTTGAGTCTCTAATTCATCAAAATGACCAAGATAAGATTGTAAGGAATATAATGATTTATTTAAATCTTAATGTGCTTGATTCTTCCAAGTTCTTGGTTCTTCACTTGAGTTTTATATATACTCCACTTTACTCATTTTCTTCTCTCTGATTGCTCAATGATGAACATCGGCTTCTTTACACACTTTACCCTTCTATTTAACTTAATCTTTCACATTTTAACTTACAATATTACTAAGGCAAAAGTATTAATAGTAACATATTTTATTATTATCAAAATTATGGGTTAGAACATCACTTGGTCTAATCGTAAATTCATTTCTTTTTCTTAATTTTATTTTATTCTAACTTCCTTTTTTAAAAAATTTAGAAATAAAATTATATTTTAAGACCTTATATCATTATTTTAGGCTTTGTCTTTAACTTTAAGCCCTATAAATCATCACTAAGCACCTTTATTATTTTATTTTAAACTCTAGTTATGTTTTTAAAGAATGTAAATATGAATTAAAGCTTAAAAGGAGTTTACAAAAAGGCTATTAAACACTAGCTCTTTTACAATCTTACTTTACACTAGCTAGGCAAGGTTATATGGCTTAAACTAGCTTAAAACCAATGTCCACACCGATAACCACATAGGTAACATTTTAGTGAATGTTCTAATTTAGGGTGATAAGGGAGCAATAATTATGCTTGTTCTTATATAAGAAAATATGAGACCTGACTCTATTGCACAACAAGCTAAAAAGACTTCATTACTCATACTTTGATTCAAGAATACAATTTTGTTTCTTTTTTTTTTAATTACAAGGGAATAAAAACTACAGATTACATGATTAGACGTGGGAGGATAATCCTAATAATATCCTCTACGAGGATCAAGTTGCACCCGGAGGGTGCAGAAACAAAAGTGGTAACTCCTCTATCAAAATTAACAACAAAGTTTGCAAGCCAGTCTGCACATCGATTTCCTTCGCGGTAGGTATGACGGGGGATCACGACCTAGTTACGATTAAGCAATTCATTAATGCCCATGATGAGAGGATTTTGCGACGTGGTGCGTTTGGTGGAGTCCGACAGAAGCCGCAACACAATCTGAGAGTCCATCTCAAGTTCGATCTTGTAGTATCCCAGGTCCCACGCCAGGCGCAGTCCAAAAAGGACGCCCCAAAGTTCTGCAGAAATCGAGGAATACCAACCAATGTTATGAATAAACCCGCCTAACCAAGCACCGAGGTATCACGAACAAGGCCTCCCACTGTGGCCGAGAAAATGGAGCATTTACAAGCCCCGTCAGTGTTTAATTTCACCCAACTCGGAGTTAGTTTGCGCCACCTAATGAGGTGCTCCTATCGGGGAAAGCATCCCGGAAAGGCTCGGGTGTGCCATATCTCCGTGTGGTAGATTCGATGTGCATAATCCATAATGATAGTAGCCGGCGAGATCGGCCACGCAAATTGCGGAGAAAAAAGCGACTTGTTTTGCCAGGACCAAAGGATCCAGCAAGTAGTACCAAAAATACGGGGCAAAACAAAAGTAGACATGACCTGGTGCTGTCGAAGATTGCAGTGAAGCCATTGTTGGGCATTAAGAGTAAAAAAAAATCAATGACCGGCAGAGGAAATTGAAGCCACACACTCCGCGCTTTCGGGCAATCACGCATCATATGAAGGGAGGACTCATAGGCATGGCAGTGATGGCACTCCATACTCGAAGCCAGGCCTTCACAGAGCCGTTGTTGATTAGTCAGAAGTTGATCTTGCCCAAATAGCCAAAGAAAAGAGCGGATGCGTTAAGGGCCATTCTAGTGCTAGATGAGTCGCCAGAGGCCACTCGAAATCAGGATGGGAGACTCCTTAAGCATGGCGTAGGCAGAAGCAGAAGTGAACTGTCTGGAGTCCAACGGTCCCCAGATCTGTTTATTCGGTCCGAACTGAGGCTGGGGCGGTAAGATGTCTGCAATGATCAAACAAATAAATTTAGGTAAAAGGAATTGAAAGTCATGCCAACGCCAATTACCTGATGTATCCACAAAGTGTTGAACCCGCAGATCTAAAGCTCCATGAGGTAAGTGTTAGCTAGTATGAGCGATGAACGGACCCACATCGTCCACCCACGGATCTAGCCAATATCTAGCCTTAGAACCATCACAAATAACCTATTTGAGTTCGGTGAGCACGGTCGGCCAGATAGCTGCTATACTCTTCCAGGTCCGCGAGCTACCATTGGTGTGAAGGGTAGCGGGGGGATTGTCTGTGTCAAAGTTATATTTCGCTGCAAGGACTTGCACCCAAAGCACATCTGGCGGCAAAATCAGAGCCCATCCTAGTTTGGTAAGTAAGGCATCATTTGTTTCACGGATACTACGAATTCCGAGGCCACCCCACTCTTTAGGTTGACAAACATTATCCCAGTGTACCAGTGGATCTTCTTTGTGCCCTGAGAGGCACCCCACAAGAAGTTGCACATCAGCTTTTCCAAGGCATCACAGAGGCGTCTGGGTAGGCGAACCGTCTGTATAGTGTAAAGAGGTAACGCAACGATAACTGTTTGGGTCAGAGTGGCCCGACCAGCTAATGAGAGAAGGTTGCCAAACCAGCCAGAGAGCTGTTGTTGAACCTTATCAATGATGTGCTGGTACGTTTTTTTTCTGGACTTTCTCGTGGAGCAATGGGACACCAAGATAGTGGCCCAAGTCGGTAGTTTGTTTAAAGCCCAGCTCTCAGCTCATATGCCGAGCAAAGGGTGGGGGCACGTTCTTAGAGTAGTAGCAACAAGATTTACTTTAGTTGACTCATTGGCCAGAAGCATTACAAAACACGTTCAAAACGTCCTGAATAACAGAGGCTTGATCGACAAAGGCTTCAGCGAATAGGATGAGGTCATCGGCAAAGAAGAGGTGTGAAAAGGGAGGACCCCATCTGCTAATTCGAATCGCCTTCCATCGGTTTTGGGTGACGGAGTGAGTGATGAGATGACCTAGTATTTCCATGCATAAGACAAAGAGGTAGGGAGATATCGGGTCTCCCTAACGGATCCCGCGAGTGAGGGTGAAGGTATCACTAAGTTCCCCTTCCCAATTAACCTGCATAGTCGGTGATGTAATACACTTCATGATGAGCGAAATCAACGAGCTTGGAATACCAGCAAGGATGAGGGTATCGGTGATAAAATCCCAGGAGAGGCGATCGTACGCTTTTTCCAGGTTCACCTTGATAGCCAGGAAACCTTTCTTGCATGATTTGCAGGCCATGGTACGAATGATTTCCTGCGCCAAGATAATGTTATCTATGATCTGTCGCCCTAGAACAAAACTGGCTTGGGTCTGAGCAACAAGCGAATTGAGATGCGGCT
This sequence comes from Erythroxylum gracilipes, assembly GCA_026413385.1. NCBI lineage: Eukaryota > Viridiplantae > Streptophyta > Magnoliopsida > Malpighiales > Erythroxylaceae > Erythroxylum > Erythroxylum gracilipes. The sequence continues at coordinate 16,417,817 of JANZLC010000003.1, forward strand.
TCAACCGGTTGACTATGATCTTTGTAATAGCTTTATAAACCACGGAACACAGAGCAATGGGACAGAATTGAGTAATCGACTTCGGGAAGGGGATCTTGGGGATGAGAATCATAATGGTATGGTTGAGCTCAGCCTCCCATACTGAAAAACTTGTTGAAGGAACTGAGTCAGAGAAGGGCCTAAAATGTCCCATTGTGATTGGAAGAGTAAAGCGTTGAATCTGTCATAACTGGGGGCTTTATTCGAGGCCATTTCAAAGAATGCCGATTTAATCTCAGAAGGAGTGAGAGGGCGAGCCAAGTCCTCGGTGGCTCTAGTCGAGAGTGGGGGGAAGTGACCGATCGAAGGAAGCCACATAGGGATGGAAGTATCAGCTACTAACAATTGTTCCAGATAAGCCTGGGCCGACTATTTGATGCTAGTTGGGTCAGAATAGGTCCTGTCGTGCTCATCGGTTAGAGAGTTGATGTGCATCTGTCGACGTTTGGCTGTGGTCACAACATGAAAGTAGTTGGTATTCCTGTCACCCTGAGCAATCCATTGACTGCGCGATTGTTGGTGTCAAAATAACTCTTCTTGGTAAAGGACATGTTCCAGCTCATTACGAAGGGAAATTTCCAGCTCGCGAAGAGAGTCGGAAGCAGCGTCTTCCAGGGATTTTTGAATGCCTTCAAGCCGGGCCATGAGTCGCTTCTTGCAATGGAAGATGTTGCCAAAGGTAGAGTGATTCCAATGCTGCAAGTGAGTGGCAAGGGTCCTCAGAGCACCACCCAAAGTAGGAGACACTGGGTTCCAGTGTTCATAGACCGGGGTAAAACCATCATGGGTGAGCCAAATAGCTTGAAAATGAAACAGATGAGTGTTCAAAGATCAATGATGCCTAGGTTAGAATTGAATAAGAAGGAGTCGATGGTCCGACTTGAGGAAGGGCAAGTGTGTGACTGTAGTTTAGGGGAAAGAAGTAATCCAACCCGTAGAACACAAAGCTCGGTCTAACCTAGCGAGGAGTGGCCCACATCTCCAAGTAAACCTTGGTCTGTTGAAACCAAGATCATAGAACTAGCAGTCGTGCACACAGTCCCTAAAGTGGGGGTTAATGGTAGCCCCTCCGCATTTGTCGCTACTTTCTAATTTTGCATTGAAGTCACCACCGATGATCCAAGGTTGAGAAGTAATGGTGGCTATTTTTCGCAAGTACATCCAAAGAAAATGTTGCAGTGAATAGGTGGGACTTCCGTAAATGGCAGTGAAATCAAATGAGGTAGTCGCACATTTTATATTCATATGTATAAATTGTCGATGGACAAGCAGGATTTTCACAGTGATGTTAGAGTTCCAAAGCAACCAAATGCCGCCAGAAAACCCATTAGCTTCCACGCAATAAGAATGAAAGAAGGGTAAGGATTGGATAACAGTTTGAGCCCGGGCTCCACTAATTCTCGTCTCGAGCAACACTACTAGCACTGGTTTATGGCGCTGGACGTAATTCTTAAAAATTGGTTTGAATTTCTTACCGCCAGCACCCTGGCAATTCCATATGCAGATAGACATAAAAAAATTAGAGGGGGGGGGGGGGAGGTAACTCTAATGATAAGGGGAGATGCTAGAGATCTCCATATGTCCATCTACAATGGTATCGAGGGGATGTAGTGGCATCTCAGCCATCTGTGAGTCGAAACACTCTGTAGCCTCGTTATGCGAATTTACGGACGGTACAAGATCGGGTGGTTTTGTTGGTGGTGGTAGTGGTGGGCTAGGAAAGGATGAGGGTGGTGATTCGTCCGTATTCATGTCGTCTGCTGATCGCGGCTCGTCGTTCGATCCTAAAATCGATCCTTGGAAATCGGTCAAAAACAATTAAAATTCCAAGAATGCAGTATAAACTGAACCTCGGGTTGTCTCACTTTCTGGAACCGACGGAAAATGGTTTAAAAGCTAGCCTAAAGTCAAAAACATGCAATTAAAGCTAATAAAAAGGGGGTTTTTGGTTTTTGATC
>JANZLC010000003.1:16419913-16431165 GCA_026413385.1 Erythroxylum gracilipes
AACACAACCATGCAGATAAAAATGATTAATGTAATCACCAAAGATATATATGAGACCTCATATATTTCAGCACAAAAGTTCTACACAATCTATATCCAAATCACAAATTATCGTTCAACACATGATTAAACCCTAACCATGCTAATCTAATCATATTACTGTAATCTGCAACCACAGTTTTACAATAATAAAATTAAACTTTCAGACAATAATTGCCTACTCCCCTTGAAGCCCGTGAACTCAAGCCATTGCTACATCTCCAAGAGGATCGGGAACCTAGCCAAGCATAACTTCAGCAATGTCTATCACTGTTAGAATCTCGACGCTAATCATGGCTCCAGAGACTAGCGGCGAAAGTGGCAGTGAAGTGTCCGTCGATGATGATGTCCTGAGATGAATGATGAATGCGGTAATGTGGAGTCGTCTCTGGTGGCACCCGAAGGAATGTGTATGTTGGTATCGGTGATCTGTGTATGGTGTGGAGAAGGTGATGAAGACGATGGTGTGTTGTGGGTGTGACGGTGTCTCGATGGTGGTCCAGCCTCCTCATGACCTAATTTAGTAAGTATTTAAAGAAAACGAGGCGGGCCGGGTTGGAACAGTAGAGAATTTTCTATTTTTGGTCCGGGTATCCGGCATACATCATGACGTGTGAATTAATATTTGTCGCGTCGTGTGAACTGGCTTTGCTCGTCGCGACGTATAAATTAATATTTGTCGCGACGTGTTGACTTGCCTGGCTCGCCGCGACGTGTGAATTATCCCACGACCTGTTGACTTCTTGCATCGTTGACTCCTTTGTGTTCCTACAATTAAATCACAATTTGCAGCATCAATTGTCCTTGGAAAAATTATAATGCAATTAATATCAATTTGGAACAATTTTACCAACAAATTGCAAATAACGTGAGCTCGACATAAGGAACTAATTTAAGCACAAAAGTCGCAATTAGGAGTCAAAAAGTACTTCAATAGTTATGAAAATGCAGCCAATTAATAATTTTAACTTGGGCTCAATCATCCGCCCCTGTACGACTATCTAAATTTGCTTGCATAGCGGGAGCTAGTGAAGGCTCCTGTATAACTAAATCCTGGTGGGAGGGGAGGGAAATCGCAATATGCTGTTGGGTCTTGGGTTGAGTGAAGCCAGCTCCCTGCCTACATAAAGTGGAATGGGTTGGGTGAGAATTATGGGCTGAAGGGGCTTGAGAGGGCAGGCCTGGCGCATGGGGACTGGAAGAGTTAAGGTCCGGGCTCGCAGGCCCACGTGCAGTGGCTAGGCATGGTGTGTTGCCGGGCCCTGGCTTCAGTGGCACTGCGTGGGAGCTGCGGGAGCCCAGTTCCTCGCGAGATCTAAAGGACGTTGGAGTGCTATAGGTGCTAGAGGGAGGAGGGGACGTTTCTACAGTAATTTTTTTCTTTCATCCCAAAAATTGGTTACTAAAGAGGACAAAGTAACCTATACACATATCCATCTCTTCTTTTAAAGGTTTTGACATGACACTCCATTCCATTATGTCAAACCAGTTATGAGGAACATTAGTAAGGTTGCAAAGTTTCATAATTTCATTTCAAGCAGGACTGGTTTAATGGCACTGAAAGAGCATGTGGTTAATAGTTTCTTCATAATATGCACTAATTTGGATGATGTGAAAATCTTCCTATCATGTCTAATATAGGGAGCCCACCTCTTACTGCTATTCATAGAGTATGAGAGGCTCGGGGTAGCAAGTGTTTACCCTATATGAGTTTGTACCATATTATTTTTGGACTTATTTCTTTGAAAACATTCCTATAAGAGCTATTGGAGAAATTGCATGATGTTTTCAGCTTCAAAATGATTTTGTCCTCATTACCTTCACTTACCATGAAACGTCAAAGAAAGGATAAAATGTTTGACACACGTATGGAGCTTATATATATACTTCTAATTGAGAGTGCTTAAGCTAATGTAGCACTTTGGTGAATTTTTGCCCTTAAAGGATTTATGTCATCATATTATTCCAAAGGTCAAGTAATCAAACCAAAAAGAGGTTTTATTCCCACCACCAACTTCACTGAAGCACTCATTCCTAATTCCATCTCTTGTTTTAAATAGGAATCTTATTATTAATGAAGCATTGAGAGGAAGCTTAAATTTCTAGAAGTTGTGCTCTTTAATGTAATACATATGTTTCCATTTTATCCACAAAGCCTGCTTATCTTATAGCAATCTCCACACCCTTTTGGTTAACAATACACGATTAGTTGTTTTAACTAAAACAACATCCAAACCTCCTTGCTTCTTTGGTTGGCAAATGTCTAAACATTTGATTTATGCTCTTGTCTCTTTCTCTTTGCAACTTGACCGTAAAAACCTCCTAAGTATTCTTTTTGTGGATTTTATGATTGCTAAAGGGAACATTAGATGTGAATCCCAATATAAATTTATGGAGCTAAGAATTGATTTGATTAGTTAAGTTCTACTTACCTAAGATAAAGCTTTATAGCTCCAACTGTTAATCCTTTTATGAATTCTCTTAAAAAGTGGTTTAAATTTAGCATACATAGGCTTAATCGAGAAGACTAGAAGACCAAGATAAATTACAAGAAGTTAGACTAGCTTAAAAACTATGAGGGATGAAAGCTAAGTATCCTGATTGGAGGAATTTGAAGAAATAAGCAGGCCAGATCTTGCTTTTTTGACACATAACACTAAAATCTTGTAGAATAAATTTAGAGCATTGATGAGGGAGGAGAATGAGTTTCCTTCTACCTTGGATGAGAGAAAGACATCACCTACAAACTCAGTATTCTTAGTCTTTTTCATCTAGAGTGAAATTTGAAAGATTCATTTCTTTCCATAACTCTCTTTAAAAATTTAGTGAACACCTCCATCATTAAAGAGAATAATTAAGGGGATAAGGGAACCCCTCACTTAATTCCCTGGACCCTTTACTTGTGTTTAAGGATTCACCATTTATCAATATTTTGTACAAAACAGTTAAATGAAATCGCTCAATCCAAGCAATAAAGACCTTAGGGAAATCAACTTCTTTAAGAGCGTTAAGGAAAAAGGATCATTCTATAATGTCAAAGGCCTTTTGAAATCAAATTTAATAGTATAATTCTTGTGGATTCTCTTCATATTATAATGTTTGAAAAGTTCTTGAGCAAGGTGATGTTATCACTTATTTTCCTGATAGGAATGTTAGCCCTTTTATGAAGGGTCTATGTGAGATTGAAGCATTATTTTCATCTTATCAACAAGCACTTTAGATATCACCTTACTGATGGTACTATATCAAGAGGTGGGGTGATAGTCCTTTAATGTCTTCTACTATTTTCCTTTGGGAATAAGACTGATGAAGGTTTTATTCAGTTACTTTAACATTCATTTTGCTTTAAAGAATTCAAGAACAACATTAACTACTATATCTTTCATTAAATACCAAGTTTTAAGGAGGAAATTTGTATTAAAACCATTTACCCTAGGTACTTTGAGAGGACTTAATGAATTCAAGGCTCTTTCAATCTCCTAAGTAATGACAGGTTTTGAGAGAAGCTTAATTTCTTGAAGTGACAATTGATCCTAAATGATTTCCTTTATAAAAGTCATTGAAGAGTTAATATGTGAAGGGGATCCTAGGGAGCAAGAGAAGTAACTCTTAGCTTCTTTAAGAAGATAACTCTAAATGGTTAACAAGGAATATATACCTTCTAAGGAGACAATTCTATTGAATAATGTCCTCGAGACCACTGATCTGATGAAAAAGGTTGAGTTCTTATCTCCATTCTTCATCCAAACGATTCTTGATCTTTAGTTCATAAGAGAAAAACCAAAATGTATAGCTTATGTAAAGTTGTGCAAAGCTTACTTTTCAACTTCATGAAGGATTAGACTTGAACGATTAGTATAGAGCTCATATTGAGCTTCATTAAGAGTTGCTTTTATTACGCTAAGCAAATAGTGAGTATTACCAACATTGAATTTAAAGAGAGTTTTAAGTTCTTCCCTTGCACTACTTAGCTTCCTCAAGTAAATATATTGCTTAGTACCTGTTATAATAAGGCTAAGCCATCTAAAAACTACCTCATTTAAATTTTTCAAGTTAATCATGAAATTAATGAAGTTGAAAGGCATTTTGCTTGGAGATCTTACAATATCAAAATGCACAATTATTAGGGAGTGATTTGAGAAGCTTGGATTGAGGAATATATCTTTGAAATGAGGTAAGGTTTGAAACCATTCCATACTACATAAACCCCTATCTAATTTCTTTCTCAAGATTTGGTTTTCCTTTTATTTGTTACAGTATGTGTAATAATTTCCTCTAAATGTTAGATCAATGACTTGTAAATTAAAAATGTAGTTCCTCATATCTTCACAGAAGGTCCTAATGGAGTTATTTCCATCTGCTTCATCTAGATGTATGATGTAATTGAATTCTTCTGTTAAGAGCCAAGGGGCATTCATTAACAAAGATAGCTCTCTAAGTTTTTTCTAGATTAAAGTCCTTTAGAAAGGAAAATAAGAGCATATATATAATGGAGATGTGAATTGTAAGATTTTGATTTCTACATCTAATCCTCGAATGGATCATTTAATTATTTATTGTGGAACTAAGAATTTCCATCTTGTCTTCATTAAAAAGCACCAAAATTCCACCATTTGGGTGACAATTCTGATTGTTATCTAATAGCTAGGCAGAAAGGAAAGGAAGTTACAATTCTCCCTCCTTACTTTATATTCTAAAATGCCTATAAGTATAGGTTTATTTTCCACCATGAAGTCTCTAAGCATTAGCCTTTCGGAAGGGGTAGTTAATCCCCTTACATTTTAAGATTTAATAGTTACATGTCTTTAATATAAGAAGAGTTACTCTTTTTTTTCTATTAGTTTTTCTTCTATTCACTGATTTGAATTCTTCATATGCTTCAGTTATGAAGGGATACTTGATTCCTCTTCCTTAGTGTCACTATTCTCATTCCTTGAAGTAATTTTGGTAGGGTTTTGCAAATGAGGGCTAGTTTCAACAATCTCCTCAATTGTGTCCATTACAGTGAAATGGTCCATATTATTGTCACTATGTTTATTTTTGTCAGTGATCACCTCAACAGTATCTTCTCTACATTTGTAACTTCTATGTCAGGGGACACTTGCTTAATTTCATTCTCACCACACATTAATTCTTAGATTTTTTTTCATAAATTTGTAATTTTTATAATGTTTTATTTGTCTTTTTTAAGACCCAATTCCAAAATCTCAAAAGTATAAGGTTTATTTGAAAAAATGAAGGAGTTAATTGTTAATTGCTTAATAGGGGCTTTCATTCTTATAACATTCCATGCAACAATTGCCATGCTTCCAGTTTGGATGAAGAATGTTTCTTTTTTCCTATTATATCTCCTTTACCTTTAAGCATTGAATTCTTCCTCTGGCTTTGTAGTGGAATTACTGCCCTCATTATTTTCCACATTGTCAATTATTCCTCTATTACGCTCTCAAGACATGATGTTTCACCATTTGTGGATGTTGTATAATTTCACATAAGTTGTATTATTCGGAGAATCACAATTCATCATTTCTATTCTTTTACCTTGCATACTGATTTGTATCTTTCGGGCTAAAGATTTGAACATCATCATTTTTTGCATTATAAAAGCAGAATGAGACTCACCTGAATCATCTTCTTTATTGTAACCTACAAGTTCATCATAATTTCTAGCTTTAAATATTCTTCCAGTTGGTCTCTAAATCATTTTGGGACCCATTAATTTAGGCTTCCATGCATGCATTAACTTCATCACACCTTCAATAAACTTTATATTATCATTTAGTCTTAGTATCTACATCTTTTCCGGAAAATCCTTCATTAAATCTAACCACAATGTAGATCCTTGCAAAACTGATACAATTTATCTAAGTTGTTGATTGATCAAGACATAATGGTTTCCCAACAAATCTTGTTATATGATGGAGGCCATTCATGGTCCTGTACTCTGGAGGAATATCATAGATTCATGTCCATATTAGGATATGGGGTTACTTTATCTCTTTCAGACGAAAACTTGGATGCTAGCTTTGGAGTAAAAGAGGCCTATTTTTGATATGATAAGGGCTCTCGTCTAATAACCTCATTACAAATTCTATGTCTAACAACTTAAAGAAGAAGACATCGACATTATTTATAAGAATTTCATACAAACTATAATGTTTCCAACTTGTAAAGGCCCATGATTTTATAGTATGGTATGAGACTTTTCGAACTCCATTAGGTCACTCCTTCTTTTAAGGTCTCAAGTGGAGGTGCCACTATAGGACGATCCTCCAGCTTGCTTGGATAAGAGTAATGTAGGTTGGACTCTGAGGACGAATCACCAACTACTAGTATCCATGTGTGCTTAGGTGGGCATGGATTGATTAAGTGAGGAGGGTGTTTTAGATGTTCAGGTTGTGGGAATGACTCAAATGAAGCTAAGGAGGTTGATAATGAGCTTAGTATAATGGAATTTGGGGTGGGAAAAATAGAGTTAAGGGGTGGACATTTTCTTGGTTGACTACCATATTATTAATAATGGAAAGGTGGTTGGTGGAAAGGAGGAAAGTAATAAGAAAATTAAGGGGAGAATTGGAGCTTAAGATAGTAAGAAATATGTGAGTTCATCTATAAAGGAAACTACTAAAAAGTCACAAAGAAGGAAAAAGGGGGCTATCATGCAAGGTGTCTTAGAGTGAAGAGAGAAGCTTCTTCTTCTCTCTCAATTTTTTTTTATGATTTTAAAATTCTCTAATATTTTTCTAATTAGTGAAGTGGGGGAAGAATAATTTGTTTATTCATAAATAATCAGCAGGAAAAGTAATCACTTGAATATTTGAGTGATAATAAGTAAGTGAAAAATTTTATTATCAAGTTTAAACCATAATAAGTAAATTAAAAAATCATAAATATTTTTATTCTTTTCACAAATAAAAATATATTATGTGTCACTTAAATAATGCCATTTTATTAAAATTGGATTTTAGGCACATTTCTTAAATTTTAAGTTCAAATTTAGAAAATGTTAAAAATAAAATATTTGCAATTATTCTTGTATATAGATATAATGATGTATGATTAAGAGTCTTAATAAAATTTTAATAGAAAAGGAAATTGAGAAGAGGATAAGGAAAAAATTGAATTAAATGAAGAACATTTTGAAAGTACTAATTATTAAAACTTATAAGACAAAATTACAAACAACTCATATGAACTAAGAATTTATACATGTGAAAGAATATTATTTATTTTAGTTAACGCGCCTAACTAATAATGATTAAATAGGTTTAACATGTTTAGTTAATTAATATTAAAAAATTAATTTTATGCTTATCATTATTTAGTAGAATAAAGCATGAGCCTGAAAATTACTATCAAAAGAGGCTTATGTTTTAGCCACCTTAATGTTATACTTTAAAATTTGAGATAAAATACTTAGTTAAATATATAATTGTTGATCAACTATTGATTATCTTTATTAGTTGCATCATATTCCTAATAATTTAAATTTATGTGTCTTGTGACATAATTATATTATGATTTTAGGAAAATTTAGGAACAACTTTTGAAATTTGGAATATATGAATTCTTTTATAGAAAATGAAGAAGAGCAAATAAACTTATATAATAAAAAATAAATTAAATTGCATAGTGCATCCCATTTTATAATTTTTGAAATAAAAGGGAAATTTGTGGTGGAGAACTAGCTATAAACAAATAACATTATTAACTAAGTCTTTTGTAATTTAAGAAGTTACCATCATAGTTACATATTAATGCTTGTCATCTCTTTTTTGTTTTCATAGTTTCAAATTTGAGAAAAAAAACACACGAAATTTGTATTATAATGCAACATTTATAGTAATTATTAATTTAATTATAATGATATCAGACTATGAACACTAACATTATTATAAGTATAAATACTAAATACTTATTCTAAATAAAGAAAAAACTAAATTTACTCCTAATAAAACCTCTTTAAAACTAAGTTTTCATACATTTTTATTTATATTAGGACTTTCAACATCATTTTATAAAATCATTTTGCAAGTTTCTTTTAATGATAAAATTACACTTTGATCATTTAGAATTAATTTGAGTTATATATAACTTTCATATAAGGAACAATAAAATAACATGCAAAGATTGAGAAGCTATAATTGCATGGTGCTTGCTAGCTACTAGTTTTTTTACCTTAATATATTTATGTATATGGTTGCTTACTTCGATTCTCGCTCATTTTTCCTTTCCTTTCCTCCTTATTTGGGTTTTCTTCTTCCTAATATTCTTGTCCTTCTTCCTCCTCCCTATTTCTTTTCTACCTTTGTGTCCTCTCTTGTTTTTTCACTGTTAGGTCCTCGAGAGACCTTTCCCCTATCTTTTGCTTTGGTTAGATATGCTTTCTTTCATCTTTATTCTCTTTAAGTTATTTTTCCTTTGAACTTTGTTCTCCAACTCCTTTCTTGCCCTTTTGGTATCTCTTTTGGCTTCTGCTAGACCTTTTCATTTTTTAGAAAATGTTAAACATTGAGCCTATTTCCTCATAACATTTCCTACTTTTAGGACAGATTCAGCCCCATCACTTTATTTCTCCTCCTCTTGATATCCCCACCTCTTCCTCTATCATAGTCCTACTTCCCTCCCAAACTTCATGCTCTTCTATCTCTAAAAAATCTTGACTTCAAGTCTTCGGGGATCCCTCTCTAACTTTGAAGTTGCACTACTTGCCTACCTAGAGAAGAACCTTCCATAGTTACTCCTTCGATAGAAATTTTGAAGGAGATGGCCTCTAAATAGAATGTTATACTTTTAAGCTTCTTTCTCAATAGAATGTGCTTTTTTTAAACGGTAAACTTATGGTCTTTTCTCATCAAAAGTCCTCAGACTTATTATAAGTCCATGTTAAAGAGGATAATATGTACTATTTGAGTTTGCTTCCTTAAATCTATCATAAAAGGTAGTTGAAGTAGGCCCTGACATATTTACAATTAACCATTGGGCAGAGGTGGAAACTAGGCTTCAATATGTGAAATATCAAGGTGAAGTAATTTCTCTTATGGTTTAATAATCTACCATTAGAATACTGGACCATTAAATGTTTGAGTTACCCAGCTAGCTACCTTAGGAAGCCATTATGCTTGGATGAAGCTACTGCTAATTAGAAAAGAGTAGGTATGCAAGCATTTATATGCTTATGGACATCTAATAGCCTCTTATGAAGCTTTTATACCTATAATGAGACTAGGAAAGAATGGTGAAATCTTATAGGATTCATTGAAAGTCTTATATAATTAGAGATCTAACCTTAAGCATAAGAAAAAATGGCAACCAATTGAAAGGATCTTCTAAAAAGATTTTTATGAAGAACTAATGAATTTGAATTCCTCTACAAAGAATAATGGAGACCTAGAAGAACCCTCTTTAAGGACCATATCTTTAGAAACTAACTTTAAGGTTCAATATGTTAATACTTATGAAGTTCAAGTGGCGGGAAATCCAGAGACTGAAGCTCACAAAACTGAAATTCTAGTGGTAAGAAATCTAGAGATAGCGGCTAAGCCTATTAGCTTGGATACCTTATTGAAGAATAACTAGATGCCAAATGAAATCACAACTCTCGATAAGACACCTTATAAAATTGGTAAGGAATTTTAAGTTATGAACATAAGAAGGTTAAATAGAAATAGGAAAAGCTCTAAGTCTTCCCCTTAATTTGTATCTTTCATTTATTAGGATATTGGGGACCTTATTGCACTAATAAATCACTTTTGCTTATAGATTACTTATGCAATAGTAATTCTTATCTGATGATTTTGATTTTTGAATCATTTTTTAATCTAACTGCTTTTGGTGTTAATGAAATTATTGGGTGTTATGATGTTTATGGTTTTTCCATACTTAGATAACAAATCGAGAGATTAAATCGATAGAACATGATTAGGTTAAAAGTAATGAGAATTAATAACCTAATAGATCACATAAACATCAAAATCAGTAATTATACGAAGAGAGATCTTGTGTGAGGACCCGATTGTCTATTAGATTGCTTAAGAACTAACTAGAGAAGTAGGGTGTTTTTGTTAATTAAGAAATTATAAAATGAAAATTTCATATTCAATTAGGGTTATGAACTAGGGTTTAATGATTAGATTTTGAGAAAGAATAATCAACCTTTCGGAGATCCAAGACTGATACTAATTACATAAAAAGTGATTAGGGTAGCAAAATGGCGATAGATAAATCCCATCTTCTCATAATTGTTTGATATTGTCTTGTTGCTACGATATCTCAATTATTAATTGGTTGTGCTCCATTTTGATTTACTTGTGTTAATTTCGGAACTTTAATGTCAATCAATCAATACTTAAATGCTTAACTTTTTGTTTAGTTTTATTTTCATTTAAATTCATGTTTTTGCAACCTTAGATAAAGTTAGGATTCAATTAGTTTTAACTAATTCCCCCTAAGATTGACACTCAATACTACTAGTTACGATTCCGTATACTTGCAAATTATTGAGGGTTTTATAGAAGTAAAACTTGCTCAACAAGTTTTTGGCACTATTGTGGGGGAATTAGTTTAGGACTTTTTGAATTCCTTTGTTTTAAGGAATTATTTTCCTTTCTTATAATTGTGGTACCCAATCACAAGAAATTAAAGAAAAAAGAGAGAAGGAAGTTAGGTGCAAAGTAGAAGACACATCAATTTGGACATCACAAGGTATGTAACATCCCGTCCCCAATTAAGGGTTAGGACCCGAACTTTCAGTACATGTGAGCTCAAATATGAATTAAGGCAATGTATTTTCTTGCTCATGCATCATGTTAGCATATATACACACAAATACTGAATGTTTTCGTATAAAAAAGTGATACATGCATTTATTGACAACTTCCAGGTATAAACAATATTAAATGTGATTTTATTGAAAATGAAGAGTAGAAGGAATAGAAAGAGTGATATTGGTATGAGTGGTGATAAGGAACAATGTAGAAACAAGATTGGTAGTGATTTGGTAAAATATTGACTAAGTATGCTTTAGTCTTTTAGCCACAACATTTTCTCTAGTCATCCAAACGAGATGATTCTTAATTTAGATTCAAATAGAGATATATGGCTACTTTTCATATGAAGACATTGAATTTCAATTTTGTCTCTAAGAATCTCAAAAGTTGTCATGAAGTTAAGAATTTGGTGCAGTACATTGGTGTATGAATGGAGTTTCGTCTT
>JANZLC010000003.1:16431265-16445221 GCA_026413385.1 Erythroxylum gracilipes
GCAACATAGACTGGATCTGATGGTGAAGCAACCGCAACCCTGTGAACATGTATAGCTACAGAAATTGGTACATGAAACCCTCCTCTATGTCTAATTAAATGGACCAAAAGACAAATTAGCATTAAGAGTTACTTTGTTTGTTCACCGACAATAGTTGCCAGTGAAGGCTTGAACATCCGCTCCCTCAAAGTTTCTAGGAAATTATATGGAGCTGAAATACAAGATAAGAAGCACATAGCAAATACTATCAAATTGATATCCAAGAAACACATATACCAGTTCTGCAAGTGCTGCAGGGGTGAGATAATTAAAGAAGAAGTCATATAAATAACACAAACAAGTTCAAAAATTCATTCCCAATCAAATTTCCCATGCTTCCAATATGTTACCAGAAGTTCATATAACAAAAGCACCTATATTCTCCAAGCCCATGAGCATGGCTAAAATTAAACACCTATATTTCAATTTTCAAATTCTCATAATTTCATGATCACATCGATAAGATGATTGATTTTGAACAAATAAACTAAATTACCATAAGCTTGCTCTTGCTTTTAGGCATACAAATCAAAAAACATAATAGAAGTACAGAAAATTTGCTCTTGCTTAAAGTGATTAAATAGTTTAAGTGAAGTCGTTGCAAAATTCCATAAAAAACGGTACAAAAGGACAAGCAGTCCCATCAGATGTGAAGAGACAAGAACCTGAAAGTACCATCCAAGGAAAAGTACAAGAGAAACTAACATGACATGTTGCTTCCCCAGTGGCGTTCGGCTCCTTCAACAGTAGCTGCAATGGCACTTCCTTGCTCAGCAACTTTTTCCATTCTTGATATAGCATCATAAAGGCACTTGGTAATATCCAGCAATGCGATAACTTCACCATTCTCCACAACTGGGAGGTGCCTAAATTTTCCTGTTGCCAGGACAAAGCACACAAAGAAGCCACTGAATTATTACATTTTGCTGATCAAATCAAAATCAACCACCATGATTTTATGCCATAAAATCAAACAGAGGCAGCTAGAATCCAACCCTGAACCATCTTCTGGAGAGCTTCTATGGCTAACGCATCTGAGTTGACAAAAATTGGATTCCTTGTCATTATTTTGGAAACCACCGTCTGTTCAGGCCTCAATCCCTCTGCAATGACTCTAGCAGCAATATCCTATTTCCAGATTCCAAAATAGTAGAGCCAATTAATAACATACTTGGAATCATGAAGGAAGCATAAGTACAAAGAACAATAAAAATAATCCACTATGAACCTTATCAGTAGCAATCCCAGAGAGCAAAGCATTGGCATCAGTCAACAAAACTGCATCCACGCGACGAGCTGCCATTCTCCGGCAAGCATCCGACACGGTGGTCCCTTCTGGAATTGTCAACGCTTTTGACAACTTCAATTTCTTCACTGTCCTCTCACCAGACCTAAACGCATTTCCAACATGACATCACGTTCTCTAAACGATGTTTATCCAAAGCTCACACCGAAACCATAAACCACGAATCAAACAGACCCAATTCCCCATAAACACATATAAACTGCACCAAATCGCGAAAGAAAAAAAGGAAGAAACCTACGATTGAGACGGCGGAGACGACGGCTTCGAGTTGGTTCCGTGGCTGGGACCGTTCTCCGTCCCCGTCAGCGACGAAGACGACTTTTTGGACCCCGACGTCCCTCGTTTCAAGCTGTTTCGTTTGGGAGGTGGAGGAGGAGCCATCTGGCTGCTCATCTTCCCAAACTCCCTCGAACCAAATCCAATCCAAACAACAAATTAGGGTTCTATCAATCAGAATCGAAACCAATTCGATCGAAACAAGAGAGGTGACCCCAGAATTCGTGGAGACGAAAGGGAGAGAGAGATTAGGGTTTGAAAATGAAATGTGTGTTCATTTATTTTCCCACCTCAGCTTCCTAATTCAAAATCCGAATAAGATTTATTAGTTATATAATTTCTCGATAATTTTGGATCCGTTTTTTTGTGACGGAGAAGAGATCATGGCGCGTGACTTCTACGCGAAGAGCTGCAGTGTTAGTTTCTATTTTTTTTCTCCCTTTCTTTTTTTGAACACTAACGATTACGCTCAGCGCATATTATTCAGATCTAATGTTAAAACGTCATACAAAAAAGGAGGGCATATCTCCCACTCAATGTCAGACATAGAATTAGCTGCCTTAGTTATGATATGAGCAGCTTGATTCGCTAGTTTTCTAGCAAACGCAAAAGAGATCGACCATAGCTCATGTAAAAGAGCTTTATAATCCTGAATGATCATTGAAAAATAAGAAGAAAATATATGCTTAGACAAAAATTGGGTAACAACTTGACAATCCGTTTCTACGCATATAGGAAAAAAAGATAAAGATTTGATCCAGCTCAAAGCTTCCAAAAAACAAAGTGCTTCGCCCACTTGTAGATCTCGCCAACCTGGGAGCGTCATCAATTTACCAACACAATTATGCCCTTGAGAGTTGCGGATAAGCATACCAAGGCCATAATACCCATTTTCCAACAAAGCCACATCATCGTTACACTTGAATTGATTCGGAGCTGGAGCCTCCCAACTCGCCAAAGGGCGTGGACTTCGTGGTACGCTGGTAGTAGTTGACGATTTTGCTGTTTGCCATTCAGTGAGTGTCGTCCTTGCTTGACTGAGGATGAAACGATGTGGGTGAAACCGCAATGACCACATAACTTCATTGCGATAAACCCACAGACTCCACATAATCATAAAAATCTCCTCCTGGTGGGGTTGTTAGAAAGATGTAACCACGTTCGTAAGCCATTCATGCAAAGAGGAAATAGCATGCCAACCCACATTCGATACAGATTAGGCGAAATCACAGGTATAAAAAGCATGTAATGTTGTTTTTGGCGCCTTTACACAAATAGGACATATATCATCTAAAAGCATATGCCGCTCTCTCAAGGTGGCTCTGCATGGAAGTATATTGCGTATAAGACGCTAAAGGAGAATCTGTACTTTACCTGGAACTTGAACTTTCCGAAGTTTTTCCCATGGGAAGGCAGCAACCAAAAAATTTTCATTAGCCATCTCGGTGCTGAGTTTGTGGCCGTCTTTGACTTGATATTCACCTTTCCTATTTTTTGTCCATACCCAATCATCTGAATTAATTGAGAGACTTAACGGAATTGTAAAATGAGATTTGCATCCCGTGGGCTAAAGGAATTGCAAATCAAAGATTCATTCCATTGTTGTCCTACCATGAGATCGGCGACCATAGTTAAGTTTCAGTCTTCTAAATATTCTGTCTGAATAGTAGGATCCTTATCATCCATTAACCGGGAATCTCGCCGTATATTGATGGTAGCACCATCCCCAACACGTCTTCAACATCCCTGCAATAAGATAGGTCGTGCTTGACATATACTTCACCAAATCTGGCTTAGATTGTTGCCTAGAGGTGCTGTGAGAAACTCAGAGTTTGGGAAGTATCTGTCCTTCAGTATTTTTGCGGCAAAAGAATTGGGATATTTAATCAACATCCATCCTTGTTTTGCTAGTAAAGTAAGGTTAAATTGTCGCAGGTCACGATATCCTAAACCTCCATGAATCTTTGGAATTGCGAGACGTCTCCACCGAAGCCACTTGATACCATTGTTCTCCATACCTCCATTGTGCCAAAAGAATCTATTCATTAAAGTTTCCAATTCCTTACATGTATCAACGGGCAATAGAAAAAGGGACATGATGGCATTGCTTGCGCCACTGTTCTCAAAAGAACGTCCTTGCCAGCTTTCGATAATAATTTTGTTTTCCAACCCTGCAACCGCTTTGTTAATTTTTCCACTATATACTGAAAGACCTGTCTTTTATTTCGGTCGATAACAGATGGCATGTAACATCCCGCCCCCATATTAAGGGTGAGAACCCGAAAGTTCAGTACATGTGAGCTCAAAGAGAAATTAAGACAATGCATTTTTTTGTTCATGCATCATGTTAGCATACATATAAATCTTGAATGTTTTAGCATAAAATGTAGTACATGCTTTCATTGACAACTTCTGGGTATAAATGCTATTAAATGGGGTTTTATTGAAAATGAAGAGTAGAAGAAATAGAAAGAGTGATCTTGGTATGAGTGGTGATAAGGAAAGATGTAAAAATAAGATTGGTAGTGATCTGGAAAATATTGACTGAGTATGTTGCAATCTTTTAGCCATAACGTTTTCTTTAGTTGTCCAAACGGGATAATTCTTGATTTCGATTAAACTAGAGATATATGGCTACATTTCGTATGAAGACATCGAATTTCAATTCTGTATCTAAGGATCTCAAAAGTTGACACGAAGTTAAGAATTTGGTGCAGTATTTTGGTGTATGAAGGAGAAATTCGTCTTCGGACATTAGGGGCAAATTTTGGATTCATATAAATAGATTTTGGTAAGGTTTCCTTCTAGAAAGTTGTAGATCTTTCTTTTACCTTTCCAACGGTATATTATATGAAAAATTTGGATATCGGAGTCAAAAGTTATGATTTTTATAAGTGGCTATGTTTTGGGCACAAAAAGCAAACGGAAGAAAAGTAGACGATAAAAAGCAGACGAAAGAAAAATAGACGGAAGGAAAAAGCAGACGGAAGGAAAGTAGACGATGAAAAGCAAACGAAAGAAAAGTAGACGATAAAAGCAGAAAAAAGAAAAACAGACGGAAGAAAAGCAGACGATAGAAAAGTAGACGGAAGGAAAAGCAGACGGAAGGAAAAGCAGACGATAGAAAAGCAAACGGAAGGAAAAGTGAGACGAAACAAAAAGCAGATGGAAGACAAAGTGAGACGATACAGAAGTAATACGATAGAATTAGCCTTTTAGGTTTTCATGAAAGTTGTAGATCTAGAAGTCCTCTTTCTAATGGTCTAAAAACAAAGTCAATCAGACATCTGTAACAAAAGTTATGGCATTCTCACTGAGACATGTGCATTTCAAGTGAGGGCATAAACGTGTTAGAGTCTTTTGGCCATAACTTCTTCTCTAGACCTCCAAATGACCTGGTTCTTGAACCATTGGTTTCGTAAGACATTTATCTACATCTCCACCAAAACTCTAAGCTATATAAAATGAAATGAGAAAGATTGAGTGAAAATAGTGATACGGGTATAGTGAGTGTGTTCTTAAGGTAACAACGAGAAATCCAGAAAGTTAAATGCCAAGAAGAGATAAAAAGAACGATGATGGAAAAAATATGTCATATGGAGAAAAAGACCCTTTCAAACTTTAATTACGTATAATTTAGTTGGATAACTAATCATCCTTATTTAAACACTTACAATCTGGGGTGGCATAACCACCCAGATTTCTTTTGGTCTAACAATGCAAGAACTCAAATAGGAATTCAAGGCCTACTAGGATTTTAACAAGATGAGTCTAGTTCATGGGATTCAAAATTGGACAAGACCATGGACAAGATCATAAGTATGAATAAGGCCCAGAAGAGGCTAGAACGAAAGTTTAAAGAAGTAATGGAAGATCATGCCTCTTATATTCACAACCTACAGGTTAAAATGGCCCAGTTTACTAATGAATTTTGTAAGAGAGGTGTGGAAAGCTTTCTAAGCAACATGGAAGTAAATCCAAGAGAATAATTTAAGGCTATTGCACTTAGGAGTGAGAAAGAGCTAAAAGAAACAACAAAAAATAAGTTAAACCCCACTTTGTAGAAGACCAAGAGAAGAAGAAATAGGATGAAGAAAAGAAGGTAGACTCTCCATACATTCCTCCTTTGTATTATTCGCCAAAAATACCATTCCCATAAATTTAGAAGAAGGAATTGGATGCACCAATCGTAAAACTCTTGGAAAATCTAAAGAAATGGAAATTTTATTTGTCATTTGTGGAAGTGTTGAAATGCAGGCCTAAGTACACTAAGTTCCTTAAAAACATATTATCTACCAAATGAACTTAGGACAATAATTAAATGGTAGCCATGATGGAAACCTCCATCTCCTTAATTACCAACCATATGCCCTCACGGTTGATAGATCCAGAGAGATTTACAATACCCTATATAGTTTGTAATTTAGAGATTTTAAAATGTTTATGCAGCTTAGGTGCAAGTATAAACCTTATGCCTTTGTCAACTTAGGTGCAAGCCAAAATCTATATGCATTCAGCTGGCAGATCAGTTGATAAAGAAACCGTTTGACGTGGTGGAGGACATACGTATAAAGGTGGACAAGTTTTTCATTCCTATGGATTTTTTCATGATAGATTTTGAAGAGTATTGAAACTGTCTGCTAATTTTTGGTATAGCATTTTTGACCACCGGAAAACTTTGGTAGATGTCCATGAAGACAATCTCATCCTTTGAATTGGTGACGAACAAGTGAAATTCAATATGAATAAGGTATTAAAGAATCTGAAGGAGGGTAGATCATTCATGAGAATTGATGAAGATGAATATTTAAAGGAGCGAGAGGAAGAGGAGCAGATCAAAGATTGAGTTTGAAGAATATAAGGAAGTCTTTGTTCAAAAAGTCAAAGAAGAGGAGAACACATAACAGAGGATACAGGACATAGAGGTTGAAGAAGACACGAAAGTCTTTGTTCATGAAGTGAAAGAAGAATAGGAGACAGGGTGACTGAGGAAGAACAAAAATAGTTCACCCTCTTACAGGACAAACTGTTGGATTCAATAGAAGATTTAGCGGTCTTGTTATTACTTATTTTATTGACAGTTGGTTAGTAAAAAAGACATTACTAAACTTAATTGGTTTTCATAATTTTATTAATATTGTCCTTTTGATTATCTTGGGTGGAAGCAAGATACTCATAATTGACCCAAGTTAAGTGTGGAAGGAAGAGCACGTCAAACTAATGATGTTAACTAAGTGCTATTTAGGAGGTAACCCAAGAATTAGGATAAGTTTCATTTTTATTTTGTTATTTGTATTTTGAAGGGAGTGAATTGCTAGAACTTCATGGCCAGAATTATCTCCAAATTCTTTCACCAACATCGTCACTACCTTAATCATTATGACAGGTTTATTCTCTAACCCTTATCTTAGTTTCATCCCCCCTTATGTGTTGTTTTTTTTTTCTCACATTGAGAACAATGTGTTGTTCAAGTATGGGGAGGTGTGCATTGTATTTTTTTATCATGAGTGTGAATTTTACATGTCATATGTTAGTTTTTGCTTTTTTTTTCATGTGTGAATGTGTCAATGGCTAGGACTTAATGGAACTAGTTTTGTTTTGAATATAGTCTTCTAGTTGTAAAGATTTATTAGCTTGTGCAATTCGTATTCTAGGTATCTTTGGTTAACTATGAATGTTAATTAGGTTATGACGTTAGTTTGCTCACCTTAGGAATTTGTTACATACATTTATAATTATAGGTCAATTAAATAAGTAATGTCGTTAGTATCTTTTCATGAGGATAGCTAAAGAAATAAGGTAGGCAATTAAATATGAAAAAGTGTGTATATCTTAAACAAATAACTATTCTGCTAGCTTTCGGGTTATGAATAACGCTAGTAGCTAGTTGAGAATATTATATAGTTGAGTAACCGAGGGACATTCATCACAAATGTTTGCCTTCGCGTTAAAGGACTAAAATGACATTCCTACTAAGCTTATTAATAAAACATGACCTAGTTGAATAACCGAAAGACATGCATCACAAATGTTTTCCTTTGCATCAAAAGACTAGGTCAATGTTAAAGAAAATAAACAAAATCATGTTTAATAAATAAATCATACTAATCTTTAAAAATAACATGATTTCTTAATGAAAAGCTACTTAGTGATGTTTGCAATTTCAATTGACTACTAATTATCAATGTGTGTATAAAAGTGTTGAGGATGAGTGAATATGACGTTAAGGTCTTGATTAGTATGTATATTTAGTTCATAGTGCTTAGCCATTTATTGCATAAGTTAATAAGTTGGAACAACTTGAAGGATTGTATTTTAGGCTAAATTAGTTTCATGAAGTTAGATGTCATTGTATCATTATTGCATATGCATGAATGTATGTGTTATTGTTTTGTGTTTGAATGTGTATTTGTTTTTTTTTTACCTAAGGACAAGCAAATGGTTAAGTGTGGGGATGTTGATAGTTGTAGTTTACATTATATTTTGGTAGGTGTTTTAGTGTGTTTTTAGGTGTTGATTAGATGATTTTTGCATGTTTAGTTTTAGAATTATGTCAATGTGATTGTGTATTTATGTTTGTGAGTGTTTTACAGTTTAGAGCATGACATTGAACTTTAATTTTATGCACTTTAGGTGTTTTGACGTGGTTGTTAATGTATGAACTCAAATGTAAAAGATTGAAGGAAGTTGGAGAAAGCTTGGACAAAAGGAATAAGGTCACGATCGTGACATATCTGTCATGGTTGTGAAAAAAGGTCTCCCCCAGGGTCACGATTATGATAGAAAAGGATAACACTAGATCACGATTGTGGCACCTATGTTATGATCATAACAAAAGCTAAATTTCAAAGGTCACGATCATGACAGAAGCTAACTTTCAAGGGTCACGATTGTGACATATCTGTCACGATCATGACAGGCATAAAGAAGATAGAAGAAGGAGAGAAGAGAAGAAGGAGCTACAAGAGTTGCTATTGTCCAGCCAATTTAGCCATCCATTCCAAGTTATTTATACATTCCTCTTGTTGTTTACTTCATCTAATGTATGCTTTGGACATGACAATGTTGAATATATTGTTAAGGATGTTCTAACTTCATTTAGGGATTGATTCTTGAAGCATTTTATGATCTATTTGCTTTTGATGTTAATGAAATTATTGGGTGTTGTGATGTTTATGGTTTTTTCATACTTTGATAACAAATCGAGAGATTGAATCGATAGTAATATGATTAGGTTAGGTAATGAGAATTATCAACCTAATAGATTATATAAACATCAAATTGGTAATTATATGAAGAGAGATCTTGTGTGAGGACACGATTATCCATTATTTCTTAAGAACTAATTGGAGATGTAGCTCATTTTTGTTAATTGAGAAATTGTAAATCAGAATTTCGGATTCAATTAGTGGTTATTAACTAGGGTTTAATGATTAGATTTTGAGAAAGAATAATCAACCCTTCGAAGATCCAGGACTGATACCAATTACATCAAAAGTGATTAGCGTAGCGAAATGACGATACATAAATGCCATCTTCTTATAACTGTTTGATCTTGTTTTGTTGCGATATCTCAATTGTTAAGTGGTTATGCTCCACTTTAATTTACTAGTGTTAATTTCATAACTTTAATGTCAATCAATCCATACTCAATCGCTTAATTTTCTAGCTAATTTTATTTTCATTTTAATTCATGTTTTTGCAACCTTAGATAGAGTTAGTATTCAATTAGTTTTAGTTAATTCCTCATGGGATCAAAATACTACTAGTTATGATTTCGTATGCTTGCAGATTATTGAGGGTTTTATAGAAGTAAAACTTGCTTAATAAATTCTAAGCAAGAAGACATCAAGGAGGTATGAAATGTCAGGCTAAAAATCTTATGGCCAAACTGATAGAGCAAATTAATTTTAAAAGAAGATTCCAAAGAAGAAAAAAAAACTCTTATATTAAGAGTTATAATTAAATCTTAAAATTTTCTTTTTAAGAATTTAACAAGCTTAAAGACATCCCCACCAATTTTGAAGAATATATGTAGAAAAAGAAGAAGTAGATTATAAAAGATATGATAAGAGACTTTTTATATGCAATTACTTCTTGATAATAAAATTATAAAGCTTTAATAAGGAATCTCAAAGTTGAAATTTGTCAAATAAATAAGGAAATAATGGAGAGACCATAAGTTACCTTGCTTAGTAACACAGTACCTAACCCTAAGGAACATATGAAGGAGGTTGCCTTAAAGGGTCAGGAGTTAGCTAACACCAAGAAGAAAGAAAAAAGTAAGGTAAGGACACTATTGATAAAGTATCGATTTAGAATTCCTTACCCTATAACATTATTTTAAGTAATCAAAGAGGAAGATAATAATACTTAGGAGGAGTTTGAAAATATTCAAAAGAAGAAGTTTTAGAAAAAGAATATCCCAAAGAGGAGGACTCAGAGTAGGAAATATAAAGAAAAAAACCAAATGAAGGTAACATCAAATTTCTCCAAGACATACTATCAAAGTTGGGTGACCTAGGTAATTTTAAAATTTTATGCATAGTTAGTGAAATTTATATTGATAAGGTATTGGTGGAGCTAAGGGCAAGTATTAATTTAATGGCTTATATTATACTAAAAATATTTGGATTAGGTCAATTGGAACCTATTAGAAGATTAGTGTATCTTGTTGAAAATTTAATAAAAAGTCCTAGAGATGTTAAAGATGATGGTAAATTTTAAATGTCCATAGTCTCATATGTATATGTTCTAGATAATAAAGAAGATGAGGAAAAACCATTAATCCTATATAAATCCTTCCTAGCTACAATAAGTGCAATAATCAAAATTAAGAAAAGTCAACTCATACATAGAGTTACAAATGAATAACTCATATTTTTAAATGATGAAATGCCATTTATACTTATTAAATAGTCCAAATAAGTTAATTTTTTCAATATCATACAGAAAATCATCACAAAAAATGTTAACGGGGTAAGAAAACTGAGGATGAAGTTAGGAGTGAAGAAGAAGGGAAAGAAGAGAGAAGAGAACCTTTTATATAGTGAATTATGCAATGATGAAGAAGGGACCAACCATATTGTTCTAATATTTAATTAACTTTGATGAAAAGGTCTAGCTAAATGCCTAAAAAAGAAGGGTTTATTGAGAGACAAACTTAACCATAAGTTTAATTTCTTTTAAATGTTTTTAGATTTTAGGCACTATAGTCTGATAATTTTGATTTTTTATTTGCATTTGGTTTGGATTTTTTATTAGATTAAATCTTGATATAGTTGTTTGTGTTTGGTATTTTTTGCATCTTTTTATTTGTAGTTAGGAATATAGAAAAACGTACATATAAGCTTTAGGAGAAACTTTGAAGAGTATTGAAGATGAAACATCTAAGAAACAAGCCAATTGAAAGATCATAATTAATTATGCATTTGAAATATATTATTAAATACGACCTAAGACATGCACGTTTCCCTAAATATATTGATATTTGAGTTCCTTTTTCAAAAGGATCAATAACCTAGAACTCTCTCATTGATAAGTCCACATTTTCATTTTTATAAGGAATAAATTAGTTTTTCATTTATCATTCTTGTAACAAGTTTATATGAATTATTTGACATTTTATCATATTTGGTTTATTGACTTGTAAGTGATAATTAGAGGAAAAATTTCGAATTCGTATGAATTTTTTTTCATAAGTGTGAGATCAAGGAGAAATCAAAGTTAATTAGAATTTAACATAATGGACAATCACTTTATAGGATCCATAAGAGATCAATTCAAGCTCGAAAATTTAAAAAATCAAAGATTCAATTCTTAAAGAATTAGTGATGAACTAGTGTTGATATGGTATGTTTCTAGGGCTAGACTCATAAGAGAGACATAAATAGAGAGGCAAAACCAAATCGATGGTAGTGTTAAAGGTGTGTCAAGCATTAGACTTTAGGCATAAAATTTAATGATGCAAGAAAATATAATTACACCAACCTTCATAGCATCTTATTAACCTTAAACTATGAATACAATAATTAGGGTTAATTGAGCAGGTTTTTATTCTTCTTTTCATTTTTTTAAATGTTTTATACTTTCTTGACATCAAGGAAACTTTAGAAGAATGAATTGAGGAAGATTCATCGCAACTTGGGATATCTTTTTCTAGTTATTTCCTCTTTACCTTCTTTGATGATTATAATATTTTATTTTTAGTTCAATTACATTACATTTAGCAAATAAATCTTTAGTTAGGGTTAGCGATATAACTTGTATTAGATTTTTCAATTATTAATGCATGATGTGTTATTTCTTAGATTGAATTTATTCTCTTTGATCTTGATTCTTGAATTTATGCCATAATTTCAATCTTATTTTGCTTGAAGGATAGAAAGGAGAAATATAATTAGGCACTAGGAGGATAACATACTAGATTTAATGAAAGAGATATCCTTCACTAAATTAATTGTTCTTAATGAATTTGATTAGGTTAATTGCATATTGAGAGGTGGTAATTACTTAATTAAATATACTTGTGTAACCTTGAGAGAAGGCATAGATATCTTAGGTTAATTATTATTTCAACCTTGATAAGTAATCATACTTGATAGTTTAAATTCCTCATAAGTGAACCTCGAAACCTTAGCATTTTATTTTTATTTATTCCTTTTGATAATTAATCACTTTGCTTTTATTATTCTAAGTAGTTTAATTACCTTTATAAATCTTATTAAATTTTATTTTTCTAATATTAATAAACTTATTAATTAATATCTTTATGGGAGTAATAACCTAGAGTACTTTCAATTTAAACTTATTATTTGATTCTATGTACTTGTAGATTTATGCGATTAAGTTTTTGATGATGATGTTGGGAGAACTTTTTTAGTAACTACTTTATTAATTTTAGCTTTTTTTCAATCTTATCTTCCTTAATTATTTTTCAAGTGGTTGAGATAGGAGATCTACAAGTGCAACTTTGGATTATATACTTCTTATTAACTTTAAAACCAAGTATACATGTAGACCAAAAAATAAAAGATAAAGAAGAGGGATGGATCTAAATCAAAACCATGATATAAAGTAGTAGCAACCTAGAATTTCCATGGGAGACATTTAGATGTCTTTCATTAGTTTTAGTCCTTTATGTAATAGGTTAAGTTAGATGGTAAGAGCTCATGAGCTCAAACAATTCCATCTTCATTTATTGCCTAATTTAAGCAAACTACCTACGGTTCATTAAGGATTTTTATTTTGTGATCTAAAAACTTCCTTTGAATGTTCTTACTAAAGATGAATTATGGATGAGATGTTTCCCTATAGTATGAGAGATCAAGCAAGGACCTAGTTACTCTCAATCAATGTGAACTCTTTTTATATTTGGGACCATATTTATGATGCTTTTATGCTATAATCCTTTCCTCTATATAAAACCATTAAGCTCAAGACATAAATTTAAAGTTTTGAACAAAAAGAGGGAGAAGAACTATAAATCTTTGAAATATATAGAAATTTGTTTAGTCAATTCCCACACCGTTAATACTCCTCACAATTGGTCATGCATTTTCTCCATAAAGGTCTTATTCTCTCATGTCAAAACTTAGTTGATACTATTATAAATGGAACATTCTCTACAAAAACTATTGAGGAAGTTAAAGAAAACATTTAAACCTTGGCCAATAATTCTATAACTAAGGTTGAAAGGAGCAAAATAAAAGCATATCTTTATGACATTTAAGATCTTCATACTTGTTAGAGCAAGTTACAAATATTTATAAATAGATGAAGATCTTGTTAAATTAGGGCATAGGAAATACTGAGGCATGTTATCACTGTGGTAGGTATAGGCATCCTTCCTATTTATGCATGAATATGTAACTAACCTCAAATTATTATGAAGATGTGAACCATTGCCTATTTAAGAAAACCAGTTGGAAATGATTAACATTTCTCTAATACTTATGTTTTAATGGGTATTTTAGTTTGTTTTTAGTTATTGATTAGATGATTTGTGCATGTTTAGGTTTAAAATTGTGTCAATGTGATTATGTGTTATGGAGAAGATTAAGAGAAGTTGGAGAAAGCTTAGAGGAAGAGCCAGGGTCACGATTGTGATATCTTGGTCACGGTCGTGATAGAAGCAACCCAGATATGGCCACGATTGTGATAGAAGCTCATTTCATGGGTCACGATCGTGGCAGGTAAGCCACGATCATGACATAACCTTGTTTTCAAAGGCTATGATCGTGAACCTGCCACGATCGTTGTTGGACCCCGTCCCCGAGGCCCAACATTCGGACCCACAAAGCATAGCAGACCCAAACCGACAATAATACTGACCA
>JANZLC010000003.1:16458832-16479011 GCA_026413385.1 Erythroxylum gracilipes
TGTCACTCCCCTCGTGTTTAAGTCACGGCAATGACTCTCTCAAATAAGCTCACACACTCTTGCCTTTTACCACTCAAAGTTCTCTGAAATCCAAGTTACAATCAGAACCACGGCTTCATCAAATCAAGGTTCCCAAATGTAGCTCGAGTAACAAGAACGACAAACCCCGGTCAAGTAACAAATATGAGAGATCAGGAAAAAAAATCGGATTTTCCAGAATTTTTTTGACTTTTTTTCCCTCCCCCTTTTCTTTCTTTCGGGAGTCCGACTCTTTCTTTTTTTCAGACTTTTATTTTGTTTTTTTACTTTTTTTGACTTTTTCTAGACCTTTTTTTTGACTTTTTTCTGGCCTTTTTTTTCTTTTTTTTGAACTTTTCTTCCGAACTTTTTGTTTTTATATAAGCTGAAAGTTTTCAACAAATAATCGAAAACCCTAACTAAAACAACAGCAAGAAGAAAATTGAAATCCGAGGTCAAAAGTGAATTCACACCTGAATTGATGATCTGACGACAATTGGATGGCGATGGGTGGCGGTTTCTTGAAATTTGATGGAGTTGAATAAGAATCCTCCTCCAAACCAAGGCTCTGATACAAAAATTGGCGCACACCGCGGAACAATAGACGTCGATGTGATGATGTTTTCAATGGGTATTTTTGTTTTATGGGTTTTTGACCTAGAGGAATTAAAAATGATAGATATTTGGAATTCAACAAACAAGAAAATAAAGGATACGTAAGGTTTGATTTCTACGACACCTCTCGGAAACTTGTTCTAAGCAATCCCGATGATCAAAATAAAACCCAGAGACGAACAATCAACACGTCACAATTGAGAAAACAATTAATAAGTGAAAGACGATTCGAAAAGTAACAAGAACAAGAAAATAATATTCTCTCTAAAGCCAACGGCACTCAAACAATATGATCTGATCTATTCTAAAACCCTAAAACATAAGTATTTATACCTAGATCAAATAATAAAAGGTTGGGCTAAAATGTATGGAAGCCCAAAATAAAACGAAGTCCAAAAATTAAATAAATAGGTCTGATTCGTGTCTTCAAACTCCAAGTGTATCCGGTCCAAGGATTTGAGTTAAATGGATTAGTTTGAGCTCAATTCCATTAAACTCTCCTCCAGTAAGCTCAGAGTTCACCATCCCTGTCACGTACGCCATCTTCATGATGATCCCTTCGCCTACTCACATCAGTTCTACACCAACGTGAGTTATTGGAGTAATTACAGTTGCACAATAGCAAAGCCACTTGGCAGAATAGTTAAAAGATTGTCCATTAATCAGCTCAGAGGACACGTGTATTCCTAGTGCATTCATTCCTAATGCAAAGCGAACATATGCATTCCTGTTACATGTATTATCATCAGTAGTTCATCACCTTCCATCTTCTCTGCTACGCAACAGTTGTTCGCGTTTGTGCTACTGCTTCTATTGCTGCTGCTGTGGTTCTAGAACAAGTGAGTTCCTTCTCCTTAGTTTTGCCATTTTCCTGAGTGCTTATTGAGGTGCATGCATCTAATGAATCTGCATGTTAGTGTGCTTGCACGCTGGTACATTAGAATCATAGCCTCCAATTGCTAGAGGTAATAGGATCTACCTAAACATGCAGTTGACATGCAATGACTTTTAATCTTATGAAGGTGTTGGTCCAAACATGAATTCACTTATGTAGGAGACGATCCAAATAACTTTTGATTCCTTTCTCGCCATGTATAGTATGTTATGACTCCTAAAGTAATCTTGAATAACTACTTGTCCCCATTGGTTCTGTAGTGATGAGTAACAGCCTAATCCGATATTTGTGATATGTTAAGAGTAAGGGCAAGAAGTGTCAAACTTGGACAGAATAGTCCTCCAAAGTTGATTTGAGTAGTTGCAATCAAAGAATAGGTGATTCACACTTTCAAGCTCCTCTTTGCATAGTAAACCATTGAGATTCAAGATTAGGAACTTTAGCGCATCCCTAGTACTCAGACTGTTACGAGCCACTAGCCACAAGACAAAAGAGGAGGGAGATATTGGTGGATCCCATATTAGTTTATGAGTTGGCTTTGTAGGCAAGGACTCTTACAGGAGTTTTCACATTTTAGATTTGAGTTGTGAATCTTGAAGATTTGTCTAGAGTCTAAATGATTAAATACACGGTTCTATCAAAAAGTTTTACTTTCAAGTCAATTGAAAAGAATCCATGCATACTTAACACAAGCATATACGTTCCACCAACTTGTATATTTGAACTGGCGCAGAGTTTTCAGTTCTAGGTTTATGCAAGTACAATATATAAGCTGAAAAGGTTTGTATTGATAAAAAGCGTGACAACTTCGTACATCCGCAAGAAAGACGAGTAAAATTGAAAGTACCAGGCACATGGAATGTTCACATAAAACATGAAGACCATTACCATCTGATGACATGCAAATTATAAGTCAAAAATGACACTCTTCCACCATTTTGCCCCTCGTATTTCCGGTCTTATGGTCCCAACATCTACAAGGGCTGAGTACCATATGAAGCAGACAGAATTTTCCTAATGCTTTCATAATTGTAGCAATAACATGAAATACTAAACAAAGAACTATGTTGGGAATATATGCGTTACTCCCTAGGCCGTGCCAACCACAAAGAACTAAGTGCCCGGAGTCGTGATGTATAGTCATGGATAACAAGAAAAGCTCGAGCAGCCTGCCGAGTAGTCAAAATTCGATACATTTGTTGCAGAGTTTGTTGTCGTAATAGGTCAGCCTGACAACATAAAGGACACAGATTATAAAAATATACAAGCCACTCCTGTAGAGGTCAGCCTGACAAGATGAAGGACAGATTATAAGAATATACAAGCCACTCCTGTATACAAATTATCATGGAAAAACAATTTCAATTTGTATGGTTAAACACAATGTTTACTTGATGAAGGAAGTTCTCTAACGTTGCTAGTTTTCCCATCGCAATTGCCATTTGGCCCATGTAGTGAGCAACATTTCCAGATCCAGCAGGGCCTAGACTGGCAGATGAAAGTGTATCTACAAGCGATTGTTGCAAAGCTTCCATTCCTTGAGATAAGGCATCTTCCGCCTGTTGGGAGGACTGCTGCAGATTGCATACTCCCATCAATTGTTGATCTGTTAGGGGCTCAAGATGGTTTGCCAGTATCTGCATTTAAGAACAAAATTCATGTAAATCAGTTCAATCAATTCAGGCAATTAAGCATCAATATACAAATAATGGTCAACCACCTTCAGAATTTCTGAAGAACGAAATCCACCCAACCACATGAAACATCTCTCAGCAGGTGTCTTCCACATGCCTGAAAGGATGTGAAAAACATCAGCCTTTGCACCGATGCTCTTCAGCCGAAATACCTCTTCATAGTGAGCCATTACACCATCAACAAGAACACGTAATTCATTGTCAGCCATATGAGAATTGACAGCAGATCTTAGGTCACTGATAAGCCGTTGATGTTCATCTAGCCACCGTGCATACTCCATGTCAAATGCTAAGGACCCTTTAAGTACAAGTCATTGTTAGATTCATACACCAGGACTACCCTAGAGCTCATTTTTTTAACATTCATGGACAATTCTGATTTCAATGAAATCATAGCTACTTTACTGCAAAATTGAATGGAACATGGGTTATTAATTTTAAATATTAGTCCTCCATTTGAGATGCCAACTGTGACAACTCAAACAGGACATTAATGTATTAAAAAGCATCTATGTGTGGCACAATGCATCCATAAAAATTGCGGATACCATATCAAAAATATTTTTCATATAGTTCATATGATCTGTTCTATACTAATTGATCCAAGGTTATTTTCGAAGATTAAGGCCTGAAGAAAACAGCCTGAAGACCCCTTACCATTTCCAGGTATTGAATAGGCATGATCTCCTGAATAACCAGTAGTGATGAAGATTCCCTGCAGAGAAAAACTAAACGCATGTGAAGAAGTGATAATACTTTAAAGGCTCAAAGCATCGACATTATATTAAAAATACAAGTATTGCACCTGCTGGCGAGCTCGTTGAAGCTCTTCCTCTATTTGTGTAAGCCTGAGCCGACTATTCTCGAGCTGCTGAACATATGCCTATCCAAAACCAAAACCTATAAATGATCCAAATGTATTTCACTTATCAACACAAAATGTCCATTCAATTCACCTTGCAAAGGCGGAACAAAAATAATTGTCAGCTCAAACATATAAAAAATTATCAGAACCAATGAATGCTAAGAACAGATTAAAGAATGGTCAATGCACAACTTGTAAGTGTATAACAAGCAATTCATTTGCTAACATCATTTGACACAGTAGTCAAAATCCATACTTTCTTCCTCAGTCGACTCTTTCTTGCTGCTTCTCGATTCTGGGCCAGCCTTCTTAGGGTCTGCACATAGTTACAATTGAAACTTTAGACACAACCTGTAAGCAGCAAGACAATTTCCAGTCACAATTGAATAAGCAGTATCCTGTCGACAACCTTTTGATCACCATGTTTTGTATTGGATTGATCCCGAGAATCCACTACCACAACTGTACCACGCCGAACTCCTTGAAGCTACGCAAGTTACAAAATCACAAATCAAATATACAATAAAAGGCATGCAGCACCTGATACCCCCAGGTATTTATTTAAGACCAATTGTATTCTTGTAATTTTGATCTAAAGGTTTGAAATTCTGTCAAACCATCAGTATTAGTTAGTTACTCATGTTGCGCAGTGATTGGGATGAAAACATTTTGTCATTAGTGCTCTAAAAGGTAAACTTCACGGACCATCCAAAAGCAGATTGTTTAAAATTTAAAAAAAAAATCCAGCAAAAGTAGGTAACTACTTAGGATCCTATGCAGTGGTAATTCTAATTCACAGTGGATTCTTAATTACCCAACTGACCCACCATTGAGCAAAAAGATTCTCAATTGGCAAACAAATGAGCTTGGGAACAGTAAAGAACACAGCATGTTTGCAGAGAAATAGACGCCCAAAAAAACGAATAAAACCTGTTTCTTGTCATCAGTGTCAACATCTGTTGAAGTATCAGTTTGTTGGCTGTTATCTGCCATCCCTGAGTCTCCCCAGTTCTCAATACCGTGCCCGTTTCCCAACGAACCAATTGGTGTCCCCTTGTGGTACATGTATTGCCCTGTGTCCAAACACCCAGTTCCTGTAGTTGCTATCTCTGACGGCCCAATACTCTATAAAATGAACCCCACAAATGAATGGTCATTGATCACAATAACCATAAACACAAACTATAAGCCAAAAGAGAGACAGGAGTTGGTACAGGATCTACCGTGCTCAAGACAGCTGCGTACTGTAAGTTGCTGGACATAACAGCTACATTGCCGGATTTTAAACTGAACATGGAGCCTACAAAGTTTTATAACCGCAAGTAGTTAGAGATAGTAAACATTCTAGTTTATTGTTGAATATATATATTGTACAATGTATAAATATATAATGACACACAAAACACACTCAGACACGCACACGTATATATATATATATATATAGAGAGAGAGAGAGAGAGAGACGAAGATACTTGGACTTAAATCAACAGCATCGTCTTCGGGAAAAGCTGAAGCGGGTTGATCAAGCTGTCCAAGATCCGCAAAACGCGTCTGGTTTCGACGATCATCTTGTCCTCTGTATTCCACCCGTACCAAAAAAGGAACAAGAAGTCACAAAAGAAAGCAAGCAAACATTTTTCTTCTTCGAAGACAATACATACAACATTTTTCTGGAGAGCCCACATGCACAATCATAACAAGCTAACCACCAAAGAAAAAAAAAACCGGCTAAAAGCTAAAAATGAAGGAGAAAAATAAACAGTACCTAAGAAAGAAAGAAGTGGGGTGGCAATACATTTCAGGGTGATGAATGGTGGGAGGAGCTAGTTTGAAGCTTTGCATGCTAAAGAGTAAAGATGGCGTCTTTTTTATCAGAACAGAGAAAACGAGTACGATTGTGTCTCGTAAAAAACAGGGAAGTTGGAGAAGTCGTAAAAACAGAAGGAAAAGGCAAAAGCATTTAGTGAGGAAAAGGTGGAAGAAAATCTTCTTGTGATCTTTTATGGAAGTGGATAGCGTATCTGCTTTAGTTCATGGTCATGGATTTGTAATAAGCGAAACACCAAATGGGTCTCAGGCTTTTTATTATTGCGTTCTGACTTGGGAATTTAGTCTCCCAATAACCCCTCCACACATTTCTATACCATATTCCACCCGCTTTTTAAAGTGTGCATTTCACTCTCTTTTGTCATGAAATTCGATTATTTCTCTTTAGGTTAAATATTAAAATATGTCCCTCTATCTCTATCTAATCTAATAGAAGAGTAACTAATGACCTACGTGTAATTTATTTGTAATGAGTTAGATCTAATTTAATTTGAAAGACCTAATCCAAGAACGATTAACAGAATTACTGAAATTTCAATCTCCAATCTTGTTAGTAAAATAAAGTTGTCTTAAAGTTCAAGCTAATCTGAGAATGTATGCTAATGAAAAGCAAGACAAAAAATAACATTGAATTTTTATTACAACAAATTTTCTATGTCAAGAAATAAAATTTTATTCTATACAAGTTTGTAATTATATTTAATATATAAACATTTGAATTGAATAGACTAAAATAATCCCTTTGGAGTATTATTTTTAGGAAAATTTTAGAATTTCAACAAGTTTCATGACTTTGTAACAATAAATTTTATAATTGCCTACATATTGTTTATTTTTAAATTGAGTTGTGCACTTTACTTTTAGTAATTACTGTATATTTACGTTAAGCATTAACAGATTAATAACACTAAATTCATTAAACCATGAATCAAAATTTGACATTATAGTAATTTTATCATAGTCTTTATAATTCTTCTATATTTTAAAATATAAAGCACTGTTTTGGAATAATATTATTATAAACTCTACCCAGAAGATACTCGTGCCAGGTAGCTAGTGAAGCTCGTGTATACTTGCATTGTAGCTTTCTATAGTACCTCGAGCTCTCTTTTGTGGTACGTTTCTTAGAGTCTCCGCTTCTTTTCTTTTGTTTCTCTTCGTGCTCTGTCCTCCTTGCTTCGATCCCTTCCAGCTCCAGCCTCTCCTTTTTTTTACAAAGGAAAATAAACCAAAATCCAAAATACAATCTAACTAGCGCGGTGTTCTGCGGTACAATGTTCCTTGCTTGTCTCGGTGAATGAGCTCCATTATTATTCTCGGAAGCTCCTAGAGAATATGCAATCCTGAACTGGCTAGAGCTCAAGCCTCTCCTTTCAATATTCTATTGTCCTTCACCTTCTTCTCCCACTTCCACGCACAACCTTTCTACTCATTTCAACCCATCCGAGTTGCTTTTGTCCTCCATTTTTTTCTTTATCTTCCTACCATCTTTGCCCTCCTCTTCTTCATCTCTTAAACAAATAGATCGTTTTTCTTTTTCAACTAATAGGTGACGTAGTACCAATGCATACTAGCAATATTATATTGAGAAGGACCTGATACTATGATAAGAAATTCATCTATAACAAACTCAAAAATAGGTATAAAGAACAATAACCAACTTTTCTTATACTATTACACTAGAATAGGTGTATAAAGACCAATTGAGATTAAAAAGAGAGAATAACGGAGGATAGTGGTAGAGTTTTTATAGGCATGATAGGTATTTGTTTAGGGAGAATAAACTTTGTGTGCCTATTTTCTCTATGCGTGAAATACTTGTGCGTGAATCACATTGTGGAGGATTGATGGGTCACTTTGGGGTGCAAAAGATATATGACATACTTTATGAACATTTTTACTGGCCTAACATGAGAAAAGTGTTGAAAAAATCTGTTCTAGGTATGTTACATGTAGACAAGCGAAATCAAATACCCATCCACATAGTTTTTAACAATGCAAGCTTTTTTTCAAGCCTAAATCACAAGTCAAGGACATGAGGAGGCCGAAACATCCATGGAGAAACACCAAGGTACACCTAAGCTTGTGACTTTGTTAGAGGAGGCGTTGGAAGAGGCTAGTACTTAGCTTTTTTAGAAAACAAGCTTAAGTCTTGTTTGGGGAGCATTTTTGGTTTATTATTTATTGTCTCTTATTTTAGGCCCAAGGACTTGTTTATGGGCTATTCTTTTAGTTAGTAGCATGTGCTTCGTTTGTTTGGGCTATTCTGAGACTTATTTGTTTTAATGTGTTTAGCTCATTCCTAAAAGGACTTGGATCAGATTATGTTCAATGGGTCAGATACTCCTAGATTTGTAGCCTATTTTTCATTAAATAGGCTTGCAAACCCATTCCTAATTAGGGTTAGGACTTGGCCAAGGGTATTTATACCTTATTATATCATTGTAACCTAAGTTTTAATGATTAATAAAATTTTAAAGTTGAATTCTTCAAGTGAGGTGCGAATGTCTTCATGGTTACTTCAAGAAATTGATTTACATCAATAAGTAAGCATTTGCAACGTAAATTAATTTTTGATTTCTTTGGGATTGGGTCTTTTCAGTTGTGGCCCATGAAGCTTCTCACTGAAGTATGTAATGGGACGCCTACCTTGCATTAAAATAGCACCAATACCTATCTCGGAGGCATCACATTCAATCTCAAAAGCTTCACTGAAGTTAGGCAAACTTAAAATAGGTTCAGAACACAACTTATCTTTCAAAACATTAAACGCAAGTTCTTGTGCCTCGCTTCATTTAAAACCAACATCTTTTTTAATGATTTCAGTTAATGGCGCAACAATGGTGCTAAAGTCTTTCACAAATTGCCTATAAAAACTAGCTAAACTATGAAAACTACATACATCACCAATAGACTTAAGGGGGCTTGGTTCATAGAAGGTAATGAGAATGAGAATGAGAATGGGAATGAATATAGGGAGGAATGAGAATGGATATAATCATTATAATTATGATGGTTGGTTAAGATGAAGGAATGATTACCATTACCTTTGATGGTGGTTGGTTTGTTAAAAATCTTGAGACATAAAAATTTGTTAAAATTTTGTTTTATATCAAATTTTAAATACAATTTAATTAATTATATTTTATGCACCCTATTTATAATGACAGAATGTTCAAGATCAAGTATATTGTAGTATTTTTCCATAATTTCAAAAATTGTATATTTTTTAAAAATTCTATTTGTATTTGTTACTCTTAAATTAATATTATTTGGTAAGTCTGTAATTTATTATGATTGTTTAAATTACTATGAGAAACTGTTAATTTAATAATAATAATCATATACCCGTAAGTCCATTCACCCTTGATGAATGGTCCAATAAAAGGCATGCATAAAGCCCTTGTACCAAGAAAATAAATCAATGATTCTCATTTCTCTGAATTACCAGGGGAATGGAGGATTGCCAAGAACTGGGTAATGAAAATGTTACCCCTTCAATGATAGTTTAATGCCAAACACTAGTTTTCATTCCATTCCCATATATTTTTTTCTATTACCTTCAAACAAGCATACCCTTAGGGAACACCATGCAAATGCATAATATCTCTAAAGAACAAATCAGCAATATAAGTGGCATCATTAGTTTTATGATATGCAATAAAGTGTGTCATTTTACTAAACCTATCAACAATCACAAATATGTTATTCCTACCTTTTTTGTCCTAGGGCTAAACATATTAAAACAAATAAGTCTCAAAATAGCCCAAACAAACAAAGAACATGCTACTAACTAAAAGAACAACCCATAAACAAGTCTTTTGGCCAAAAATAAGAGATAATAAATAATAAACCAAAAATACGCCCCAAACAAAATTTGAGCTTGTTTCCTAAAATGGCTAAGTACTAGCCTCTTCCAACGCCTCCTCTAACAAAGTCACAAGCTTGGGCATGCCTTGGTGTTTTTCCATGGATGTTTCGGCCTCCTCATGTCCTTGACTTGTGATTTGGATTTGAACAAAAGCTTGCATTGCATGTTTAAGCCTTAAAGATTGTTGCGTTGTAATTGGACTATTTGGCATGTGTAGCTTGTTAGGTTGATGTGTAAGGTGTGAAACTCCATTGTGAAGGCTGGTTGTATCATCTACTCCCTCCTCAAAAGGATTCGTCCTCGAATCAGACCCTACATTATTAAAAGGAGAGAGATCAGCAACATTAAAAGTAGTAGACACTTGATACTTACCTAGCAAATCAATCATATAGGCATTATCATTAATTCTCTCAAGCACTTGGAATGGTCCATCTCATTTGCATCTTTGTCTTATACTATTTCATTGTGACTTAGCAACCCAAATATTATTTCATATTTCAACTTTTGACTCCCCCTTAAGTACATCTATTTTCAAATTAACCAAAATTCCCAAAAAGCAAAATTAATACCCAAAAGATTAAACGATATAACTGAACACAATTAAACTAATTAAATATAAAAATTAATTATTAAAATAATTTAGACAAAAGGATCTAATAAATGATTAAAACAAAATATAAAAAATAAATTCAACACAATCAAGAATCAAAATTTTAATTTTAACAATATACAAGTTAAATCTAGTAAAAAGACCACAAAAATCAACTTAGTCTATCATAAACATCAGATCATAAATGCAAATGTATGTTTAATTTCTTGAAAATAATTTTTAAAATTAAAAGAAACAAAATACATGATACAAAATTAAGTGTTTATAAGTATCAATTAAGGAACAACCATGGTATCTCTAATAATTTATTACAAAGGGACAATCATCAAGAATCCTCACATGAACCAAGCAAGGAAATTGATATAAAAAAAAGACTATTTGTTGAATCAAACGACGAATAAAAGTGATGCAACTTTTTTTTTGAATGGAAAATGATGTAACTATTGATTATACCTAAAAAGGAATAATCATTTGCTCTCACATCCATCATATTTGAGCATATTGAATTGATATATATATTTAGGAGGAAAAATAGTGTTGCATGTACCAAAAAGGAGAAAGATAGATATCTTTGCAATTGAGAGATGAGCTTGTTGAAAATTACTCTTAAGATTCATTTTATGCATTTCTTAATGAGAATGTTGCCTATATGATAGTGATTTTGAAAAGGACGAGGAAAGTATTCAATCATCCTTTTGATGTTTATAACTTATTATTTATATGCTTTTTAATATTGACAAAATGGCAGAGATAATAGTGGTATTGAATGAAATTGAAACTTTATCTTTATAAATTAATAATGCATGAATTAAAGGAACATTACATTTCATATTACTGAAACATATAGGGAGCATATTCATAAGTAATATTTTATTTTACTCTCAATATCATCAAAAGTTTCATCATTATCAAAAAGAAGGATATTATTAGACCAAGTGATGTCTTATTCTATAATTTTGATAATGAAAAAGTATATTGCTACCAATATTTTTTATGATATTAGTAATTTAATGTGTCAAAGAATTAAATAATATATGAGATACCAAGTTTATTGAAAGAGCAAGTGATACAGTGAGTAAAGTAGTTAAAGGAGCTAAAATGAACAAAGTTGAAGTACCAAATACAGTCAAACTG
This sequence comes from Erythroxylum gracilipes, assembly GCA_026413385.1. Taxonomy (NCBI): domain Eukaryota; kingdom Viridiplantae; phylum Streptophyta; class Magnoliopsida; order Malpighiales; family Erythroxylaceae; genus Erythroxylum; species Erythroxylum gracilipes. The sequence goes on from JANZLC010000003.1 coordinate 16,470,362, forward strand.
GGCTTTAATTTAGGTGAAGAACTAAGATCAAGGAATAATGAAGAACTTCATTTGTAAATATTGCAATATAATTTTTCTAGTAACCGTCATCTTGTGCTTTATAATACATTTAGGGGCTTAACATTTTATTACTATTCATATAATGTGTTAATGTATAAATCTTTTTGATAAATGCTAATTAAGTTATGCTTTTAACTTGATCTTAAGAGCATTTGAATTATATTTGGATAATTTCTATATGATTTGGTACTTAATGGGAATTATATTTTATTTACAGGCTTTATTTTAGCTCTTCAATAACGAAGGAACAAATTTATGCAAGTTAGAGCTAATTTAGAAAAGATTTGGTACATTTTCGAAGAAACACGAGTCTAGTAGAGAACCATTTTCTTAAAACACATAAATATGATGTTCCACCCTAGTGCATTATATTTTTGAAGAACTTACTATATAAACAAACAAATGTTAAATATGGAATCATAATTAGAACTCGGGTAAAACACGAACTCGTGTTCAATATTGTGTAGGCTACTGAGACATTTGAATTCTTAGATAACTTAGTGTATAATGGTACATGGTCAAAAAATGTCATATTTATAGCCTTCAAACCTACATTCCTAAAGTAAACCTCAAAAGCGTGGAAGAGGAGTTATTAAGCCAACATAGGCATAACACAAACTCATGTTAAAAGACCCATATTAGTGGTAATTGTTATGTAAATTAAGATTTTGTATAGCTAAAAAGGATAGATACAAAAGGGATTAAAGAAGAGCCATTAGGGAGGACCAGACAACAGTCACAATATATTAAATTAGAGAGTCTTAACACAAGAAAGAAGCAACCTTGGGAAAAAGGACAAAGTTACATTAAGATTATATCAAAAACATTCAGATTCAAGATCCACGAGAATGAGTTATTTTGCTTTGTATTCTTCGTTATTTATTAGTTAGTTTTATTTGTTTAAGCACAAACTAAGTTGAGATATAGATTTAGAATTGATAAACCCTAAAGGTGTTATTTTATATTAATTTCTTGATTTATATTGTGTTGATTTAAAATATGATAGTGTTTTGATTCAAATTAAGATTTCATATATAAGGAATGAGAAATCATATATATGAATAGATCATATAATCAATAATAAGAGTCACATAGAATTCTACATATAAGACTTTATAAATCTTTTGAGATAGAGCTAAATCTAACATAAAAATCCATAGAACATGCTAATACATTCTTAGAGGTTTTGATCAAAAAGATATTTCAATCAATTAACTTAAGGATAGGAGGTCTATGTCTTGAGAAAGAATACAATTGTAAATTTAAAACTTCCCCTAGTCCAATAAATTAGGGTTAATCATTGAATTAAGATTGATTTAAGTATAGAAAATTTTTAGCACGATACATTTTATTGATCTTTTGATTGCTTCAATCTTTTCATTGATTTGGTTTGGTGCTTTAGATTTGTTTAGTCAATTCTTTTTACTTTAATTTAATCGTTATTCTTGTTCAATTGGATAATAAAAAGATTGTCATTACTAGTAATTATAATCCTCGTGGGGTCAACACCTATATCCACCTAAGTTATACTATAAGAATGATAGGTGAACTTGCCTACTGATCTTTAGCATAATTTTATACTCGTGTCAACGGGATTATATTTGAGAGTTATTGTTGTTGTTGTTGTTATATATAAATGACAAAGTATACCAAGTATTTAAAGGATCTCCTTTCTAATAAGAAGAAGCTTAAAGAATTATTGATGGTGATTTTAAATAAAGAGTGCTCCTCTATCTTAAAAAAAACTATTATAGAAAATCAATGATCCAAGGTGCTTTAATATTCTTTGTAATACTAACAGCTTGTCAATTAAAAGGGAATTAGTGGATTTAGGGGTTGGAATCAATTTGTTGTCATATAACATGTCTAAGAAGTTAGGATTAGATAACCTACTAGGATGATCATTCAATTTTCATATAGGTTAATTCAGTATCCTAGGGGCATCATAGAAATTTTTTTGGTTAAGATTAATAAATTTATCTTTCTGATTGACTTTTTTAGTTTTAGATATGAAGGATGATATAAAAGTTTCCTTGATCTTAAGATTAACTTTCTTAGCCATTGCTAAGGCTATTATAAATGTGCATGATCAAAAGTTAATCCTAAAGGTAAGGAGGAATTAAATTTTAAGATATTTGAAACCAAGAAGCATTCTATTGATGAAGATGATACTTAGTTCTATATAGATGTGATTGGTATTAAAGTGTTTTACGCTATGTAGGAAATAATTAAAAAAAAACCATTTAGAGACTTGTATCATATGAAGAGAAGAAGATGAGTTGTAGAGCCTTATTTTAATAAATCATATGGCATATTGAGAAGCTTGAATAGGAAGAGGAGATTCAAGTCTTTGTGTAAGGAGTTACTAAGGTAAAGGATGTGAGTAGGAACTCCAACTAAAAGACTCATAAAGAAGAGCATGTTGGGACATGAGCCAATGATTTAGATATTTTATTTCAATTCAATAACCTTTAGAATCTTTAACATTTAGTATCTTTATACTTAATAATAGTTTTATTGCATATATTTATGTTGAAAACTATTTTAAAGTTGTGAATGTTAGATCATTAGTACTTTATTTGGGATGAGACTTGATAAAGTTGTATAGGTTATATAGGAAATAATTATTTATGTTATATAATATCCCTACATATTATATTAGATACCAGATTTCACTAATCTATGACTGTTCTTAATGGCATTAGACAAGGTCGATGATTTTTTAATTATCATAGTAGTACCATTTATCCTAATTTCATTTCCCTTATTTTCTATTTTTTGTTATTCTTTTATGTCATATACATTGGGGACATTGTACAATTGAAGTGTGAAGGAGGAAACTAGTAACTTATTAGTTATTTGGTTATGTAAGCATATGGTATAACTGTAGTTAGCACAAGTGAGTACGGGCCAATCTTACGAGGATGTTGGTTAATTACCCATCATTCACAAACTTACCAAGGTAGATCAATTGTTATGAATAATTAAATAAGAAAATAAAATAACTACCAAATATTAAAGCAAAGAAATGATTAAGAATAAATCGATGAGTGAAACACCTAGATTTAAGCCAGGTTTCCCGTAGGAGTTCATCATATTCAACTTCTCTTAGTTTAATGAATAGCTCCAGTTTTTTGAACTAATAAGAGTTTCTAAACTAGATTATATTCTTTCTTAATACATATAACTCTGATTCATAAGTTAATCAATTAAAATTCTTTTTAAATCTAGACAACCTAATAATGTTTGAACCCATTCTATGAACTTTTTTTAATAGGTTCTATCCTAACCTAGGAAGAAATTGCAACTTTCTCACGTTTATCTCATGCTTAACCCTCTTTAACCATGTTATAATATAAATACACATACATGAATCAAGTACTAAATCTTTCATTTTCACTCATTTAATTCAATCTACATAAAAACATGGATAAATTACAATAAAACTAGAAATTAATTAAACCAAAGAATAAATCAAAATATATCACATCTTAGGTTTATCCTACCTAAATCTATATCCCAATTTAGTTCATACTCAAACAATAATATTAAAGTAAAAATAATAATGAAAATAAGATAAAGAAGTCATTGTTCTTGAATCTTGAATCTTGAATCTTGAATCTTAAATCTTGAATCTTCAATCTTAAAAAGAATTCTTGTTAAAGTCGTGTTGTATCTTCAAAGAATGATATAATTTTAATCAAAATTGATGTAAAATAGCTTTAAAATGACTTTCTACTTTTCGGCCAAAGAACTCCTTTTTGTCTTTCTTTTCTTTAAATTTGAGGCCCTATATTTTTAATAAGCTAAATGGCCTCAAACATGAGTTAGTGTACAAAGCTATGTTGTCCTATAAATTCTAGAAAAATCTTAACACCAATATAGGATCTACACAAGATCGTGTAGGGTGTCGTGCTTTTCATCAAAGGGCTGACAAAAAAGTGTGTAGGGCTGCATAAAAGAAATAGAGGTAACCACCTTTGAACATAATTCTTAACAAGGTAGTGTGTAAGTGTTGTATTCATGGATCATTCTCTATTTCTTCCAATATTGCTCTAATTCAATTTATTTCTTCTCTAATTTTGGTTTGTTTTCCTTGTACAGATAAAAATAAGATCTGAAATGACAATAATTCTCAAATTAAATATCAAATCATTCAAAATATAAGGAATATGAGAAATTTTGAAAAAATTCTTAACTTCAAAAGGTATCAATTGAGATAATTTATTATAAGTTTATTGTGATTTGATTTATTAGGCAAATAGTTATGCACATTGATGATAAAGTTAATGTTAATTTGCTTCATTAATTTTGAAAATGAATAATTGATATGCAATATCATACTTTTTTTAATATATTTTGGACATACAATTAGTTTAGAAATGGACTCTTTTTAAGTATTTTTTGCATCCTACTAAAAAATAAAACATGTGTAAATAAGTGAGTATAAATAAATTTACTTTGCCATCTTTAAACTAAGTAAAGGGATTGAAGTTAAAGAGTAGTACTAGTAAACATTTAAAATGGTGACCTAATCAAGTAATCAGGAGAAATTATGTTAAGGTATTTACTCTGATGTCAAAAGTTGGGTAACTTTTTAAACAAATTTCTATATGTTCTAGTGTTAATTTAAAGGCAATGTTTTGTTTTTGTTTAAATAAGAGTTATGAAAATGTATGAAGCATCTATCTTATGTATGTTTACTTTATGCATTACGTTGAACTTTTGAATTAATTTAAAGTTTAAAGGGTTGTGATGTTGAATTGAATTGATTAAATTAAGACTTCATTCAAGTAGCTAAATGCCTAACAATTTGATGAACTTTGTAAATTGAATGAATAATGGAGAATCTTGATTGATGCATTGGATTTATTAAATTCTTTCTTGGAGTTGCTATCTATCTAAGCTAAAAGTAATAAAATGATTTACTTGAAGACAAGTAAATACTTAAGTAAGAATGAATTTGATAAGTGCTAATGAAATTATATTTTTAGCATGATTTTAAGAGCATTTGCTTTATATTTGGATGATTTCTATAGGATTTGGTATTTAATGAGGTTTACATTTTATTTTTAGGCTTTGGCTCCCTAATGAAGAAGAAATGAATATAGATAAACTAGAGCTAAGTTAAAAAAGATTTAGCATGGTTTTAGAGGAGCACAAGTCTAATTGAGATGTATGTTCTTCGAACACAGGTCAAGCATTGGCTCATGTTTGGCCCTGGTGCATTACATTCTTGAAAAACTTATTACATGAACAAACTCAGGTCAAACATAGACTCGTGATCACTTTCACATTTTGTAAGAAATTTATTTTAAGTTTTAAAGAAAAATTCTTAATCTTTAAACAACATCTAGAAAACTTTTAAAATGGTTTTCAATCAAGTTTTGTTAAATAAGTGTGTTTAATCTTTAAAAGGACTTAGTCGGTTAAAGAATTTGTCATGTTTTCTATAAATCATAGATTAGCTAAAGGGTTGATATTGATTAACCGGTAGGGTGTTTAAAGGTGGACAAAATAAGTAAATTATGATTAAAGACATGGAACAATCAAAATTTTTTGAAACTGAATATAAAAATTTGTCAAATTTTGGTATTAGACTATGAGTTTGATTAAACGATATTTCAATTAAGTGAACTTAGTTGCAGGTAGTAAATTATATAATTGAATTGTGTTTAGGAGACTAGATGTTGCAACTGCGAATTTATGTCTCCAACAACTATTTAAAGTGATTTTGGATATAAATAGAAAACATGAATTGTAGGAAGAACTTTTGGCAAAAGAGGAAGTCTTAGGAAGCTATTGATAGACTTTCATTTCATTCCTATATTTGTGAGCATTATATGAGCATTTAGAATATTGTATAAAAAAAGAGAATTGTAGAGCTGTTTTTGAGCATTTATGAGATTAATTGACAAATAAATGAATTGAATATCATTCTCTTTTTACCCGTAATAAAGAAAATATGTAAAAAAAATTATGTTTTGTAAGTATGATAAGAGTCTCTAGTATATTATATAACCAAAAAAGAGAATTCTTGAGTCATTTTGAGCATTTTTTAATAAATTGAAGAATAATTGAAATAAATATAATTTTTTTTTACTCGTAACAAAGAAGATATATATATAAAAAATTCCTATTTACTCTCATAATGAAGATGTGAGTTCTTGGTGATTGATTGAACAAAGATAATTGATTAAATTATCAATTGGAACTTTAAAAGTATATGTAAATAAAAAATTATTTGACGAAGGGTTTCCTTTCTAATGCGGCTCACCATCAAAAAGGAAAGTTGAAATTTCTAAATTTCCAGACATATGTACACTATAGCCAACAGCAATAGAAACCTCAGGAAGCTTGTTCTTCGAATGCGATTACACCAAGTGGATTTGGTAGAAGATACAAGAAGCAATCTCAATTAACAGCATAAGCATGCTCTTAGTTGGATCCAGGAGGATAGGCGAATTAGTGGCATGATGAGAAAGAGGGTGATCATTTCCCCGGGGTTTAGTACGTACAAGATATGGCAAGAAAGAAACGGCAGATATTTTAGGGGAATCGAAAACTCAAAAGAATCTACACTAGAGAGCAAATGTAGAGGATAGGAAATAATTAAAAGCTAAAATACAAAAACAAATGAAGAGGAAGGAAGGAATTCACTAGCAAAAGTCCCAAATAGTCCACAAAAGCATGAATCCACTGTCGATTGTCTGGAAAAAAAAAAGTTCAAATTAAGATTTTCTTTTTTATGATAATTTAAGAAGTTTTTTATATTAAAAAATCCATGTAACAAATTTATTGCTAAGTAATTCATAATATTTTCTAAGAATTTTCCCCTAAACCTATTATTAACTATATGTATGCTTCAACCTTTTTTATTCACCAAATTAAATCTATTATAATAACATTGTGGATGTAAAGTAAAAGATTGTAGGAGCTTTTGCTTCAGTAAAGTCAAAATTTTGCAATCCTTGACCTATTATATTGAAGTTTTGGGGCACGAAAACAATGTGTAAACAAATCGCATTTGTCCGCAAGAAAAGAAAAAGATAGACGTATCAATGGCATCCCAATCCAAGCATGTTACCGGGAAAGAAAAAAAGTACCTCATCTGCGTGTGGGAGTACTGAGTCCACTCCTCGAGAAAAAAAGAAGAAGAAAAAGAAAACTCCTTTCTCACACTGCGGTGCGGTCGATTCTCCGATAGTTTTGTGTCACGTACACAACACAATTCCTTCTTTATGCTACGCTCTCCGTGTCCATACACTGAGAGAGTGGGTGGTGTGCAGCGACTAGCGAGAAGCAGTCAGGTCATTGATTCTTTTGTTGGTTTCTGGGAGTTGAGTAGATTGATGTCAGGTTGAATCCAATCTTCCTGATACCCGCCCACCTCTAGAATTGTGTACTGTACACGTAGCTACTACATATATGCACACTTTGAAACCGAAACCCAATAACATTTGCATAAGTTACACATGGAGTAATATTTATATGGGAAAGAACGTCCCCAAGCTGCAAAGATGATGTCATGGTGATGACATACGCTCAAAAGTTGATACTTATTAACTAAAGAGTGTAGAAAAATTATTACATTTATCGATAGATAGCTTCGCTTAAATATAAATGCACGAAAAGTGAAGATTAGATATATATATATATATATATATGGAGGGAGAGAGAGAGAGAGTAGGAGTACCGTAATTCTCTACTAATCTCAGTTAGAAGGACGCATAATTTAATCAATATCTTTTTAGCTCAAATAACTTGAACCATATGACATCTTTTTATCCCACCTCGATATAGCCCTGAAATCCTGTGTTGAGTCCTTCCTGTTTAATACAAAGGCCTTGCTTGAATGGTATCACATCCACGTGGGTGCTTTTTTTATTTGTCTTAGGAGGCTACCTATCCAAAGCCACTGCCTTTCTTGAGGCCAGCGTGTGTCAGGACAGGAGGCTATATATGTATCTAAATGTTTACTACAGAGCCAAAAAAATATTATGACGCATCCGATACGGCAATCGTACGATACCAGCCAAGCCTGAGATCTGGTGTTTATTTCACGTTCGTAGGCACAGTCAGACCACAGGCTCCAAGTTTTTTAAAAAATTAAATATTTTTTATTCTATATATATATATATCAAAAAAAAATTGATAACTGAACAAGACTCTTTCTTGAAATGTACTGCGCCTTTATTGTCAATGTGATTTGTGAAAGATTATATAAAGATGGGTGTTATTAGACATTAACCTCGCAAGGTTTTGAACAAATTTTAAGGACAGACCAATACCAATAGCGACGTCGAGAGCAGTCATGAACTTTTCAGCAACATCGGCAGTTATTAAATTGGGATCTTCCTTAAAAAAGTTAAAAGCAATGGTCCAATCACCTTCAATGGCAACTTTATACAGTGGCAAGTAACGATCAACACGAGATGGTAAGGCAAGGCTGACATGTCTGACTGTTGGATCCCGTTTCCGGAACCCAACTACTTAATCTGAAATCGCGTTGGAACTAATTGCAAATCCGTGTTGGAAACTTGACTAATCTGAAAAATCCCGATATAAATTTTTTTTTCCATCTTATTCA
>JANZLC010000003.1:16487280-16502778 GCA_026413385.1 Erythroxylum gracilipes
TAGGATCATTAAACAAAATCCAAATCCTATTGCCAAGTAACACAGAAGTCCAAGTAGGCAAGTGTTTAATCCCTAAGCCTCCTTCCTTTTTGGATCGACAAATGTCAGACCATTTGACCTTAGCACTGGTTGTAGAAGTACTCGACCCGGACCAAAGAAAAGCCCTAAGTTTAGCCTCGAAATCCTTAAGGATAGAAGAAGGAAGGATAAATATGGAAGACCAATTCATCATTCTCATTAATAATGGAGAAACTACTTCTTTCTAGGCTGATAATTAGCTATCAGTTGGTCCATTTAAAGAAATAGATAATGTTATTACTTTAAGACTTCTTATTCAACAACATCATACAGTGGCTCAGACTCTTACAAGGAAGGATATAATTAGTATTGCTCCAATTCCAAATTCCAACTCCTTTAAAGACTAGAATTTTGTAGGAGTGTGTTAACTCAGATAATGATATCATTATTTGGAAACACACCATAAATGGTGTCTTTTCTAACCTATCTTACAGGCAAGTATTTTTTAGCAACTTACCAATTCTTCATTAGGAAAACATAGTCTAGTCTAAGCATAACCCTTTGGCTTGTTATGCTAAACAAGCTACCAATTATAGATAAGATATTTTCGTTTAATTATCTTACTAATTGGTGTTCATTATGTAAAATAGCTGAAGAGACTAGTGAATTTCCAGATGACTTAAGCCAAATTAAGAATTGGTTCGCCAATATGAGATTCCATAATAAAACTATCAGATGGAGCTACTGTATTTCACTATCCTTCCTAGTCACAACTATATGGGATGAGAGGAATAACATAATTGTTCATGATCAATGTCTCACAAGCCAACTTTTCAACACTTATCTGTTGTAGCTGATTAGATCTCACATCAGCATACATATGCATAAGGATATGAACTTTCATTTTCTCAGTACTACATAGAGATTATAATCATATATAGTAGACTTTTGCTTTTAAAACTTTAATTGTCATATTCCTCTTGTATTTTGCAAGTTGATGTACTAGAATAAGTTTCACTGATTGCATTTTATGACTTAATTTAATTCAACTTTTCTTAAAAAAATGTATAAAACATACATATATTGATTAAATTAATAAGATGAAATCAAATGCATTAATGAAGGAGGATATAATTATAGGAAATGAAAGAAAATAATTATAATTATAGTGATCAGTTCAATTAATTAAAGTTACAAATTTTAATTGATTAATAAAAATTACGATTTTATAATGAATGAATATATAAAATATACATATATTGATCAAATGAATAAGATGAAACCAAATTCATTAAAGAAGGAGGTTAGGATTACAGAAAATTAAATAAAAAGATTATAAGAAAGTGAACAATTAAATTAATTAAATTTAAGAATTTTAACTGATTAATAAAAATTATGATTTTATAATATATGAATATATAAAACGCCTATATATTGAATAAATGAATAAGATGAAACTTTCATTAACGAAGAAGGATAAGATTATAGGAAATGAAAGAAAAAATCATAATTAAAGTGATCAATTTAATTCACTGTAGTTACAAATTTCAATTGATTAATAAAAATTTAGATTTTATAATAAATGAATGTACAAAGCGTACATCTATTGATCAAATGAATAACATAAAGCCAAATTTATTAATGAATGAAGATAATAAATGAATGTATAAAGCGTACATCTATTGATCAAATGAATAACATAAAGCCAAATTTATTAATGAATGAAGATAGGATTACAAGAATAAGATTATCAGAAATGAAAGAAAAAATTATAATTAAAGTGATCAATTCAATTAATTGAAGTTACAAATTTCAATTGATTAATAAAAATTGAGATTTTATAATGAATGGACATATAAAACATACATTTCTTAATCAAATCTTCAAATGAATAAGATAAAACTAACTTCATTAATGAAGAAAGATAAGATTATAAGATATGAAAGAAAAACATTATAATTTAAGTGATCAATTCAATTAATTAATTGGAGTTACAAATTCCAATTGATTAATAAAAATTAAGATTTTATAATGATGAATATATAAAACGTACATACATTGATCAAATAAATAACATGAAACTAAATGAATTAATGAAAGAGGATAGGATTAAAGGAAATAAAAGAAAAAGAGTGTTCAATTTTGTTAATTAAAGTTACAAGTTTCAATTTATTAATAAAAATTGAGTTTTTATAATGAATGAATATATAAAACATACATACACATCAAAGATTCGTTTGTAGCTACTAATGGTTTAGAATAATTAGGGATAACGTAACCTAGGTTAAATGACCCGAGCTTGTATGGTTATTGCCTTGATCAATCTATTTTCATAACTCGTAATGTAGTTATTCAATTAAATCTAGAGAGCTTGTTCTACATTGTTCGATAACCAGGTTTAATTAACGAGCTCTTCTTAATTAAATATGAACTAAAGGAAAACAGGGGTAACAAAGTTTATTGTTAGCCTACGATTAATAGTTGCTAAGAGAGATATGAGAACAACAATTCAATAAAATATGTTTAATTGTGTATGAGCCATGATTGAACCAATGACCGGGTCCCTAATGAATGCATCACTTTCATCATTTTTAGAATATTTTCTTTAATTTATTTTCATTAGTTTAGTTTCATTTTAATTTCTTATTTGAAAACCAAACCAAATACCCCATAGCCTAAACATTGAATATTTTCATAACAAAAGTTAACCAGACACTTTTTGTGAGTTCAACCTAAACTCACCACTGCTATAGTTGTAGGTCTAGTTATTTTGAGTAGTGTTACGATATGCTATGTTATGGAAGGATTGCATGACCGTGAACTTTTACACACCCGTGTAGTTTTGCGATATCCAATGATTTCCAATTATGTACATTCATATACACAGTCGTGCACATGATCGTGCATAACCTAAAATTCTAGGTTTTATATAAATTTGACATTTCGGAGGCAATCAAGAGGAAGAAGCAGTTTGCGTTGTTCTGAGGAGTCCAGAGATGATTCCAGAGGTGATTTAGAGCTTAAGGAGTGGAAAATGCAATAATTTAATTGATAGATCAGACACCTACATTGTCAGAGTACGCGATAGAGAACAATCCAGGAGATTTAAAATTATGATTCTAATGTTTTCTATTATGTTTTTTGTACATATGAATATGATTTTGTGTTCACCAATGTATAGCTAAATTTTCTATTAGTATCTAGGTCAGATGAACCTTAGTTGAATACTTTGACATGTTTTGATTCTTTTATGAATGCAATTGTGTTTGTTGATTATTGAGATCCAACTATTCATTTTATTTATTGTCTATTAATATCATTTTTAGACTTTAATCTAATTTCATTCTTAGCGATTGAGAAATCCTACGTTGAATAGATCTATGATAGTTGAAAAGAGTTAATTACAATCCTAGATATAAGACGACATAAATCTTCTAGATTATGGTCAAATCTTAATAGAGGGATTCAGAATACTGTAACACAATCCTATAAGTTGTGACCTGAGTAATTCGGTCAGAGACCTTATGATTAGTTGTTAGTAAACTCAAGGTCAGCTACTAGCTTACCTTAGGAATCTCCACGGTCTAAAAAATCAACAACATGATTGCATGACAAATAATCAGTTGGTTAAGGATTTAGGGGGATTCGAAGCCTAGGTACTAATTTTTTGATATTGTCGATTAATTTAGTGTTGCCAATCCTTTGCTTTAATTCATTCTACGTGTTTACTTTATTTACTTAATTTTAGTTTCTTAAGTTGAAAACCACAATCAATCTGTAGGCTAGATAATAGAACAATAATAATTACTAATACCTACTGTCCTCGTAGGGTCGAATCTTATTTGCTGGGACTAGCTACAATTACATCTTATACTTGCGATATTAAATATTGAATAACATGCTTCAAGGTCAATCAAGGACTAAGGATTTTTTAATGGCTTATAATATTACTGTAACCAATTTTAGATTATTCACTACATCTTTTCCTTTTCTCATGATGGTTTGATTGGATGGAATAATTAAACATATTTAGTTACTAAAAGGAAGGGGATAAAAGGAAAGCAAAAAGTACAATTATCATAAACTAAAAAAAAATTCAAATGAATCCGATTACGAAAGGTCATTTTTGGCCATATCTTACGTCTCAAAATGCTTTAAAGATGATTTTTTTGTTTTAATTACTAGAATATATTACATATATTCTTCCCTCTTGTCAATAGACAAATAGTTTCTTCTAAGTATGATTAATCAAGAAAATAAAGTTTTTCTAAAATCTTTTATTTTAATAAAATAAACAATTGAAAACACTTTAATGCGACAAAGAAGCACAACAAGCAACTAGCTTAATACTCGCAATACAAAGAAAAAAAAGCTATAAAATTGTTTTAGTTTGGAGATTTTTCGAATGTGGTCTAAAATCAAGGAATCCTTTAAAAGACTTTCAACTGGAACATTGCCTATGATTGACGAACCTTCAGATGGTTATCTTTTTATTATTTCAAATTTTGAGAGGTTTTGGAATTTTTTGTTGGAATGGACATGGTTCTTGATATAGTCTTTGGAATTTGTGGCCTTGTCAATCTTCAATGCTAGATTTCTTTGAATTCGATTTTTTCCAACTTAATAGCTCTAGAGTGATGCTTTGTGATTTGTGCTTGGATACTTATTTACTAATAAGGTGAAAAAACATCAACCTCTTTTGTAATTTCATTAATTTTATCGAAACTTCCCATGCTTTAAATTCTTGTAGGGAACTCCTAAGTGTTATGAAAATTGCAAAATAAGTCATTATATTAGGGTTAATCTGGTTTCACTTTCATTTTCTTGCCATGATTTTTATTTTTTATTTTTATTTTTACTTGTTTAGTTGAGAATTCTAATTTAAAAAGTAAAATAAATATATGTTTAGCTGAAATTTGTAATAAAAATAAAAATAAAAAATTGTTTGTTTCTTCTTCTTTTTTTATTATTCTTATTATACTATAAGATCTTACTATTTAATTTTAATTAAATTTATATTTAATATATTAAATTATATATTAAATCAATTAATTTTCATAATTATTCAAATAAAAGTATAAATATTTTATGTAATGAAAGAAATTTATACATCAGTTTATGTTGGTAGTCCTTAACGACATTTAAAAGGAGAAGTTAATTGGGCGTTTATAAAATTTAAGAATTTTTCTAACCAATGAATTTAATCTTACAACAATCATATATATATATATATGCAAACTGATTTATAATGGTTTGACAAATAACCCTTGCCTACATCCACTCCTAGGACTCTTTTTGGAATTTAATTATAATTTATTTCAAAGGGAAGAATAATGTTTTATTTTTTGGTAAATAAAGGGAAGAATAATGTTTGTATAATCTTTCTCAATAAAAAGAAACCCTTTTACAATCTTCTTCGAAGATAAAGTGGAACTTCAATCTCATATGGATCACCCCAAGTACAATAATATAAAGATAAAGTGGAACCTCAATCTCATATGGATAACCCCAAGTACAATAATATAATGACCCAACCTAATTTTACTACTCAAAATAACTCGTTTTATCACTTAATAATTCCAAAGAGGCTTATTCACATAAATATGAGAAAATAGTGCTTAAATGATTGAAAAACACTTATAAATGTATGTAAAAAAACACTTAAATGCTTCTTGATGATAAAACTAATAAGAAAACACCTATTTACAGTGTTTTAGGACCCTTAGTAACTGTTGAAGCTAAGAACTAGCCATTATAACAACTATTTCTATAGCACTAGTCTTTAAAGGCACTAGATTCACTAGCCATTGGGACATTAATTGACCAATAGGCTTATTGGTCAACCAATATTAGTTGACCAATATGGCATATTGGTCGACTAATACATTAACCAATGTTACAAAAAATTTATGGTACATCAGACTTGACAACTTTAACCTATATCGGTCAACTACTAACCTATATAGGTGATTAATCACCCTGAAAACAAAATTTAAGAACTTTAAATGCTCAAAGTAATTTTATTTAATTAAATTAAAAATTAAAAATTTCCCAAAATATTCCTTAAAGTTTGTTTGAAGGATTAAGATATTACAACTAAAAGCTTCAATGCCTTATAATGAATAGAAAGATTCATGCAATGAAGTGAAACGAAAATTTTATGCTTAGCAGCTTTTTAGAACACAAAAGTGATTAAATGAGATTGTAATTAACATTATAAACTAAAGAATGACCTTGATAAGCTTTGATATTCTTTTGTTCTTAGTTTGTTCTTCATTTTGACGGTTTCAAACTTCAATTTCTCTTTATCAACTTCATAATTTATCTTCTTGAGTTTTTGACTTCATTTTGTTCATCTATTACTTTTCATCAAAATAATGAACTCATTAGTGATAATTATGCTTTTTATAATTAAAACATCGATTGGAACTTCTTTTAATTCAAGATATACAATGCAAGTCCAATATATAATATTAAAATTATATTAACTCATTTTAATTAAATAATTAAGGATGTTCATCATGCTACAATGCTTTAAAGTATAATAATACGATTACTTATAAAAATATCAATCAATTAGAACTTTCATTAATATAATTATTAAAATTGATTCATTATAGTGGATGTTGAATTAAATTCTCTTATATTCTCCAAATTGAACAAATCTTGCAATTCCAAGTTGAACATGGAATCCTATGTCTAAGGTATTAAGGAAGACATGTAATGCCTCTTTAATTGGATGATTAAAACATGTCTTTAGTGGGCATGGTGAGTCTTGAGAAGGCGAGTCCAAGTGGAAGCAAAGACAACCCTAATGGATTGGGAAAATGATACGTGGGTGAAGTACTAATTGATATGAAGACATGCTACCGCCTTCAAGAGCTGACTAAGGAGTCTTCGAAGAAACCACTCGTGGAGGAGTGCCAACAGACTAATTCGACGAGGGCGTCGAATTCATCTAGTGGGGGTGGTTTGCTAGACTCTTAAACTTTGAAGCACTTCTCAGCGACTTTCACGATGTGCCTTAAGAGAAAGGTTAGCTAGATTATACACATGAGGAAGGATTGCGAAAATACTAAGGCAAACATGGGCGAGTGAGATCGGATTTGGTGCAAATTTTGGTAGAGTCTTGAACCTTGTGGAGATTAACTTGACCGAGGCTAAGAACTTGATGGACTAAGGACTTGACCCATGCTCGGATGAATGGACCACAACTAACAGACTTGTTGTGGAAACATTGGATCATGTCAGTGTGTTATGTGGATTTCGATAAGATCACACTGCATCATCAACGGATAGAGATCGTGAGGAGATGTTGGATGATGTGGTGACAACTAAGAGTTAGAGTTGCAATGAGACTTAACATCTGAAGATAGTGGAGATCTTCGAGGATAAGGGTGTTAGTTTCCTATTTGAATGTTAACTATATCTTTTTGTTATCTTGTAGATTTTATCTTATCAGTTAGAGTCTTATTCGAATGAGGGTGTCATCTAATTAGTCCACGTGATGTAATCTAATAGAGATTGACGTGATCTTAGCACAATCTTAGGCAGTTCAGTTTAAGTAAGATTCTGAATGTAACTTGACTTTTAAGTTAGAGTGCCTATATATAACTCATTCGAATTTTGCTCTCCTCATTCCGTCAGAGAGAGCATTCTTTGTATTCTTTTGAAGGAAAGTAATATAAAGATTGGTTTTACCATATCTCTCTTATTTCCTTGCTGCCTTTATTTTCTTATTGCTTCCGTAGTATTGTTTCTTCGAATGTGTGAGGTAACACTGCGAGGGTTGTTGAAGGTTAAAATCTTACTTAAACGGACCTAAATAAGACTGCCATATAAAAAATACTACCGATTAACTTGGATGAAAATTCGAGTCTTAAAATAACCTTTGTATCACAAGCCATGGGTATTGGGTGGCATTTTCATCATTGCAAAATTAGGTCAAAAGGCAAAAGAATTCATTACTGGGACAAAAACAGGGGAAATGAGGAGCAAATATACGTGGTTACTTGTGGAAAGGGTGGCTACTTCCTGCTTAGGCTTAAAAACTACAATCAGCCATAGCCATGACCCATAATATCATATCAAATATATGTGGTTACTTGTGGAAAGGGTGGGTGCTTACTGCTTAAGCTTAAATCAGCCATAGCCATGACCCATGATAGATCTTCAGGAAGCCGTCTTCAACTATTGCTATTATTAATTAATAAACAAAAGATACTTGTACCAAAAGAAAAGACCTAGCGAGCATTCTACTTGCCAATTTTACAGTTAAGACTTGTTTTTACTTGCAACAAATAAATAAACTGTCACTCACTAACACTTGTCTGGTACAAAACCGACAACGGAATTGGCGAGATCCATAACTACGCGTGTCCCCTGCTGCTGCACATTCCCAATTATCGACAAAGCAGTCGCCGTTGGAGCAAACGCAAAACAAAATGTCCCCACCGAGTCGACCGGAATCAAGTAATTCTTCGCCGGTAGCGGCAGTACATTACCATCCGCGAAATGAAACGACACCGTTGGCACCTCCACGCTGCCCTTTGACGACAAATCATAACACGTGTCAAACAGCGCCACGCCGTTAGTTGACGGCAAGTCTTTTGTACCCTTAACAAATGCGTCGCGAAGCGTGTTATAAGCGTCCGTTTGTATCCGAGTCACCGCCGTCCCCGAGTCAATTATTATCCCACCATCACCCGACTCGTCAATTTTAAACACCGACTCGGGAATCTTCAACAACCCACCGCCCACACTCAGTCCCGTTAACCCAACGTAATAAAACGTGTCGAGCTCGTGGTTACGGAGTAACGGAGCAGTAATGGCGTTACGAGGAAGCGGTTCATTGAACTCCAGAGTCGACGCCAACTCAGAGTCACGATCCACGAGACAGTAAGAGAACGTTGTAGCATTAAGCTGAGAAGGTAGCGAGAGTGAGCCGCCACCCAGTCCGAGTAGGCCGGCGGCGCCAACGAAAAGCCCTTCATTATTATGCCCACATCCGATGGCCACATTATCCACAGAAACCGAGCCGAGTGTGACGGTCTCGGTGACGAAATCTCCCACAGTGTAGGAGCCGTCGCCGTAGGACACTTCGTAGAGACATGAATTGTTCCGACATTCCGACACGTCGAGTGACTTGCACTGTTTGGTGTCGCAGGAAAGAGGGGAGTACGAGGATGATGAAGTCGGCTCGAAGATTGGATCCGATTGTTGGTAGCAGTCGGCGCAGGGTGCGCATTGCATCCAGTTGACGTCGCTGCCGGTGTCGAGCACCATGTAGACTTGACTGGGTGGGTTACCGATTCCGATTCTGGAGAAGTACTCACCGCTTCCCTGACTGGTTCCTGATATGATTGGGCTCTGGATATCTTCAGCTTTGAGGTTTGAGTTAGTACCGTCTGGTTTGAGATCTGAAACGGAAATGTCGTTAATGGTCAGATCTAGACGAGTTGTGAGGGACTTGATACGGGCCGAGTCGCGCTGGAGTCGAGATAAGGTTACCGACTTGTAGTCTGCGTGTGAAGTCTTGTGAATCGAATTTCTGGGGAGTAGTTGCATTGTTAACGAGGAGGAATATGAGGAGGTTGTTGTCTCTTGTTGGGCAAAGGGAAGTGTCATTTTAGGACTAGAAGAGAAAAGGGACTTGGTCTTTTCAATGGAAGCTGAGACATCAAGAACTGAAGTAGTTTTGGTGGTTTGGATTAAGGTTCTGGGGAGAACAGACGGAGCCAGAGCCAGAAACAGAAACAGACTGAGAAGGGCGTAGAAGAAGAGGAAGCCCATTTTGGGGAATTTGGTGGTGAATAACAAATGGCTAGCTAGTAAGTGAAGTGTGGGAGTGTAAGGACTAGTCAGAGACGTTGTCTGTTGATATATAACTAGATTCAGGGAGATATTAAAGGGCGAGAGCGAGGGAGAAGCTTTGAGTGAGCATAAAAATTGGTGGTGGAGGTCCAAAGGATGCTAACTTACTAGGATTTATCTGACCTAGGTCCTAGGATCATTAATTTTGCATGTTCAATAATCTAAGACATGAGTCAAGTTTAATCAAAATCATTGAGGCTTTGTTACGACCAAGCATGATTATTGTGACACACTGATGCTATCTCACTTCTCAGTCACTCTTTTCTTTCACCACTAGTGGGCTCTTTGATTATTGTCCACTGGCCCACATTGGAGTTAAAAGGCGGAATCTTTTAGACGAACATTAAATTACATTATTTAGACACCAACTATACATATTTAGTGACAGGACAGCAAGAGTAACATACTTTTGCAAGAAAATGATGCAACATAACTGCCTGAAAATTCCCAAGTACACAAGCTAGAGCTAAGCTATCCATTTCGGTGAAAAATACAGAATCTAAATTATTCGAATCCAATCCTCTGATTCAAGGTTTCGAAATGACAGTTTTTTTTGTTGTTTTTTTTTTCTCCTTCTAGAAGTTAAATTGAAGTCCTATAAAAACTCTCTAAAAATTTGAATATAATGCGCCCATATATATATTTGTAGTAGATGATGGGAAACAGTTGGTTATTCTCTTTGGTACATCTAGTGTTGTAACTTGATTTTACACTTTAACAATGTGTTCCTTAGTTCCGGTTATGTTGGCTAAATTTTATAAGCCTCAAATACGGAATAAACAAAAGCACAGTAAACATTCAACAAAAGATCTTGTTGACAAAATTGGTGACACTTAGTGCAACAGGGGAATGTTTTCACCTTAACTAGACCTTATCAACTGACATTAAAGCATTAATGCAAGCATATTTAGATCATAATGTTGGATGAAAACAATATGAGAAAAAGGATTGTACAATTGGAGTAATGTCTTGGCCGAGTTTTGGTGATCAATAAGTTGGATGACATTAATAATTAAACATCTACAAAAGGTTGGATCACTTTGATGGGAAAGTCAGAAGGCATGCTGAGTATGGTGGAGGATGAATGACAACTCCTTCCAACTAATAATGTTTAGAATAGTGGTGCAGATTGGATACTACGATAAAGTATCAAAACTAAAGCAATTTTTTATGACATTCGAAAGGTTAAGTTGTTGAAGAATTTTCAGTAGAATATGCAATAATAATATCTCCTTGCTCTATGAGTGACAAAAGCGAATAAGAAAATGATGATCAAAATGTACTTAATTGGAAAAGCCAACTATAATAGCGAGTATGGATAAATGATGACATAACTGATGTTTGCTCTCGGTTTGATACGTGAGAGACACTTGTCAAAGAATTAAAGGAATAATTCTTACCTTATAACACATTTTAAGTTGTAGGAGAAGCATTATCAAAGTTGTAAAATGATTGAACATTTATAATTATGTAAAAACATTCAATTTATTAATACAACATCAACAACACCCTGTATGAAATATGTTTAAAGAAGATAAATTCTTTAATTTTTTATGGGGACTTTAACCTTAAGTATAAGGTAAGCTATAAAAGAAAGGCATCCATGATTTTCCTAATGCTATTATACGGTCCATAAGTTGATGAATTTGTGGCCAAACAAAAACAAAGAGAAAAGTTCCACAATCTAATAGCAATGGAAATAGCAAGCCAAATGGGGAGCAATCTATAGATATGTAGAGAAAGGCATGAATAGCTAGCTTTCTGACCATTCTGCTCAACGAAATATAACTTATTTTTATTTTTAATTGACCATATTATATAAGGAAATGTCTACAAAAGTTATTGGTCCAAGAGGAAGATAGTAGCAACTTGGCCATTGCCAATTCTGTAGTTGTGAAAAATATATATAAAAAAGTAGAAGTGGAGCTTCTGGATTATTTGATGAATATCAGGTGTGCTGGACGCAAAAGAACTTTGGGATGCTGTACATGAGGCAAGATTGCAACGGTGATATTTCTTGTGATGTCAAGCTTCTTTCGTCAATAAATGGTTATCAACGTATGAGTAATCCTAATAATTAGTTAGTAAAGATGTGCGACAGAATTGTTATATAAAATTCTTTGATGACTTAAAAAAATGAATTGGTTCAATACTTGATTTTTGAATAATTGAAGAGGAAAATGAATTTTAGTTAATAATGTGATTTATCGGTAACAAGAATTATCTTAATAAATGTACTTGCGGCAATGGCATGAAAGAGTACTCATGTATTATTTACTAATCAAACATGTGTTTTGATTCTTCTGTTTTTATAAATAATTTTAATTTTAAGCATAAATTGGAAATTTGAAAAATAGTGTACAAATTTGACGAATCTTCTACTAATAATCACATCAATTTTGATGGAAAAGACTTATTAGACCCTCTTTTCATAAGTTTTTTTGAAAAAGAAAATAGAATATCATTAATAAAGAAATGTATTACAACCAAAATGTAATGCTCAAGGGTACTCATGTTACAAAATCTCATTGCAAATGCTTACTAAAAAATAGGTGCTAAGTGATAAAATGAGTTAAGTTAAATATTTAGTGAAGATAGTAGATTGGAACAGTAACTTTAGCAAATGTTCCTCAGCAATACCAACTCCTTAATCCCATTGACGATTTCTATAGAGAGAGACTCCAATGAGGAGATCTTATTTAAAAATCTTCTAGAGTTCCTTACTTTTCAAATGGTGTGCCCACAAAGTACCAAAACTAGCTTGAATATCAACTTGACGAGCTTTGAAAGAGTAGGTTGAAAGTCAATGTATGGTATTTGTGAGAGAATTCCCTAGAGCAGACTAGGGGCATTTCTTTTGTTTGAATAATTTATGGGACATGTTGAACTTTCCAGTAGAAAGTATCAGGAACAACTAGATTATAGGGTTGATAGGTTATAAGTGTCTTAAGCTGGTAGGAAAATGTCAAGAATTACTACTGATCAGTAAACTGATCCTACTGTGAAGAGGTAGGATTAGTGTCTTCTTTGATGTATTTTGGGAGTGAAAAAGCTAGCCTTGACTAGACCAATTATCAAACCACAAGAAAATTGAGTTCTCATTGCCAATTCTGCATGAAACATTAGCTTGGATTGTATCCCTCAGCTTCAGTAACTGATTCAGGAAGTAAGCATTTAAGGTGTTTTTGTTTATTTCCCATATACATTTGCCTTTAATGAAGTATGAAAGTAACCATCTCAGCCATAATGTATTCGTATCCTTGAGTTTCCACTAGAATCTTTTAAGGATCAGTGCATAATTGGTAGTTTTAACTGAAGAGATACCAAGTCCTCCTCCTTCTTTGAGGAAACATATAAGTCAGACCATTTGACTTTAGCAGCCCTTTTGGCACCATCTGAATGACCTTACAGGAAATCTTTGAATAACCTTTTAATTGTTTTGATGATGTTTTTGGATAGGAAAATATGAGAGTTCTAGTATATGTGAAGTGAGTCGAGAATAAATTTAGTAAGCTAAAACTTTCTCGTATAGGATAGAAAATTATTCACCTAAGATTTGATTTTTTTAAAATTTTTTCAATAAGAGTTATGTAATCAATAAAAATGAGTCTTCTGATAGAAACAGGTAGCCCTAAATATAGTAGTGAGAGAAAGTTTATGACAATTTCTACAAACAATTCATCACTTATACTAGAAGAACACAAAAAAGCTTGAAACTTTATAACAAAACCAAAACAAAAAAGCAACCTTGCTTGATGATCATTAACTTTAAATTAAGAGGCAGCAGGACATAAAAATAAAAAGTATTATAGCAAAATGGAAGAAAAAGCTTATGTCAATTTCTGCATAAAATCCGTCCCATATATTAGAAAAACACAGAGAAAGCTTGAAACTTTAGACCAAAACCAAATGAAAAAAACCTTGCCTGATGAGCGTTCACTTCAAAATAAGAAGCAAACAAGACACAAGAACAAAAAGTAGCATAGCAAAATAGAAGAGAAAGTTTGTCATCTTTTGCATACAATTCATCATATATACCATAAAAACACAAATAAAGCTTAAAACTTCAGCCAAAAACCAAAACAAAAAGGCAACCTTGTTTTATGATCATTCATTTGAAAGTAAGGGGCAGATAGGACACAAGATAAAAAGTATTATAGCAAAATGAAAGAGAAAGCTCTTATCAGTTTTTGCATACAATTTATCACATATACCAGAAAAAAACACAAATAAAGCTTGAAACTTTAGACCAAGAACCAAAATAAAAAAAGCAACCTTGCTTGATGATCATTCACTTTAAAGCAATAGGAAGACAAGATGCAAGATGGAAGAACGAAAGAAAAAGAATGGAAAATCACAAAACCTAAGAAAAGACACAAGATTGAAGAAATTAGAGCCTTTTTCAAGTATAAGAAAACCCCAATCAGAAGCCCCCATATTGAAGATAACAATAGAGGTTGAAGATCTAAACCAAAAAACTTGACCCAAAAACCTTACATCTAGATTTAAGACCAAGCAACCGAGAGATCCTATCAAAGTGAGGGATAACAAAAATAAAAAGGAAAAATAGAAGATTGGAGAAGCATAACCACATAGTAAAATTTCCTGTTGTAGATCCGTTTTGGGTTCAACACGTCACCAGAATCCATTGAAATTGGGAGTTACATGAAGAATGGATGAGAAGGAGCAAGTGGTTGTGAAGGAGGAGAGGGAAAAGGAGGGAAGAGGAGGATGGGAGCTGCGAGAGCAGAGACTACACTTCGGAGGACAAAGGATTCGAAGATGATAGTCTCTTACCAAAACTTTCCAAATTGTCCTCACCAAGCTCAACTTGCTTATTGCTTGTGCACCGATCGTGTGTGTGTGTGTTTGCTTAATCCCGTGTTAGTGATGGAAAGGTCAGTATAACAACTAAAAGTCAAAGTCAATCTAAAACACGATATTCACAAACACCCAAAGAACTAAGAATCAAATCCAGAAACAATAAGAAACAAGAATCGATTTGTAAAAAAATGAAAAATGTCAAGATGAAACCATCAAGAACACCCATCTTTAAGAAAGTAGAATTAGATCCAAAAAAATACAACCAAAAAAATCTGAAAAAGAAACTAACACAGATCTAGGAGCAGGAAAACAAGATCTAAATGAAAAGAAAAGAAACTTCAAGTGTGATCCTAGATCTGAATCTTCTAAAGCTGATTCTAGAAAGTTGTGTGTGTTTAATCCTTGCAAAACTTATAGAAGCTAACAAAAAAAAATTCAGAGCTATTAAAGAAATTGATCTAAGAACGAAAAAGAAAAAGAGACCTTACCATCAATTGCAAAATGGGTTATAGTATGATCCTAAAGATTTCACCTTTATCCGCCAACAAAACCACTCACTTATATCTTGCTTAATTTTATGGATATACCAAACACTTTAGATCTTAGTTTTTGCTTCACTACAATATATATATACATATACCTAAGGGTATGTTTGGATATGGGTGGAGGGATGGAAGGAAATGGAATGGAATGACCCAAATGACTCAGGCCATTGTTTGGGAGTCTATTTTGAAACAGGATGGAATGGCAATTGATGGCTTTGGAAGCCATCCTTTGCCATCC
>JANZLC010000003.1:16517779-16531048 GCA_026413385.1 Erythroxylum gracilipes
ATGGGTTGAGCTTCACAGCTCAGTGGCTAAACTATTTATAGCCATTGGCGTTGAGCCACACAGTCAAGCATATTTATGCATTTATACATAACATTCCCATAAGCATACATCTCACAATGGAAATCAACATTCTCATACACAATTCAATCCTCATTTCATAATTCATAACATCATCATATATGACACATTGGATGCAATTTCGCTTCAAAGCACAACTTAGCACATAAAAATGCAAATGCACACACAATTGGCTCAAGGGTTCCGTGAGACAAAACGACGAAACTGAAGTTTACGCCGTGAATGAAACAAGTCCATTTCGGATGTCGTGGGTCACAAGCGGGCAGCCAGGAGAAGGCTTTTACGTCGACGTGCACGTGAATACGATACGGTTCCTCTCTCACCACACAAAGCACATAATTACATATTATGCTCAATTCAATCATTCTTTCCATTTTATCAAAACGACAAATTCAAGGCATAGTACAATCATGCTCATATTCAATTCAAAATGTCATAACCTTTTCAAGGTTTGACATGGTCATAATCCATCATACAAGGAGTCATTCATCTTTATGTCACAAAATGCCATGATTCAATTCAATGGCATGACAACCATACTCAAACGCAATCATATCAAAATGTCAAATGCATAATTTCAATGCATAACATAACATAAACACAATTCGATCATATCAAAATGTCATACATGTTCCAATGCATGACATAGCCTAAAATACATCACAATGAAATTTCAATGTCACAACAATTCAAACAAACCATTTAGCACATATTCCATACACAATGCATTTTGCTCATATTACACAACAACTATAAATAATTTACCTACCTTATATCTTGAAGATTCCAAAACCAATGGCTTCCTTCTTCTTGCCCTTAGAAAGGTCCTTAATTTCCTAAACACAATCAACAATTCTCATCAATTTCAATTCAATTTGAAATTCCCCCAAAAACCCTAATTACTACAAAATGACATTAACCCTAATCAAGCTTCAATCTAACCTATCCATGGCTCATGTAGGTTAGAAAACTTCAACCTAGCTTAGAAACCTAAAAGCCCTATGGCTTTCATCTTCTTCTTCTTCCTCACAACCCCTTTCTCTCTCTAGGTTTTCTTCAATCCAACAAAACCACAACCCATCCCTTAACTAAAGCATGAAGAAGATGAAGAACTTACCTTAGAAAGCTTGAATCTTCTTCTTTCCACGAAATCTCCTCCTTTTTCCTAGCTTTCCCACGATTTTCTCTCCTCTCTTCTCTTTTCTCATTTCGTTTTCTCCCTTCTCTCTCATGGATCACGACACTTCCTCTCCTCTTCTTCTTATTTCATTTATTTCTAACTCTCATTTTAACCTATTCTTCCAAAATTACCCCTCATCAACCTTGTCTTTCCCATTATGCCCTCCTTTGGTCACTTAAGTCACATCTTATACTTCTAACTTCTTAACTAATTATCATGGAACATTTGAAGGAATTTGCTAATACTTCTTTCTAGAAAAATGTTCCTCATTGTCTTAATTTTCTAATGACACCAAAAATCATTCAATTTAGTTTGGAAATTTGAAAATTATAACCCAAACATTTCCAAACTATCCTTACATTGGAATAAAACTTCGTGCTCAATTTCCATCCAAAACTTGAAACTCTTAAAGACTAAATTAGAACATGAGTTCATCAGATAATTTGTAGCCATATTTCTCTAGTTTAATTCAAATCAAAAATAGTTATTTTGATAACTAGAGAAAAATTTATGGCCCAAACATCAAAGCATGTTCAATGTAACATGTTCCAACTTTTACCCTCTAACACTTCATATATAATAGTTCTAACTTCCAATAACAATTTGGGATCCAACAGTTAGTTTCTCTAATACAAATTATGAAATTCCTAAATTGAGGGGTGAAAACTATAAAATTTGGAATGAGATAATTCTTCTTCATTTGGGGTAGATAGACATTAATTATGTTATTTTTAAGGATGAACAACCTAAGTAATTTAGGTCAGCACTATAGCTGAAATTGCTCTTTATGAATGTTGGAAACGATCTAATCACTTAAGTGTGTAGAGATGTCAATGGGTTGGGTCGGTGATGAGCCATGGAAATGACGTCGTTTTTAAGTAATGGTCGGGCTAGGCCTTTTTTGAAATCCTTATAAGTGTGATGTTCATAAAAACAAAATTTCTGTTGGCATTCGTGGTTCTGCAGAACAACATGACGATGTCTGTGCTTTACTGAAAGCTATTGATAAGCAATTCAAAACTTTAGACAAAGCACTTACAAGCATCTTGATTATGAATTTTTCATCTACAAGGCTCATCGGTGTCCGAGGTGTGTGTGAGCATATCATGAAAATGAGAGACATTGCGGCTTAGTTAAAGAAACTCGAAGTTGAGATATCTGACTCTTTCCTTGTGCATTACATTTTGAACACCCTTCCACCACCATATGGACCCTTTAAAATCTCTTATAATACATATAAAGATAAGTGGTCAATAAATGAATTAATGACCATGCGTGTTCAAGAGGGAGATTGTCGTTGGAATAGAGAGAGAGTTTGTCGAGTGCGCATTTGGTTGTTCAAGGAAAGAAGACAAATCAAGCCAACTCAAGGGGAAAAAGTCAAATACCTACCTAATTTAATATTAAGAAGGAATCTAAGTGCTTCTTTTGCAAGAAAAAATAACAAATCAAGAAGGATTATGTCAAAAATAAGGAATGACTTGAAAAGAAAGGTAATCTAATCTCACTAGTTTGCTTTGAATCTAATATGGCTGAAGTTTGTCATGACACATGATAGATTAATTTTGGTTGTACAATCTATATTACGAATGAATTGGAGAATTTGCAAAATCCAAAAAGCCAGTGGAAAGTGAGCAGTATATCTTATCTGGAAACAAGATACGTTCACGTGTGGAGACTATTGAGGATTGTAATTTAATTTTATGTACTGATTTTATTTTAAATTAGAAAAGACATTTTATATTACCAATTTCTCTAGGAAATTGATTTAAGTTGCATGACTTGTACCATTTGGATATTCCTTTTATTGTTCAAATGAATTTTTTAAGTTAAATATTAAATCTGAATTTGTTGAGAATGATACATTAATGGTCTTTTCTGTTTTAATTTACAAGATAATACATGTTACAATGCAACACATTTTCATTTTGGATCAAAATGTTGTGTCATGAATAAAAATTCCTCTATGTTGTAGCATTGGATATTAGGACATATCCCCATATAAAGGATTAAAAGACTAGTGAATGGTGGAGTACTGAGTACTTTGGATTTTACTGATTTTGAAACTTGTATAGACTGCATAAAGGGAAAGCAGACTAATAAATCAAAAAAAGGTGCCAAGAGAAGTTCATACATATTAGAGATCATGCATACGGATATTTGTAGTCCAGATATGGAATCGTATGATTAGAAACACTTTATCTCATTTATAGATGATTATTTATGATATATATATCTAAACTTGATTCATACAAGAATGAAGTGCTAGATGCTTTCAAAATATTTGAAGCTGAAGCAAAGAAACAATTCGGTAAGCAATTTAAGATTGTAATACCTGAGAGAGGTGGGAAATATTATAGTAGATATATTGAAGGAGTATAAACACCTGGTTCATTTACGATGTATTTTCAAGAAAATAGAACAGTAGCCTAATATACTATGCCTAGATCTCCAAACTAAAATGGTGTGGTAGAAAGAAGAAACTAAACATTATTGGATATGGTATGAAGCATGCTAAATAGCTCCAAACTTTCGAAGTCCTTGTAGACTGAAGCTCTTAAGATGGCAGTGTATGTATTAAATCGGGTTGTAACTAAGGCTATTCCAAAGATGTCATTTGAGTTATTTAAAGGTTGAAAACCGAGTTTGTGACATGACACAGTTGGGGATGTTTGTTTGAAATAAGAATTTATAATTCACAAGAGAAGAAATTGGACATAAGGACCATAACTGGGTATTTCATTGGATATGTCGAGAGATCTAAAGGATATCACACTAAAATTATGGAATCAAGAAATACAAATTTTCTTGAGAATGTCTTGATTAGTGGGAGGGATCAATTTCAAGATATAGTTTATGATAATGATCATATAGATACTTAACCTTCCACATCAAACAATAAAGTATTTATCATTCACAACACTCCACAGGTTTAAATATATGTTATACAACCAACTGTTGAAATTCAATAGCCTACGGTCAATATAAATGATAATCAAGAAATTCCACAAGTTACTAATAATTCAATAGATCCAGTTATTCCAGAATTACTTGAAAGCATTCAACAACCAATTGAACAACAAACTCCATAGGAGGATGTCAATGCAATATTAAGAAGATCTACTAGAACAAGTAAATCAACTATTACTAATGATAATGTTGTATGTATATCTACAAGAATCTGACTACAATATAGGAGCTGAGAATGATTCTGAAACCTTTTCACAAGTCATGAGTTGCAAAGAATCAAATTTATAGTACAATGTCATGATGGAAGAAATAAATTCCATAAAGAATAATAATGCTTAGGATCTTGTTTAGTTGCCTAAAGGAGCAAAACCCATAGACTGCAAATGGGTATTTAAGACAAAAAAAGACTTATTAGGAAACATTTATAGATATAAGGCAAGAATCATTGCTAAAGGATTCACTCAAAAAGAAGGAATCGATTACACAATACATTTTCTCCTGTGTCTAGAAAAGATTTACTTAGTTTAATTTTGGGATTGGTTGCTCATTTTGACATGAAATTGCATTAAATGGAAGTGAAAATGACTTTATTAAATGGTGACCTAAAGGAAGAGGTTTACATGAAACAACCAGAAAGATTATGCTCTAATAATGGTGAGCATTTGGTTTGCAAGATTAAAAGATCCATATATGGATTGAAACAAGCATCCCTCCAGTGGTATTTGAAATTTCATGATATTATCTCATCGTTTGGTTTTGAAGAAAATATCATGAGTAAAATTTGTTTTCTTATACTATATGTTGATGACATGTTACTTGCAACCAATGTTAGGAGTTTGTTACATGACGTTAAACAATTTCTCTCTAGAATTTTGAAATGAATGATATAGGTGATGTATCTTATGTCATTAACATTAAGATCCATTTAGACATATTTCGTGGTATTTTGAGTTTGTCTCAAGAAACCTATATTGATAAAGTTTTAGAGAGATTTCAGATTAAAAATTGTTAACCAAATGTAGTTCCCATTATGAAAGGCGATAGGGTTCAATTTAAACCAATGCCCAAAAATGATTTTGAATGCAAACAAATGAAAAACATTTCATACACTTCTGCAATTAAAAGCCTGATGTATGCTCAGGTTTATACAAGACTTGATATTACATTTGTTGTTGGAATGTTAGGCAGATATTAGAGTGACACAGGATGAGATCACTAGAGAGTTGCAAAGAAAGTATTAAGGTATCTTTAAGGGATCAAAGATTACATGCTTATGTACAGATGAACCGGCAATGTAGAGGTAATAGGGTACTCAGATTCAGATTTTGCTGAGTGTGTTAATTCACGAAAATCAACTTTAGGTTATATCTTCAATTTTGCCGATGGAGCCATATCTTTAAGGATTACTAAGCGGTCTTTAATTGCTACTTCCACTATGGAGGCTGGGTTTGTTTTTTGTTTCATAGTATATGGCTAAAGAGTTTCATATATAGATTTAGATTCGTGGATTTCATTCCTAAGCCATTGATAATATATTGTGACAATTCAGCTGTCATTTTCTAACTAAAAACAATAAGAGTGATAGTCAGAATAAACACATAAACATTAAGTTTGTATCTATAAGGGAAGGTGTTGCTCATTGAACACATTAGCACTGAATTGATAATAACTAATCCTTTAACAAAAGAAATGCTACCAATGAAGTTCAAGGATCATGTTGTTAGAATATGATTGAGTTCCATTATATAGTTTTTGTTGTATAGACAATGTTGTTTTCGTGAAACTCTTATAATAATTTATCATATTATAGTGTACATTATTGAATTTTGAGAAAAATGATTACTTTAGACCTGGAATAAACATAAGGTTTATTTATTAGATAATGTCAAAATATAATATATTGTAATATATGTACTCAATTACTAGAGGACTTATCGCCATTATTCATATATTATATTTGGATCGGATTAGGATTTAATACTAAGTTAATCGTATGAACCAAGTGAGGGAATGTGAGAACTGACTTAATACTCATAAATGATGGTACAACGTTACGAATTTAGTGAATATTAATGTCTTGTTTTTATGGTAACAGTTAATGTGTTTGATGGGAGCACATTGATATGACTTTTCTAACAGATATTTGAAGTCCTTAAGCTTCTTTTTTCTATAGACCATCAAATTACTTAGAAGTATTCAAAAAATGCGGACTCTTCAAGTAAAAACATCAATGGTTGAAAGTATTTCATTTTCTTCCACAATTAATTTATATGTTATTGCAATGTATATTAATGTTAACCTCAATCAATGAAGACCTACAAAATCCTTCAAATTATATCTAATTAAATCCAAATATTGTAGACATTCTCGCATTTTCATCCCCCACTATTTTGAATTTCTCATTTATTGACATTATTAGATTGTTCTTCACCCAATTATATATGTATTGATCTAATATAATGGATTTTTTTTTTATATTATGTTTACAAGTTATATAATCACAAAAAATTGTATTTAACTTCATATGTAGATATGAAATATATAAAATAGGTATAAACAGCATAATATAGATAATTTTATACTCAAATTGAATTTGTAACAAATACAACCGAAAACGAATTTAGAATTGGCATACAATGCCCCCATAGGATCCTCGAAGACTTCGTCATCAAACCTTAACTTTACCGCCTCTATGTGTTCTCTCCATTCTACGAGTTGCGTCGTGGTCGCTTCCTTGTGATTAATTGGTCCCACTCTTGCGCCTCTCCCTCCATGTGCATGGCCGCAATTCTGACCTTCTTTTCGTTCGCTGTGTTGTCAAGTGTGAAAAACTGCACAATCTTATACACCCAGCCTTTCACCCCACTCTGATCAAAGACTGGAAAGTCGGATCTCACAGAATCTCGTGGGTGTGATGTAAGTTTCCTTTTCCGTCGATGTCCCTCCCGGTGAAACTACCCATTCCTTCCCCGGGGATCCTTGTTCTGATGTCCCCACTATCGACCGCATGAGTTGGTGGAAATTCGTCTTTAGTTCCCCAAGTTGCTTCTCCTGCCTGTCTGCCCTACCTTGATTTTCCATCAACAGTTTTTCGTTTCTGGTTTGGTTTTCCCTCTTCAAGTTTTCCTTAATCCTCCGGAGTTCTACCGCTCATGTTCCTTCTGTCAAGGCCCGTCCACGATTGACTACTCTAATACCATTTTGTTACGTGTCGGTGAATGCGAAGAATGATAGACAGAGGAGTGAGAGGAGTATGTGAAAACGAGTGTAAGGAGGGAACATTAATTTGTTATCGAAACTGCCAAAAGGACTGTCAGTCCGTAACATATATAGATGCTTAAGCCCTGTTGTTGAAGGACACATGTGCTATTGTCGCTACATAGTACGATAGAAGGAAACTACATTTTTTTTGACAGATTATAGATTAGTCTAAATGTCTACGTTTCGAAGGTTCCTTGGCTGGAGGGGTTCTTCCCCTTGCACGGCGCTTCCTTCGTAAGAGCTCAATACTGCTATGATTAGTCAACAGTTCAACTTAAGATGGCTGAGAATAAAAAATGAAAAAGGCAGCACGTGCAGGATAGATTGCTAGGATTCACATTTGCTTGTCTTTTGATGCTGCCTTGAAGAAAGATTGAATCCCTCAAACATTCATCGCTCTCAAAGCTGAACATCAAACCTACTTCCATTTTATCAAAGGACTTCTATAGCAGCGTCAGTATTCCAATCTCATTCAATGGTACGATATGTGTCATAAAATGCCACCTTGTGATTTTTCGAAAAGTCAAAGTCATCTCCCTCAAAGCATATTTCGGAAGTTTAAAAGAAATGTTTTTGCCTGAAAATATCTGTGAAGGGCAAATGGAGAAGACGTCGTTTTGGGCAACAAAGAAGGGAACGGTGAGTTTGTGGGGGATTCAAATGAAGTATCTTCTTCTTCCAGTTGATGTTTGGGCTTTATTCAACGTGGTGACTGTTGAGGATAGGATGGGTCCGTCTAGGCGCTAACTTTGTTTCTTAACAATCTACTTTGAAAGATACAACTAATATTTTCAGAGAAATGATTAGAATAGAGTGAGTCCGAGTCCCTGTATTATGTGAAAATTTAATGAAATTTCAGTTCTAAGTGGCAATAAAGTCAGTATCATGAGATGTTTGTACACCCTGGAATTTTTCCTTAATTAGTAAATCGTTAGAGAAAAGATATCTCCAGTGATTATGCTTACTTCACATGAGTAAGTAGTGCTAAAGCCCTACAGAAAGTGGTAGGGAAGGGAATCCATTGAGACAAGTTGTTTTAATTAGCACAAACCAAAGCAGCTAATTGTATCATACAGGCATTATTATTATTATTAGTCTTGATGAAGAAGATTTGAGTCTTGAGTCTTTTTCTAGATATGATTCTTCACGAATAGAATGTGTAGGTGGAGGAATCAGCCACGATATTCCTAAACCCACCAATAGTGGATGCCATCATAATGAACACTCCAACACAGATAGAAGCCTGAATATGAGAAAAAGCACTACAGTTAATGTAATATCTTTTTAGGTTTAATGGCTTATTAGAGTTTTAAATGATGTTTTAGTTTAGAGTTTAGTACCCAGTTAATGAACCAACTGATGCTGAATCTCTTTGGTTTCTTGATTACCAGCCACATTATGCTAGGTAGCTGCAAGAATTCAAAATATGAGTAAACCCTTCACTGATGGATGGACTAGGTGTCTATCAGATGAGACTTACAAAATATGAGGTGGGAGCAAAGCCAAACCCACCAAAGAACCCAAGAAGATCTCCAAAAAATGGGAAGCTGACTCCAATAAACAGTGTAAATGCTGCAAAAATTTCATGAGACTAGCTTAGGATTAGACAAACAAGAGCTACTTTTCCTAGAGGATATGAAATCCAAGTAATTAAAAGACAAGACCTCTCTTACCAACGTAAGTAGATCGGGTTACAATTCTCAGTGCAAGCCCCGGAGGAAAGGTGAACCTTTGCATCATCATCCTCTCTAGCAAAGCAAAAACAGGCATAGCGAACACCTGCACTTCAATATATTAGCTAACGACTGATTAACACTTTCCAGTTAAAAAAGTAAAAAGGATATATTGTTGTAAGCTATAATAAGTTAATGGAATGGAAGATGGATTAAGCATACCTGGTAACTACCAATCACATGAACTACAACCATTAGATTAGCAGAGGCAATGAGCCATGCAGGTCTTTTAAGTGCCATGAGAACATTATCATCAACGTCTCGTCCAAAAGCCCAATAGCCTATAAGTGCCACGGGGAAATAGCAAATTGCATTCACAAAATATGCACCAATTGCACCTTTCCACATGGGTACCTTGGAAGGTTTCTCTGGAGTTGATGGAATTGTGGCCTGGATTTCCAGAACCACCGCATGTCCAGCAAATGCAAATGATATTTGGCCCAGGGCATTAAACACACGAAACATGGAATCGGCAGGACTCCTGTACTTGTATCCATAGCTCACATTTTCCACTCGACCATGACTCAGACTTCCAACCCAAGCTATGGTCGAATAACTGCAATTAATCATCATTCATCACATGGTCGAATAACTGCAATTAATCATCATTCATTCAAGACGTTTATAATTGAGAACACTTCAACCTATGATTGTAGTTTTTTATGGCATCAAAGTTTCAGACGAACCCATAAGGAATCCGTTGACATAAACAACCTTTTCTTTAACGATTCTGATTTATTCTTCTCCACATTGCACGTATTCAGAAAGAAAAATAATATTTATGTATTCGGTCTAAAGGAATGGTCTAAGTTACACTACCAAAAGAAATGGCTTTTTGGTGAGTGCTACATAAGCGAATCTACTCTGTGCTCATCAGTACAAGCATAAGCAGACATGTGGACTTAAAGAATGAGTCCGTATGTGACCCTTTTTATGTGACCCTTTTCAGTTTGGTTCTGTCAGTTTACTAAAACCTATGCCAAAAGTGTCAGGTTGGATGAAGCGCAAGCTATTCAACCAAGATAAACTTCACTTTGCCAAAGACATGCATGACCTTCCTATCGAGTAATGAGGAGTTCTCCACCAAGAATCATGTGCTTACTTCGTTAACTTTCATCCCAGTTATCCCTGTCCTAACCCCATTTTATAAAAATAATTGCTGGTTTAGTTGAGGGATTTCAGATATTCTCCAAAAGATACAGAGTTCAGGTCTAGTCAGGATTGATTAAATTTCAATTTCCCAAAACCCTATACTACCGAAAACCTTAAAACAATCGACAGCAACTTCCTGGTCTAGTATACCTTGTCATCCAATACTCGACGGATTTAAAGTGTAAAACGAATGGCTACCTTAGAGACATGATTGCTGCTGCCAAGGAAACGCCAGCGACCGAATTGAAATTGGGAAGCTGGGACAAGAAGAAATGAATGCCACCAAACATCAAAATCCAGTAAGACTGCCTGATTGGAGTGCAATTTATGCAAACCATCTCCACGAACTTCTTTAGACACTTGCCACCGGTGACCATGTAGACAATGTCACACCCAACCTGCACAATCAGTTGCTGAGGTAGCACAATCCATGGTCCAAGTTTTGGACCGAAGGCGTGTTGGCCCAGCTCCAGGTAACGATCAAACCGAGTCCCAGGAACACATTCATGGAGTTGTATCATCTGCCACATTGTGTTTAAGGTCATGCACCAGGACAACAGCATGACCATTATTCCTGGACCCCTGTAACACGTAAGAGACCAAAAATCTACTTGTTTAGTTTATTTTTGGTGTCAAAAAGTACTGTGAATTAGTTAAGAGTTTGTTGATATATGCTGCAGGCCTGTAGCTTAAACATACCAGCCTAAATGAGCCATGGCATTGGGAAGACTGAGAACACCAGCACCAATCATGGCTGTAACGATATGGAAAGTGGAATACCACCATTTGGCTCGCCGGGAAGGCTCTGTTTCTTTCCATTTCTCCATAGTTTGATCTTCCTGTCAAGTTCGGAATTATACTAGAATCACAGTTAAGATGAGAACCTTATAGACTAGTACTACAATCCTTACCTTTGAAGGAGAATTCGTAACCATTTCTTTTCCAATCAAAGCCCACAGACAGAGCCCTTCAATGTCGGAGTTTGGTCTAAATAGAAATAACTATAGGGTATATAACTACAGATTTGGAGGCTCAAGTGATATGATGGCATCAAGTACATAGCCTTAATTTTGGCTTTGGTGCTTTCCCTGGACTCTTCCTTTTTCACATAAGAATGCAGTCACTGTGAAAGTACAGGAAGAAGAATATTGGGAAAATGGGGAATATGTGTATATTTTAGGTGATGATAGAGCCCACCACTTCACGAGTATTCAAATGAATAATGAATCATCATGGGTTTAATAAGCTTCACACTTGGTCATTTAAGATGGTAGCAGCCATAGTTTCTAGTTTTCATTTTTATTGTGTGTGAGTGATATTGAAGATATGGAAATCGAATTACAATTGACGTCTACAACAACTGAGAGTAAAACCTTTAATAAAGCTGTCCAAACAAAGGGATCAAAGAGTAATAATGATGGATACAAGTACAGAGATGTTGACTTGTTGTAATTGTTAAGACTCCAAAAGAGTGATGCTAAGTTAAAGTGGATGGTGAATGGGATCTATCCTGGTTACACTAATAGCAGCTGCTTTAAGAGGGCCATGGTTTCAAGTATAATGATTAAAGGAGAAGGCTGCTTGTCACATAATATGGTATTTGGTGCGCGTCATATTCTCCTCAAGTGAAGTGTCCCTGTCAACTATGGATTGGCAGGGACGGCACTGGACACCGCAACACTATGAGACGATAACATCACTTTTTTCACTAACCTGGGAAAAGAACATAATCGTCACACATGCATCATTGTGATACTGACGTTAAAAAAAAAAATTGCTAAGTTATCAGTCGTCCTACGCCGAATGACAATTCAGGGCTCCTTTCAACATAAACCTGTATCCTATTCCTTTTTCATGATGGCATAGTTGTTGATTTATGGCTAACAATTAACGGTTGATTGTATATTTATAACTTAATTAATTAAATTTTTTATCTGTTATATTTTTTATTTAATTAATATATACAATAAAGTCAGCAGAAGAAATATAAATAAAATTATAATTATAAAATTCATATTATGTTACTAAATTATTTTTAATTATTGTTCAATTAATATTAGACATTAATAGAAAATAAAGACTAACACAAATTATATTTATTTTCTATAAAAGAAATAGTTGATCTCATAGGTTAGAATGTGAATATACTTAAGCTAATGTGTTACTATTTATTAAAAATTAAGTTCATTGAAGTGATTCAACTTGATAATTTCATATGAAATATTACTTGTATGTTTATTAATACGTTCATTGTGACTGTGGTGATTATATAAGTGATTCATTAATTTGAGATATTTAAAATATCTCATATATAGATTATTAAATTTTGATACTACCATCTATATCTTAATTAAGAGAGTCATTGAATTTGATATGAACTATGCGGAGATAATTGAATAATTAATATGTGATTCATTAATATAAAATAATTAGATACAATATTCTACTGTTTTTTATTAGTATTAATTTGAGAAATCTTTGGTCAAGGTAAAATTACAATTTGAAAATAAAATTTAACTTTCATTGAAAAAAATCATTTGTTAATAATAGAGAACTTGTAACACCCCACTTCCGCAAGACTCGAACCCGACATCGTGGGTGATATTCGAGTTCGTGACCCGCGAGGGTGGCACGCTAGAGTACTCAATTAGACAAAACTCAGTATATTTTTTTAAATACAATCAAATGCTCAGAAATCAGTAAACAATTTGGGCCCACTATCGTTCATAAATATCTTCAATTAACACATTATAATCAATAGAATTTTAATAGCCAATTGGAGCCCACTATAAATACAAAACACTATTTTACAAAAATAATATCGATTCGATCCGAGATCTCTTATTGAATTGCTCATTCAATGAGCATTCTCAATATTATGCCTTGAAGAGGATT